>CM023485.1:8279761-8732920 GCA_013339685.2 Hyalomma asiaticum | reverse complement strand
TTGTGCGACTTCTGATCGAGTCAAAATTCACAAAAAAACCCAGACTATAGTCTTACCTTTTTTGGCATTTTGGGCAAGATTTTGAGAGACCGTATTTTTATTCAGAAGGCGCGCAATAAGTAGAGGAATGCTCTACGATGCGGGAAAACGCATTTTGTGCGACTTCTGATCGAGTCAAAATTTCACAAAAAACCCAAGACTATAGTCTTACCTTTTTTGGCATTTTGGGCAAGATTTTGAGAGACCGTATTTTTATTCAGGAAGGCGCGCAATAAGTAGAGGAATGCTCTACGATGCGGTAAAACGCATTTTTTGCGACTTCTGATCTAGTCAAAATTTCACATGAAACCAAGACTATAGTCTTACCTTTTTTGGCATTTTGGGCAAAATTTTGAGAGACCGTATTTTTATTCAGGAAGGCGCGCAATAAGTAGAGGAATGCTCTACGATGCGGGAAAACGCATTTTGTGCGACTTCTGATCGAGTCAAAATTTCACAAAAAAAAAAACCCAAGACTATAGTCTTACCTTTTTTGGCATTTTGGGCAAAATTCGGAGAGACCTATTTTTATTCAGGAAGGCGCGCAATAAGTAGAGGAATGCTCTACGATGCGGGAAAACGCATTTTTTGCGACTTCTGGTCGAGTCAGAATTTCACACAAAAAAAAAAAACCCAAGACTATAGTCTTACCTTTTTTGGCATTTTGGGCAAAATTTTGAGAGACCGTATTTTTATTCAGGAAGGCGCGCAATAAGTAGAGGAATGCTCTACGATGCGGGAAAACGCATACTGTGCGACTTCTGATCGAGTCAAAATTTCCCAAGAAACCCAAGACTATTATAGTCTTACCTTTTTTGGCATTTTGGGCAAGATTTTGAGAGACCGTATTTTTATTCAGGAAGGCGCGCTATAAGTAGAGGAATGCTCTATGATGCGGCTAATGGGACCCCGTTCGAATCGAACGAAACGGGCCGAAATACAAGGATATGGTATTTTACTCGATTTTCATTAATTTCCCAAGGCTATAGAGTTGCCATTTTTGAGAAAAATGGGACCCCGTTCGAATCCAACGAAACTGGCCGAAATACAAGGATATGGTATTTTACTCGATTTTCATCAATTTCCCAAGGCTATAGACTTGCCATTTTTGAGAAAAATGGGACCCCGTTCGAATCGAACGAAACGGGCCGAAATACAAGGATATGGTATTTTACTCGATTTTTATTAACTTCCCAAGGCTATAGACGTGCCATTTTTGAGAAAAATGGGACCCCGTTCGAATCGAACGAAACTGGCCGAAATACAAGGATATGGTATTTTACTCGATTTTCATTAATTTCCCAAGGCTATAGACTTGCCATTTTTGAGAAAAATGGCACCCCGTTCGAATCGAACGAACCTGGCCGAAATACAAGGATATCGTGTTTTACTCGATTTTCATTAATTTCCCAAGGCTATAGACTTGCCATTTTTGAGAAAAATGGGACCCCGTTCGAATCGAACGAATCTGGCGGAAATACAAGGATATTGTATTGTATTTTTACTCGATTTTCATAATTTCCCAAGACTTGCCATTTTTGAGAAAAATGGGACCCCGTTCGAATCGAACGCATACACACTTCTTACGTTGGGTACAGTTTCTCGGTAGAAATTATCTTGTCGAACGTGGGGTTTCTGCATGGCGATCACACAGTCTTGATCTCCATAGGCTGTATAAACCGAGCACTATGAACATGTCATAGGGAGGACCGGTAATCGTTTTGAACGGTAGAAATCGAATTGAGTAAGGAGTACTTGGAAAATCATCGCTAAAAGACTTAACAGTTATAAGCCTGCCGAGGAATCGCATTAACAAATGTAATGTTACGTTGCGGAATAGTAATACGCCACTACGCGTCGCTGAAATTGCATTGCTAACGAGTGCGAGGAATCATTTGAAAGAACACAGGGGGTGCATGCTTTGTAGCTCTGCACCAATTACAGAGGCATCATCACATCATTATGAAACTATCTTCACTTTTTTACGAAGCGCTGCCTCGTGAAGCAGTTTTGTCGTATCGTGCCATGCGTCACGCGACAGGCGACATGCGCAGCCCCGACAGGAACCAGCTGGCCCGAAATACAAGGATATGGTATTTTACTCGATTTTCATTAATTTCCCAAGGCTATAGACTTGCCATTTTTGAGAAAAATGGGACCCCGTTCTAATCGAACGAAGCTGGCCGAAATACAAGGATATGGTATTTTACTCGATTTTCATTAATTTCTTAAGGCTATAGACTTGCTATTTTTGAGAAAAATGGGACCCCGTTCGAATCGAACGAATCTGGCCGAAATGCAATGATATCGTGTTTTACTCGATTTTCATTAAGACTTGCCATTTTTGAGAAAAGTGGGACTCCGTTCGAATCGAGCGAACCTGGCCGCAATACAAGGATATTGTATTTTACTCGATTATCGTTAATTTCCCAAGGCTATAGACTTGCCATTTTTGAGAAAAATGGGACCCCGTTCGAATCGAACGAAACTGGCCTAAATACAATGTATGTACAATGTATATGGTGTTTTACTTGATTTTACTTGATTCTGAGCACCATTGATGAGTGGAACAACTTACCTATGTAGACTCTGTATCATTTTACTTTTACAGCTTAAGCTGTTATGAGCCGTTTTTGGAGCCGTAGTCGTCAGCCGCCGCCGCCGGTGTCCGTAACCACTATTGTACACGTTTTAGAAAAAAAAAAATAACCGAGAAGGATTCGAACTCACGTCCTCTGCGTGGCAGTCCAGCATTCTACCACTGAGCTACGCCTGCATTTTTTCCCCTTATTACATGGAAATGACAACTGAATTTAAAATTCGGGATGAGAACGACTCCACACTAAAAAATCAGGCACGCACATGCGTCTACCAAGTGCATCCACTCAGGCGGCGACTCCTGAGCCGCATACACACTTCTTACGTTGGCTACAGTTTCTCGGTAGAATTATCTTGTCGAACGTGGGTTTTCTGCATGGCGATCACACAGTCTTGATCTCCATAGGCTGTATAAACCGAGCACTATGAACATGTCATAGGGAGGACCGGTAATCGTTTTGAACGGTAGAAATCGAATTGAGTAAGGAGTACTTGGAAAATCATCGCTAAAAGACTTAACAGGTATAAAGCCTGCCGAGGAATCGCATTAACAAATGTAATGTTACGTTGCGGAATAGTAATACGCCACTACGCGTCGCTGAAATTGCATTGCATAACGAGTGCGAGGAATCATTTGAAAGAACACAGGGGTGCATGCTTTGTAGCTCTGCACCAATTACAGAGGCATCATCAACATCATTATGAAACTATCTTCAACTTTTTTACGAAGCGCTGCCTCGTGAAGCAGTTTTGTCGTATCGTGCCATGCGTCACGCGACAGGCGACATGCGCAGCCCCGACAGGAACCTGACTTGGCTCTTCGATATACCCGATCGCGCCTCCTTGCAAGGTGCGGACCGCTGCTGAAGAAATGCATCGCAGAGGCACGCGCGCGGCTGCAGCAAGGCAACGTCGGGCACAACACACCGCTGTGCAGAGAGAAGCCCAAACCGCAGAGTTATGGCGCAGGGTGTACCTACCAGCTCTACTTGCACTAGTTTCCGCAAGCGTTTACAATGGCCTCTAAGAAGGTCGCTCCTCCAGCTTACGCTGACACTGTTCTGCGATACCGCGCAGGCCTGGCTCTTTATTTTTTTTTTTTTTTTACACTTGCATTGTTTAAAATAGTATTCTTAAAAAACGTGTTTTGCTGTTTTTCCAGTTGTATGCTCAGAACTGTATCGTTCAACTTACAAGAGGAGGAGGTGGAAATAACTTTATTGAGTCCGGAGGAACCCCTCCCCACCCACTCTTGGGTTAGTGGTCGGCAGGGGTCGCGGGCCGCACCCACGTTGGGGCGGGAAGCCCGGGAGCCTCTGTCCTTTTTCGTGAGCCCTCTGGACGGCCCGGAGTTGTGTCTGGTGGTCGCAGCTTCAAGAGTGTTTAATTTTTGTTGACCTATTGTGTTACAGTTCTACCCACCCTGCATGGACCTCGTGTCCTCAGTAAGTATTAAATAAATAAAATACATACCCCCAAAAGGCTCTCTGAAGTGGCATTTCTGGAATACAAAACAGATTGTGATCATTTCTCTTCTGCATGCATGCATGCACTTGTACAACTTTATATGCATTTTAGAACTAGATCATTTAAAAGTTGCCAACAGGAACGAATTACGGCACGCGGTTATTAAAATGGAAGGTTCCCCTTTTACTAAACAATTGATCACCATTAATGGACGTCACTGAGAAGCTACATCCCTCCTTACATTTTCAATATTTTGTGCACTGTTTGTTTCTGTATATGTAACGTTGTTGACTTACTATCCTCTGCTTGGTTTCACATGTGTATATAACCTACTTCATTATTTTGTGCTTATAAAATGTAGTGCTTGATGTGCTTACGTATGCAAGTTGCTTCATGCTATTCGGATTTGAATTGAAATCCTGTTACAAGCACTCTAGATGCGCTTATAGTGTACCTATGACGCTTGGATGGATCGTAGTCAGGAGTCTCTTCGTGTTTCGTTCCAGCGCCTTGGCGGTCATGCAGTAAATAAATAAATAAATAAATAAATAAATAAATAAATAAATAAATAAATAAATAAATAAATTGTCAATATTCCATCCAAATGGCATATTGTCAATGTCCATTCCGAAGAAATTTGCTCTTCGTTGCTCCTGTTTAGGGTTTTCTAGATGCAACACTTCGCGGGGCCCGACGTGCAAGGCTTGACCTTTTACGCCAAGTTCAAATATAAGGCACAGTTAGGACATATAACGCAACTTTCCGAGTAAATAATATCGAAATGGGCCCCACGTTTCCTACTTCATTAGCTAATTTCACACGTGAAAGCGAGTTCCAGCAATATATGCACACTCATGGTGAGGCGTATGGTGCACCAGGTAATTTACGCCTTCTCCTTGTCCACACTTGCAATTTCTGCGTTCTCTTTCGAAGTCTTCGCTTCCAGAGATTCGGAGCCTGTCAAAAAAGAAAAAAAAATGAAAGAAAACAAGGATAATAGGTACAGTTAGCACAAGCTGTGTTATTGCGCTACCGTTTGTCACTAGACACGAATGACATGTTATATATCACTAGACAGACACGACGTTTACTTGTGCCGCCGCAGACATTGCCAGTCGCTACTAGGATTCCTGCATGGCACAGAGGTTCTATCCAGTGCGCAAGGCTCTTCGCCAGCTCATTCAGTGTAGCCCTCCAAGGGCAAACATGTGGATAAGTGCGTGTAAACGAAATCTGTGCCCCATCATGCCCTACAGCATTCTGTGCGAGCCAGAATAAAAACAGACTATGAAATTCGAAGCAGCAATTTTGCAACAGTGACTACGATATAAACATCAGTATCGTAGTTCCGTTAAGTCTAATTTTAGGCCGCCCAATGGAGTCAAACTTGCATAATAGTATACGCATTTCTGAAACATATACGACTAATTTGTGAATAAAGCTTTCGCGCAACACATGTAAATAGTTTCACAATTTCTCATAAGCTATAAAGGATATCGCAATGTTACGTTTTCGTATTAATACAGTTTCTGGTTACAGTATATATGCCTTAATAAGATGCTTGGAACACCGCACGTAGTGCTTTTATTCATTCATTCATTCAATTCATTATTTATTTATTTATTTATTTATTTATTTATTTATTTATTTATTTATTTATTTATTTATTTGAGGCCCTGTAGTAAAGCCTAGCTGCTAGCAAATTGCCGGTACGAAAATATTGCTGTTGTGCGCGACTGATATAATCGAAATCTCTACAGCTGCCGTCCGACACAAGCGCTACCGCTCTTGCTTTTCGCGCATATCTAGGGCGAGATCGGAGATCGTTTTTTTTTTTTTTTTTTTTTGTGAACGCAGGCGGTTCTGTTCACTTTTCACTGCATCTCATTGGCCGTGGTCACGCTTGCATCATAAGCAGCGCAGCACGTTTTTGCACGGCCGAATTTTCTCTGCACCGTCACGCATTTACGCTCACGAAAAAAAAAAAAATCTTCCTGTTCATAAAACAATCTTACTCATTTCAAGTCGAAAAACATTTAGTTTTGCATTATATCATCTAAAATGAGACACGAAAATCTGCTTGTCAATTTTTAGGATGTACGCCGCTTGTGTGTTGGTTGCTCTCACCCTCCCCTTTTCGCATATTTCATGAGTCACCCTATCACACAACTGCAGTGGCTCAAACAAAGGAGTGTTAGCAATACTGGAAGCCTGCGCTGTACTCAGTCGCGCAAATCCGCAGCGTGCACAACGAGAGCCACGCCCCCACTTCATGACGTTGCAGCAAGTGAACGCGATGTGTTCCGAACAAAGATCTCCGATTGCGCCCCTGAACACAAAAATCAGACTTGAGCATCGACACAATTTAAGGGTGCATAAATTATTTCTTAGGCATGCAGCTACGAGACTGCTGTCAGTGTATTCTCTTAATTATTCCGAGAACTAGTAACAAATACTACTAGAATCACGTGAAAGCGATGGCAGAGTGTTTATAAACGCTCGAATTTTTTTCCACATAATTAAAAAGACAGTAGAATGTAAAATCAGTCACTGTAGGGCCTCATCATTCGGTTAAAGAAATAGGTAAACTGCTGCAACCTCATATGTTGTTTATGTCACTATTCGAGGTGACATAACCAACATATGAGGTTGAGAACATGAATATCTATCGCTAGATAAGGAGTGAACGCTTGATCTGGAAGGGAATGACGTGGTGGCGCTCGTGATATTGCAGGGGTGTTCACTTGTTTGTTCTTTGGTTCTTTTTGGCTGCTATTGAAGGGGTTTCCCACAAATATGCAAGCTGAGACAAATAAACTGTTAGTTGAAGTCAGCACTCTGTCCCGTGTCTTCTTGATACGTGTCTTTCGAGTTTGTGCTGTTATACTTATGAAGTTATGCATCACCAACTAGCCTGCCAACAATCCTTATTCGAGGTGGCAGCCGGAATGGGGTGTTGATTCAGTACCCGAAATCCCTCAACATCTATAATCGAGCAGAAGACGACTAGATCTACATAAACATCTGTAGCTACAAATTACCTACTAATTGAAATAAATTATTGTGAAATCAAACATTCGTTTCCTGCATACGTCCAAGCATACATTTGTCAACTGCAGCTGCAAAGCTTTTCTCTGAATGTTTACTTATGTTGTCCAGTAGCACACGTTTAGCGGGTAGTTGGTGCGTTGTTTCAAAAAGGACGAACTGCGCAACACACACACACACACACACACACACACACACACACACACACACGGGCGCGCGCTGGAAAAAGACATCTCTCCTACATCTGTGCCGTCTTATTTTTTGTTTTGCGTAATCCTTCCTTTTTGAAAAGAAAATATACTTATTTTGGCAGCACTAACCAAGTTTTCGTATTTCGAGTTATTACTGGCATTTCGCCCAGTGATGTGAAAACGACTACGAAGAGGAGAAGAACGATGCCGGAAAATGCTTTAAGCACCTTGCGTCGACGAGGAAGGTTGCCTCACTGCGGCGTTCCCGTCGTCTCCCTCGAAGCCAGACACGTAGAGGGCGCTTCTCGCAGGAAGCGCTGCTGCACGACGTACTGCAACGTAAAGGTAGACACGTGAACAGTGACATGAATCCGCGCCCCGCAGGCGAAGTACGGGGACTGCCAATAAAGGGTAAAATTACCCTCTATTGGCAGTCCCATTTCGTCGATTCAAGAACGATTGCTTGGCTTTTGCGTCCCGAAACCACGATCTGATTATGATGGGTACGCCGTAGTGGGGGGCTCCTGAAATTAGGCCCACTTGGTGTTTTACCGGTCAGAGTGCCCAATCATGCAATGGCAACGGGGAAACGCAGTGAAACATTTATCGATTTTATTTTTGCCTATGGTGTCTTACCTGCAACACATGTTGCAAACCATTCCTCTATGTTGCAAACCTTTCCTCCATGTTGCAAACAGTGGCCGACAGCTGTCAGGCGTGTTTGCGCTAGGTTCTACCGCGACAGAGCGCATGTGCGCAGCGCCCGGAAGACACCGCGCGCATGCGCCGCGGTTAAAAGCAGGTTTTCGGTTTCCGCGAAGGCAACGCCGCTTCACAGCGACGGCACTTGTTACTGCGTAGAAAGCAAACAATAGGGTGGTGGTGCGTTTCTATGTACCGGCTGGAATTTTAAGCCTGAGTTCGTTACGGCAGTACGAACAGCAGCAGGCGACTCCAGAGCGAAGTATCAAGGCTTCACCACTAGGCTACGCAACGTTTCAGTTGACCCGGTTTTCAAGCTAAATATAAAAATACAAATCCTGTTCAAATCGCGAAAGGATGCCCGATTCCATCGCTATAATTCAGGTTCTTTCCAAATGCACGAAGGTTTGTTCACATGTTCTGGCCACTTATCGGTACTTTTAACGTGCACTGACATCGCACAGTACACGTGGCCTAACATTTCGCCACTGTGGAAATGCAGAAGCCGCGGACGGGATTGATTCAAGAAACAAGAGCTGCAAGACCGAGGCCACATTTCAATTTACTCTCGGGGGCTATGGTTGCAAACGGCGCGAGTGAATTAGAGACAGCTAGCTTCTAGTGTTTCTTAATTTGCGAACGCATAATACTGACACGTGCGGTTGTTTTCATTTGTTTAAAGAGAACGCCGTTATCGTCTATACCTGTGAATCGCGCGCTTGCTTTGATTGTTTGCGGCGAGCGCCGTTGTCACTTTCTGTTACGCCCAACGCAGGCCGCGTTTATCTTGCATGACACTTCGGGAACCTTGTCGACCATTCTTGAAACTTTGCATGCCTGACGCGCACATTTGAGCGACTTCTGGAATTTCAGAGATAATGCGAGAACGCGTTATAACGTGTGTATAAAAGCCGCCGCATTGCGCCGCTTGTCAGTCTTTTCCGTCGACCGACGACTGTTCACGCCGCTGTTGCTGTGCATTGTCATTGGCTTTGTTTTGCTGGGCACAAATTCGCACAATAAACAGTTCGCCTGACATCGCTTGAATTCTGCGTGCTTCGCCTTGAGTGCTGCGTGCGTCACGATCACGTGACAATACATTGCTCCATAATACTGGTAACGTTAATTCGCAGCGACATTTTAGCAAAAATACAGCGTTAAATAACAGGACGAAAAAAAAAAAAAGACACAGGAAAAGACGCCATATTTATGTGTCATTCTTTTGTGCTGTCGTTTACCGGTGTCTTTTACTCACATCACCAGCCAGCTAGCCCATTTTTTCCCCCTTCTGTCGGAACAACAGTTTCAGAATTTTCGAATATCCTTTGCTATTCGATTCGACTCGCACTCAACTTTTACTATTCGATCTATTCTAAGTTGAAATTAAAGGGCAAAATATGCTATTTCTCGTGACAAGTAGTCCCTCCCCAGTTTTAGTGCGCTTCGCCGCATAACAGCCGTGTACTGCGGCGAAACTAACACTTCGTGTACGGCGGCGAAGTTAACATCCGTGTTCTGCGGCGAACCTAACACACGTGTACTGCAGCGAAGTTCAGCTTTCCGTTGCACAGTTCTCTGTTGTACTGTTCCTTGGAATGAGACTGTGGGAATACACTAGTCATGCAATAAATTTTTTTGCCCATGTTTAGCAGCACATTTCTCCATAATTTGATTTGGTATTATTCAACAAATATTCGAAAATTATTCGAAATATATTCGATTCGCACTTGAACGTAAAGTTTCGAATTCGGCTCGCACTCAAAATTTTGCTATTCGCATAGCTCTAGTTTTTACTAATTTGTGATAAAGTCGAAACCGCACACCTGTTGATTTGAGCACCGTGACCTGGCGGAAGGGCGACTCCCTCCCCCTGGGCACTTTGGGGTCATCGACGCCCACACGTCGGACCACAGCGGTGGGAATGATGCGCGCCAGCTCAGGGCTGCCACTGTCCGCCGACACTGCGGGCAGGGCGGGCGGCGCGTCCAGGGTGTCGAAGCTCATCACAAGGCAGCGCGCGTCGCGGCTCTGCTGCAGGATGTGTTCCCTGCAAAGCGTCGGCTACTCGTAGCACTCGGGTGCACGTTGAGGAGAGTTATTTTTCGGACGAGTTCGTGGCAGCATTTAACAGTACGGAACGATGCAAATTAAAGAACACGAGCACTTGGCCTGTCGTACTCGTACGTTATCTTTAGCCTGGGTTCTGCTCTCTTGACTTCTAACGTAGAGGAGTTTCGGTGTCAAGAACAAAGACTGTTAACTATGCAACCGACGGTCCTTCGCTCCAGGCGATTCATAGGAAGTGAAATTAGTCGAAGGGGGGAGTGATGCAGATTGAGGTGAAGCAGAACGCGGAGGGAGCCTTCGGAAAAACAAAGCGATATGTACCCCCCCCCCCCCCCCGCCCATTACGCAGCTTTGTAGGGGTGAGGGGTGTAGGAGAATCTCTGCTTCGCTCTTTGTGCGCGGCTAGCTTTCACTAAAGTTAATCCAGTGGCCATTTCTTAATGGTCGGCCCTTGCATCAAAACCATTTGTTCACAAGCCTCACGTTTTCGATAAACGTCCATGTTATGAGAAATCCGGGATGCTACAACAGATTTACGTGTGTCTTAAGACGCTTTATGGCAAGACACGTTCAGCCAGACTGAACAACCTACGCCCTATCATGGCGGCCATGGCGAAGAAAATTTGACTATCAGCAGGTTATCCATATCTCCGAGTACCCAGTGAAGCTGTTGTTGGTTTCTGGCCGAGCGAATGCTTCAAGATCACGGATGTGTCGATTCGTTCTTTAGGCGGAGAATTCTAGGATTAGGAAAATAATTTTTGATAACAGTGTTTGGTATTTTTGCGGGATTCCGGCGATAATCAGAGAGACGGTGCAGTTTCAGGCTAATTCCACTAGCATTCTTTCTTTTTTCCTCAACGGATGAATACCTCTTTTTTTACCTAAAATCTCCTTCTTTTGTGGGCGTTTTCTTTTTAAATTATATTTTCCTTCCCGTTGCAAGTAACGCTTCCTGTGCATTTGAACAGGAAAAAATGAATCGGCTTCGAGCTAAAGCTGTATCTTAAGTTTGCTTTCTCGGAGTGCTCATCCATCGCGTTAAAAAGAACGAATGCCTACCGCAAAACCACAAATTTTAACATTTAGGGTGTATTCGAAAACTCGAGGGCATGTGGCCACAGATAAACACAGAATTAAAAGGATTGCCCACAGTGTACTCATGAGATAAATTACGCATACTGAGTGTGTCCACACGAGTATTCTTTTGCTTAGGCCTCCTTTCGTGTTCTAGATGGAGTGCAAAACATGCGTTTCGCACGGATCGCTTGTTCCTTACCTGACTTCCCTGATTCTCCTGAAGAAGAGCAACAAGAAGCAGAGGTACTTTTCAGACAACGTATAGCAAGCACACAGGTCATTTTGCGTTGCTCGGTAAAGCGCTGTAACCAAGTCTTTGCTCGAGGGCGCCAAAGGTACCCTTTACAGAACGCGTGGGGAATAAATAGAAATGTCACGTCTGAATTCGCCTGAACCTCAGCGATAAGTTACCTGTGACACAATATTTAGGCGAATGTAATCACTCAAGTAGGCTTCATCTTCCAATTATTCGCAATGTGGCGAAGTCAGCTTCGGCTAGTGGTTTATTCAAAGCTGCTGAGATGTCCACGTCACACACGTGTTGCCTTGTAGCTTGACCGCCACCAAGCGGGCGTATGCGTCTCCTTTTCGTATACGACGCACATACGCACACGGGCGCATAAATAAACGTGTGCATGCACATAAGCATAGAGAGAGAGAGAAAGAGAGAGAGTAAAGCAGATATTAAATGTGACTTAAAGCGGGTTTCTTATACATATACTAAACACCTGGAGAATCCAGCCCAGTAATGCTGCTTCGTTTTGACTGCGCATGAGCGGAATGGATCAGGAAGCAGACAGGAATAACTGATATCCTTATGTCAATTAAGAGAAAAAAGTGGACCTGGGCAGGGCATGTAATACGAATAACCGACAATCGCTGGACAGTCAGAACAGAATGGATACCAAGAAGAGGCAGGCAAAAGGGTGATGAAATCAAGAAATTCGCAGGCATAAAGTGGAATCAACTCGCCCACGACCAGATGATCATTGAGAGACGTCTTTGTCCTGAAGTGGGCGTGATGGTCGTGGCGGGGACGCACGCAGGGCGGCTTCGTGTGGTTCATCATGAGCACCATGCACGATTGACCGCGCTATACATAAAAGCAGAGCGTGCTTACTGGGTATAGTTACTCCACAAAGCATCACTTGGGCTAGAACCCGGTTAGGCTCGCTGCCGCGGACTGTGGATCACGAACGCGTATTTCCGAGTGCGTCCCACAGAAACTCACAGCCGTTGCTGCGACCGACATGCGGCAAGTGGGGTAGGCTGCGTTTTTACGAAGGTACTTACTCAGTTGTGGTACATCTCATACTTTGGCGGCTCAATATAGAACTTGGCGTTTACTAGCTTATTTGTTCTTTCTATTAGGCTGTAATAAGCATAAATTACGTCGCTGCGTCAGGTGCAACCGTAAATCATGTTCCTAAACTTATCTATACATGAACTGTATCGTCTAAAAATTTCTTCTCGATTATGCACTAGTACTGACGTTGGCTACTCACTTCAGATGCTTTTCCTGCTTCATCCTGTTGGAAAAATGCATATATATATAAAAGGGGAGGCAGGCAAAAATAAAATAAAATAAGGAACGCACGCAAAAATGAGAGCACCTTTCAACATACCTTGCTTCCAGCTCGCCTCGAACCCTACGAGAGGAAGCAGAACGTCAAGGTGACGTACTCAGCAAACATAAAAGATGCGCTATCAAGAATGGCTAAGTTAGAAAATACGCACAAGAGAGCTTGCCTAGCAAATGTTGTTAACGTAAACGTTCAAAACTCCAGCGATAATGAGCGTAACCTCTAACTCCGAATTAGAGAAAAGCATCAAAGACAAGAAGCGAACCACGATCTCTCACCTACTGACGATATTTGGGCATTGATGACGGAGAACTTTGAAGACGTGACCAACGAAATGAAGTTCTGCCACATAACTAAATATATGACGCCAACATTTGGAGCATGTCATTTCACTGTATCTCGCTCTAATTTCGGAAAACGTCCAATAAACTCCCGGCAAGGACTTTCACGGCGTTTTTAACCGCTTGCATCTCCTATACCTCGCGCGCGTTATGCTTTCTCGAAACGGGAAACACGACACATCAAAGATTATTTATATTTATGATTATACAAATAATAAATAGTTACGTAATATTCTGAGCCTTTATTGAAGCTTTTTTGCCTTGAAGTATGCAAAAGGGGCTGCATCTGCAGGATGTATACGAGAAGTACGCACTCTTCGTCGGGTGCCTTGCCATCCACCAGGTAACGGTGCATGCGTAGGAAGTACCGAGAGATCATCAGCGTCACCGGAATGGCGGCCAACATGCTCAGCAGGCAGCACACTAGCGACAGCCACAGACCGTTCTGCGAACGACCGCAGCATGCCAGCAAGTCTGTACGCGTTCATTGAACTTTGAATTGAAGAAAGCTTGCCGGGTGAAACAGTGAACGCATATTATAAGTAGGATTGTTCGTTTTCGGGTTTTATATATTCTCCTGTTTGAGGGAGGGGGGCGCTAAACTCGGGTACCGTTTTTCAGGGTGATAATCGCGAGGAGAAATTGGGCTTTTGTAGAACTGTTCCAAAATATGGCTATTTTCGGGTTAACTTCACAAATTTAAATTTATCAATGACAGTCGTGTAGCGCACATGGTGCTGATCGCAGCTTGTGAAACGAACTGCACATCACTGGCGTTCACATAAGTCTTAAGTCAATGTTGTCCCGGGGCGGATTAGCTACAGCGCGTGTGCACGGCAAAGTCCATGTAGCATAAAAATCGGTTGGTATATATGCAGTATAATTCAGGAAGACATCGGGCTTAACCCGATTTTCTTCTAACACGTCCGGGGCGTAAGAATCCGGTGAAACCGGGTTTTTACCCGAAAACAAAGAACTCTAAATATAAAGCAGACTGGACCGCGACGCGTCGACGCGATTTGCCGCTTCAAGCGCTGAAAACAATGTCTTGTACACACGGCGAAGCCTACTCATTCCCTTCGAATAGCGAAACATCAGCGCGCGCCCTCTATCGCCTTTCATGCACATGGCTCGTGGTTTACTTTACAGCTATTTCGCTGAAGACGAAACAATGGCGGTTACTACCTGGGGCCCGAGAAATGGAGCACCTACCACTGCACTTAGATATCATTGCGTGCCGCCCTTTCTTCATTGAAAAATTTCACACAGTACCCCGAAATGATTATGAATTTGTCGTTAATTCTGAGCCGTGAATTGGCGTCACTTGCAGAATGCATCAAATTGTTAACACCAAATTTAACACAACTAACAATCAATACCGCATAATAACAGCACAGATTCTTATCCGCACTTCCACACTATCCCACTATATGTACGTACAGATAGAATGATGTACGTACATACACAGATAGTGATATGTACGTACATAGAATGATCGAAAACTGTAGGCATGTTTAGCAGTTAACAATGTTCGTTGCCTTGAATATGTGACGTACGTAGCAAGGAAGAGATGGAAGGAGAAGGCGACGAAGAAGAAGAGGCGCGTGCAGTGGAATAAACGATGGCGCATCAACCACGGCACGGCTCCCGTTCATAGCGTCACACGAGTCGACAGGGTGACGACCTGGCCGTCACCGCGTCAGCTTCACGTCATCAACGACGCCGTCAACACAACGCCGTGACTGAACATCGTCCACAGAACCAGACATCTGCTCTGTACAGTGACCACCTTCATGGCAGCATCATCAGCAGACCTAAGCATTCCTAAGTACGCCGGATCAGTGGACGATGGACCCGTGGAGGACTGGTTACACCTCTTCGAACTCCACGCTACCGCTGCATCGTGGTCGGAATGGGACATGGTCGCCAAGTTCAATGATTACGTAACCGGTGAGGCCTTCCGATATTATCTGACATGCATCTTCCAAAACGATGAAACGTGGAAAAAGATTAAAGATGAAATGATCGCCCGATTTAAAGACTATGATGTAGACTCGCCTATCAGCCAACAGTTCGACACATTTCAAGTGAGCCGTGAAAGTCATAAACAGCTTTCATGTAGTCATTATAATTGCGGAACAAGACCTCAGATTAAGTCCTCGAAGAATATCCCAAACTTGCAATTCTCAAAATATACGACGCGCACTCAAACGCTTGGTCTCAGTCTACAGTTATCAAGAGAGAATGTGAAGCCAGTGATCCCTGAACAGCAATCACCTCGGAGTTTCAAACGTGTGAAGCCAGTGCTCCCTCAACTGCGATCAAGTCGTGTTTCCAAAAGACCCGACCTCCCACCAGGCTTCCCACCTGCACAAATATCGTCGCTGTCCCCTACAATGCCCTTCAGCTCTCCAGTTGTTACTGAACCGCCCCATCCATTTCATCCCTTGATTTGCATACGTGACCCACATCCTGGTTTTGCATCAAGTGGATCTACTCTTGTTCGCAACTCTCATCGCGTGCCTCGCGATATCGTTACGTCCAGTGTAGTTGAGCTGATGTGCCGTAAGGATACCGCACCAGACCGCAACCTTTCGGTAGGCGTTCAAGCGCTGCGGAGGTTTAGAACAACAGCTCTGCAAAGCGGCATGCACTCACCATCGCAAATGAGCGAAGAAATGTCTGTTACGGTGCCACCTAGCGCCCAGCCACCGGAAGGTACAACCGATGTGGAAGTAAGCGCAAGTACAAGTATCAACAACGAAAGCAAGAAGACAATGCACAGCGTCGAAGAAGCCTGTGGAGACCATTCTACAAATTTTGGTATACTATCATCGCTACCCGTCAATCCTCAAAACACTCTACAGGGTAACAGATTTGCGCTGAGCACCAAGTCCACATGTGACGAATCTCAGACTTTTGACCGGAGAAGAGCGCCACATGAACAATCTCCGCAACAACATCAGACAGCCCAACACGGGCAAGCTGAAAAGCCTCAGCGACAGCCACAGAGACATGAGGAGGATCGTCAACCAACGAAAATGTTATCAAACGCCCACTTGCGGCTTAAAGAAGGTCGTCTGGAAAAAATCGCACTAGAGCGAACGCAAGTTCGCATTGAAGGACACCTCCACCGAAATAAACGCTATGGAGAACGCTTTTTATCCCATAGGTCCAGGCAGTGCCTACTGTCAAAACCGCCGGGACAACGCCACGGAACGCGACAAAGGCCCAAGCTGACCCTATGCATTTCGAAAGAACGTGGACGTCGCCTCAGCAGCCTCATGCAAAGCATGCTCTACCTGGAAGCATTACGTGTCTATCGGCCACGACAAACACTTCGGCGCTCACGACACCCGATGTGCGGATACTACAACATGCACATGTCTCATGCGGTTATGACGAGGTCGCGAACTGCATCCCCATCAGTACCAACGCTCAGGGCATGCTTACGTTGTCCGGACTGGAACAGCCAGCCCCGGCCGCCAGAGACTTAGATTTCTCCGGACTGCGCCACCCTCCGCTCTGAAGCTTTTGCTAGTTTACGGGAACAAACTTGGGACATGTGGAAGTGTCTGCGCATTGTGACGTTTCCTTTTTGTGTGTGTTTCCTCTCCTTAGCCTGTTTTTTTTTATACTTTTACTGCTTTTACTTCTTCTTGGAGATGGAAGGAGAAGGCGACGAAGAAGAAGAGGCGCGTGCAGTGGAATAAACGATGGCGCATCAACCACGGCACGGCTCCCGTTCATAGCGTCACAAATATTTAGTAGTTTACAATGTTCGTTGCCTTAAATTACCGCAAAACTAAGTGCACTAAATTTGTAAACATTTATTCTTTCATTTTCATCATCCCGTGAGCATAAAACTGTTTCGCGCTTGTCAGAAGCAAGGACATAGTCAACACTGTTGGACGGACAGTTCTGGAGGTACGTGCCATATCACTATGGTATTTAGTGCCTGTGGTTATTTACAATAAACTCTCGCTTAGTTATAAACACTTCTCAACGGCGGCATCTCACAAAGTCGCCTTTTACATCCTGTCAATTAGGACACGATCACTTTTCAGAAACGACGACCAGTCCGGAGTCTCACCATGTTGTCGGAAACTATTCGGCACGCGACGAGAAAACCGATGGAAGCCACTCTTCGAGCAGCGGCGCAGTCTCCCACGTCAGTACGGAGCTGCGAGTGAGCAGGTAAGCGAAAAAATAATCGTACATTTGACAACAAAAAGGTCGTTGTTTCTTTTAGCAGCCTATTTTCCGCATGCGGTGTATCACGCACTGTATAGCTGTGCATTGAATTGAGCACTGCGTAGCGCATTTCGCAAACAATTAGTACTAGATGATAGGTGATATTTCCGCGAACTTTTGCACACTATACGAGAGCTAAACTGAGAGATACCTGGCTAGTGCGCGAAAATACGGCACCGTCGTCAATGTAAATAGGCGCATCCTGTTTAACGTTTTTATTATTTTTTTTTTACAAGAGGCATTCATGGAACGCGAAAGCGTGTGTAGCCTAAATGAAATGCGGTGAGACGAAGTGTCTCATTACATCTCTCATTACATCATTTGGTAAGTCAGTATTACGCAAACTCCATTGCGTATAAAGTGAGATACCGCGTATTCTTGAACTTTATATGTCGAAATCAGCGCTAATTTCAGGATCTCTTTTAACCTCAAGCGCTGGCCTGGGAAAGCTTGAGCGCTCACCGATTCGGTGGCTTCCCTCCTTATCTCCTCCGCCTTCCATAACGAGTCGTTTAAGAAGAGAGTAACTTCCTGCAAATAAACGCGTTAAACGTTTCTTCTACGTCGAGTCTACTGGGAAGGATGTAGAGCAAGAGATAATTATTTCTAATGACAGAGAGCAACATATGTCGGGGGCTTCTGTATGGTGGCACCCGAGAGCCGTATTTTACAGGTTTTTTGGAATTGACGAGAGAATCATGTTGCTGTGCGTGGTTGTGAATAAACAGTTGAAGCTAATCAAACGCTTAGCTGGAGGAATAACGTAAAAACGTTTAGATAAGCGGTCAATTTTGGTTAGTTTACGCAATACACATTGGGACAAAGTCCGACAAAGGAATTTTTAAGGTACGGCAAAAGATGTCGCAAACTTGGCGTTAGAAGTGGCTTGGACGTATCAGAAAGATTTACACCATGAACTCGGCGTCTCTATGGCCGAACCCATTTCAATGCAACATCGTTACTTCAACATACCACACTGCTGTAATCATAGACAAATTCACCTAACTAGATAAGCAGAAAAATGTGACCAAAGTGAAGGCTACCCTCCATCGATCGAAATGCCATAGCACCACGGAAGAGCACCACTTTGATACTTTTGCCGAAAAGTCAAAGAAAGAAAGAAAGAAAGAAAGGACAGGCCTAGAGGGATGACGCATCTGATTTCTTTTACGCTTCGTCGACTCGAAATTTACGAAACGTATCAAAGCGAAGTTTCGTGTGGCCGTGCTCCGTTATTATCTTTGGCGTCCGTACACATCCGGCTCACCTGGGCAATCGCGACATCTACGTCAGTTGTCGGGTCTTTCGAAGCCAGAAGTTTGTCCGTGGAGGCATTCAGTGTTTTTACCGATTCCTGAAAGCACAAGTAGACGTCGTGGACAGTGCACATCAGGAAAATGATCCCACTGCTGGTTTTCGGCCCACTAGGTGCTTCTCGTTATCTTTAGCCGAATTTCAAAAACAAACGTCACTGAAACGTAGTACATTTTACTTCTTGAACTATGTTACCACCATAAGCGTAGAAGGTTTTCACGAGAAGTTAAAGCGAATATTTTACTAAATGCCAAAGCTACGATAATTCAATTTTGACGAAAGCAGATTATATGCCCCAGTCAAGCGAAAAAATTGGCGCCCTTACGGGGAGCTGATACGTCATGCTATAAAGTCGCGTGCTAAATCGGGCTGTCGATACAGTCGTCACACACAGACGCGCCACGTTTTCGCATTACGCGAGATTCAACACACGAAATGCAACAGCTGACTTCGAAGGTATCGTGTAATCCATTTGGGATGAATTCTGAGGATAACACCAATTCCGTAGGTACGCGCGCCCCAAATTTGCGTCATAATGCGTTTGTGCTCCACTTTCCTGTTGAGCTCGAATGCTGAAGAAAGACTTAGTTATAAAGGTAACTGAAACAAAGGCGCATTTTTAATGCGTCTTACAGCCTTCACGTCAAAATTGCTCTAAGGTATAAAAAATTCCCTTCTAGTGGGCATACTATGCGAAATCCGCGGCACCATGTTGGTGCCGCGGATTTCAAAATGTGCAAATATGCGCTGTTTCAATTTTTTACATAGCGGATTCGTGAAGGTCTGTTAGTCTTAAGCATTCCGATTTAAACTCTAAGTAATCTCTGCCTCTTGAAGTGATCCAGTTTAGTGAGTAAACATTTGCTACATGCCCCAAGGCACTTAAAATAAAATAATTCGGATGGCGTGCGAACGACTGCGCTGGTGGTCACTCATTTGTGAAAGTGCATCACTCCCGACCCCTGTAAGCGAAAGCTTCGTTATAGGCTTTTAGTCAGTTGGCGAACATGTTTGTATTTACAGTTGTTATGTGTTACCCATTGCAGACGTTTCCGTACATATTTTACCGATAGGTGCGCATCAGGACATAATGAGCGGACGTTGTCGATAAAGACGACAGAGGTTTTAGGCTGACACATGCGGAGATGTGCGTAACAATGACTCTCAAGCGCTTCCGACATTTCGCCCTCTTCGGTGCAGCACATTTTCGCAGCACATTATGCCAATAATCATGGTGTAGTGAAGAGGAGGAAGAAGAAGCGCATTGGCATTTGTCGCTGTGCGCGTGATCTTCGTGTTGCGTCGTGTTGGCTCTCGACTGCCTTCTCGAACCAACAGCATCCTCTGCACGATAATAAGTCGTCGTACGACATTTGGTGGAACGTGCTGGGTATCCCTTTGAGTCTCATCCTGGAGCTACGCAGCCGAAGGTTGCCGACTGCATCAGCTGCTACCATGACTGAGCCTGCCAACAATCAGCCTGGAGCCGCCGCCGTCCCTCCTGTCATCTGCGGCGGAGCCCAGCGGCAGCGGGACCCCCCTATCTTTAGCGGCGCAGGTGAGACCGACGCTGAAGACTGGCTATCCACCTACGAGCGCGTCAGCGAACACAACAAATGGGATGATGCGGCGAAACTGCACGCTGTGTCCTTCTACCTCGCCGACGTTGCAAATTTGTGGTTTCACAACCACGAGCGCGAACTGCCAACATGGTCTGTTTTCAAGACAGCCTTCGCGGAAGTTTTCGGCCGGCCGACCTTAAGAAAACTTCGAGCGGAGCAACGTCTACGACAGCGCGCTCAGCAACCCGGCGAGTCGTACACGAGCTACATAGAAGATGTCGTGGATATTTGCGGCCGCGCCGATCCTAGCATGAGCGAAGAGGACAAAGTCAAGAATATACTTAAAGGCATCGAGGACGACGCATTTCAAATGCTGCTCGCACGAAACCCTACTTCTGTCGCTGCCGTCGTCACTCTTTGCCAGAGCTTCGATGAGCTGCGTCGACAAAGGGTCCTTACGCGCAGCTCTCTTACGCCCGCCCCCTCTCTCTCAAGCCTAACGCTCGCCTCCAACCTGTCGTCGGATGCGGTACTTCCCGGCCCAATTAAAGACTTCATTCGGGAAGAGGTGGCGCGGCAACTGTCTATGCTGCCTGTGAGCGATCCACCTCCTCAGCGTGACACGACTTTGGCTGCGCCCATCAGGAGGGCCATTCGCGAAGAACTTGCTGAGTCGCTAACTTTGGAGCAATCCATGACTCAACCCATGGCTCAACCTTGTCCTCCCGTGGCTGCACCGCTGACATATGCTGCAGCCCCAGCACGACCTGCATCGCCGGCATTCATGTTACCGGCGGCAATGCGACCGCAGACGTCGCCACCTCCTATGCCTCCTCGAATGCCACCGCGAACCCATGCCGTCCAGAGCCCCTGGCGCACACGCGACAACCGACCTATATGCTTCGCTTGCGGCTTCGCCGGCCACATCGCGCGCTTCTGTGATCGCCGTATGCTGCCTGCTGGCCCAGCAGTGGCAGCGCCTGGATATGTGTATCCGCAAAATCCTAATGCGCATGCCACGCGCACGGACCCAGACCCAGTCAGCTCGCCGTCTTCTCGGCGGCCTTTCGACAACCACCGCTCGCCGTCACCGCGTCGTCGTTCGCTGTCCCCCTTGCGCCGCCGCCAGTCACCTAGCGAGGGAAGCTAGGTGCTGCAGTTCCGCAGGCACGAACTGCAAGCGTCGCGACTTTTACAAGGCCTGCACAGTCACCACGCAATTTACTGGACGTCATGGTCGAAGGAACTGCCGCAACTGCGCTTATAGATACAGGGGCAGCCGTGTCTGTCATACACGAAAAAATTTGTCGCCGACTGCGTAAGGTAACGACGCCGTTGTGTGGCATGTTGCTGCGTACCGCAAGCACGCAGAACATTGCACCGCTTGCGGCGTGTACCGCAAGGGTCGTTATTGATGGCGTCGTGTATGTTGTGCAATTTCTTGTGTTGTCTGCTTGCTCACATGACATCATCCTAGGTTGGGATTTTTTATCTCATCATCGTGCCATCATAGACTGTGCCCGTGCCGAAGTAGCGCTTTTCCCGCTTGCTGATTTCGCGCTTCCTGACCCTTCTGCAAGAAAGGTCGCCAAGCTCACTGTTGTGTCGGACACGGACATCCCGCCCGAAGTGTCGGTGCTTGTGTCCGTATCTTGTTCTGCCGAGCCAGATGCTACCGTACTTTTTGCGCCGTCGCCTATTTTTCAACGCCGCAAGGCTCTGCCCCTCCCGTTCGCTATCCTCACCGCTACATCCGGATTATCAACAATGCTTGTTTCCAATCCTTTTCCGTACAGCGTAACGTTACTGCGCGGAGAGTCACTTGGTCGTGTTCAGCCGATTGACCCGCTTCACGCTCTCGAAACTTCCGACGACACGCCGTGTTACCAGCTCGACGCCCTTACTTCTCGCACACAGTGCGCATCGCCCCAATCCTCAACGTCGCCGCCGTCGTCGTCGTCATCGGCTGCGGCCGTCCTACAAGCTGCTTTGGACGACAACCTGCCGTCTTCTTACCGCCAGCAGGTGCTTGCGCTTCTTCAGGAATTTCGTTCCTCATTTGATTGTGACCAACCATCCTTAGGACGTACATCGAACGTCACTCACAGCGTTCACACTGGTGAGCATCCTCCGTTACGTCAGCGACCATACCGCGTGTCGGCAGCCGAGCGGAAGGTCATAAACGAGCAGGTTGACGATATGCTGCGACGTGGAGTCATTCGCCCTTCACACAGTCCTTGGGCTTCGCCCGTGGTATTGGTACGCAAGAAAGACGGGTCAATACGCTTTTGTGTGGATTATCGTCGGACTGAATAAGATAACTCGAAAAGATGTCTACCCACTGCCCCGGATAGATGACGCACTCGACTGCTTACAAGGAGCGGAGTACTTTTCATCCTTAGATCTTCGCTCCGGCTATTGGCAAGTGCCGATGGCTGAAGAGGATTGCGAGAAAACGGCGTTCATCACACCCGACGGATTGTACGAGTTTACCGTAATTCCTTTCGGGCTCTGTAACGCGCCCGCCACTTTCGAGCGTATGATGGACACCCTTCTTCGCAACTACCGGTGGAAAACGTGTCTGTGCTATCTCGACGACATCGTCGTGTTCTCGTCCGATTTCCCGACGCACCTCGTTCGCTTGCGTGAGATATTGAATTGCCTCACATCTGTTGGCCTCCAACTCAATATCAAAAAGTGTCGTTTTGCTGCGCGCCAGTTAACAATACTGGGACACGTCGTGTCGAAGGATGGTGTGCTCCCCGACCCAGCCAAGCTTCGCGCGGTCGCAGAGTTTCCTGTGCCCACTACTCTTAAGGAACTCCGCAGCTTTATGGGCCTCTGCTCATACTTTCGGCGCTTTGTGCGGAATTTCGCTACTATCATCGCACCATTGAACAATTTGCTTACTGCTCGCAACGGTATCTCCGCGTGGTCAACTTCGTGTGATGAAGCCTTCCAGCAACTACGTCGCCTGCTCACTTCGCCGCCGATCCTTCGCCATTACGACCCTACAGCACCAACAGAGATACACACCGACGCCAGCGGGATAGGACTTGGTGCAGTTCTCGCGCAACGGAAAGCGAGGAGTACGTCGTCGCGTACGCAAGTCGTACTTTAAAGAAGGCAGAAGCCAACTACTCTGTGACGGAAAAGGAATGTCTGGCCATCATTTGGGCACTCACCATGTTTCGTCCTTACTTATATGGTCGTCCATTCGACGTAGTTACCGATCATCATGCCCTCTGCTGGCTGTCCTCATTAAAAGATCCGTCAGGTCGCCTCGGTCGATGGGCGCTTCGCTTGCAAGAATACGACATCCGCGTCATCTATCGATCAGGCAGGAAACATTCGGACGCTGATGCACTTTCTCGATCACCGCTACCTCCCGAATTGGCCTCTGCCTCAACACCTTCCGTATCCTTGTCACCCATCGACGTCACCGATATGCCAGCGGAGCAACGTAAGGATCCACTTCTTTCGGCAATGTTAAGCTTCCTCCACGATCCATCCGTCGCACCCTCTTCTCGAGCACTCCACCGCCAAGCCGTTCACTTTGCTGTGCGCGATGGCATACTTTACCGCAGAAATTATTTGCCCGATGGCCGGAAATGGCTCCTTGTGATACCACGGCATATGCGTTCCACTATCTGCGCTTATTTCCATGATGCTCCTCATAATGGTCACGCCGGTGTTCTGAAAACGTATACCAGGCTAAGACACCGTTTTTACTGGCATGGAATGTATAACTTCGTCCGTCAGTACATTCGAGCTTGCACGGCCTGCCAACGCCGAAAAATTCAACAGCGCCCTTCTGCAGAGCTACAGCCGCTGCCTTGTCCACATCGTCCCTTTGACCGCATCGGCATCGACCTCTACGGGCCACTTCCCTGCAGCTCGACGGGTAACCGATGGATAATTGTTGGCGTCGACCACTTGACACGCTACGCCGAGACTGCAGCGCTCCCAGCCGCCACTGCGCGCGAGGTCGCATTTTTCATCTTGCGGAACTTCGTTCTTCGACATGGAGCACCCCGAGAACTGCTCAGCGACAGGGGGCGCGTGTTCCTCTCTGAAGCCATACAAGCCCTTCTCGCTGCGTGCAGCATCATTCACCGCAAGTCTACAGCCTACCACCCCCAAACGAACGGCTTGACAGAAAGATTCAACCGCACACTAGGTGACATGCTGACTATGTACGTTGCTTCGGATCAGAGTAACTGGGACATCGTGTTGCCGTTCGTGACGTATGCATATAACACCGCGACACAGGCCACTACTGGATTTTCGCCATTCTTTTTGTTGTATGGACGAGAGCCCTCGTGTACGTTGGACACGATGCTGCCATACCGACCCGATACATCCGAATGCCCACCGGTCTCTGAAGCGGCGAAATATGCAGAAGATTGTCGACAACTCGCACGTACGCTTACGACCAGCGCCCAAAGTCGCGAGAAACTGCGCCATAACAGCGACATACCCACACCTCAGTTCCAGACTGGCTCCCTCGTTTGGCTGTGGGTCCCACCTCACAGTCCTGGCCTCTCGACCAAGCTTCTTGCTCGCTACGATGGCCCTTTCCGCGTCGTAGACCGTACCTCTGCCGTTAACTATGTCATCGAACCCTTGACACCATCTACCGACCACCGGCATCGCGGTCGTGACACGGTTCATATCAGCCCACTTAAACCGTATTATGACCCCGCTATCCTACCAGCACCATAAGTCGCCAGGTTGGCTCTTCTTCTCGCCGGGGGGATATTGTAGTGAAGAGGAGGAAGAAGAAGCGCATTGGCATTTGTCGCTGTGCGCGTGATCTTCGTATTGCGTCGTGTTGGCTCTCGACTGCCTTCTCGAACCAACAGCATCCTCTGCACGATAATAAATCGTCGTACGACAATGGGAAGTTTTGAAAAAATATATAAGGACCAAACAATAATTGCGTAGTCAACATTTGGCTGCAGCTGCTTCTAGCTTGAAAAAATAAAATAAAAGAAGTCATGTGCACCTCTTTCTTTCTTTTCAATTTCTTGTCTTAATTATCAATGCACACTCAGTAGACGTGTAGCGTACTGTGTGGCTGGGCGGAGGACAGTTTTTGACCCGGAAGTAATGTCATCTACCCGTGTATGGACGGATCCGCTTGGATGAAAACGTTTCTCTGTTATGAAGTAATACACAGGTAGTAAAATACAAGATAACGCCAGTAACAGCAGTATAGGAATGATTACTTCGGTTATTCTTGTTATCATCATACGCCTGATGGTTCCTTGTTTTATGGACAATATTACGCACTTATAATTAGAGTGGCCTGTTGTTCGTCCGTGAGTTTACTCGAATTCTGAAAATAGGAATTATCAAGCTGAAAGGAGGCAAATCACCTTGTTCGTTTCTTTTTGTCAGAACGAGCACTCACCAAAAGGTTTCCGAATTCCCTTGCTGCGGCGCTGACCTTCAGCTGTGAAGAAACGTGCACGTTACATACAGGCATAGCCAGAGGAGTTTCCGAACAGTCTCGCAAACACTGACAATTTGTCTGCACACACGCACACACGTATATTGTAATCGGACCGCACTCCCGGAATAAGGATGAGCAATTCCGTCTGATTTATGAAGCGTTTTGCATTAAAAAAAGAAAGTGACAAATGCGTTAGTACACCTTCTAATGGGCGGTCAGCCAAATAAATAGCTTATCTTACCCCTGCGATTTGGTTATGAGCGGTATCATTGCATGCGCCACACTTCGTGGTCTTAACCCTTTGCGCAAGTACAAATGTTTATATATCTGTACCGTTATGCGATAAAAATCAGTTGAAAGACCAGCGTTCTGCCTGTCTGCTGTCCTGTCGTCTTCCATTCCTTTCTTTCTTTTGTTAGCGCACTACAAGTCTATATTCCAACTAGCCCAACTCCCCGAATAAGCTCCTGGTTGCGCTCGCCCGTGGTACTTTATCGCACTGCCTGTGTAAGTGTGTCACAGCCTTACCGAGCCAGATGGAAACGCGGAGGAAATGGGTCTCCCTGTAGCCTGACCGTGATCAGAGTGGGATCTCTTGCACAGCAACACACTAAAAGCTCAACTTACGTCATTCCAAATGTAGCATTAGAATGCAGATGGATCTATATGAGCACACGCACGTATTTAGTTTGTACTACTTGCCCTGCTGCTCCTATAACTGCTTTAGCTCATTACACACACACACACACACACATACACACACACACACACACACACACATATATATATATATATATATATATATATATATATATATATATATATATATATATATATATATATATATATATATATATCCGATGAGTCCAGCATTGCCACCTTGCTCTCTTTGTCGTGGTCTTGCTTTGAAATTGTTGATCCGAACACCCCAACTAAATCCAGCCCTGAGTCTCAACCACCGTGCCACTAAAGTTCGTCGCAGTTAGAGCCCACGTTATTGAAATATGTTTTACGCATGAAATAAGATTACATTTAGCGAAGAAAAACAAAACACATAATATATCCGAATACCATTCCAGAAAGCCCTCCCACAATTCCATGTATTGAGGGAGATGGCCGTGTCTCGGTTCGCAGCAATCAGTCCCGGCCAACGGGCCAGTTCAGGCCGTCTCAAGTGATGGTCGAGCTTCTGTGCGGCAAATCGTGATCAAAAGAACGGAGTGCGGAAGCACTTGGATAACTGTTATTTTAAATACATTACCGTGAAGAGGGCAAAATAACTAAACTCGGTTTGTTAAACGAACTACGGGCTTGAAGGAACACGTTTAGAGCGACGAGAATATTTATGCAGCACATGTTCTTCACGCAATTACGCGGGGAACGGAGGTGCAGTGGCCGGCTTCCACTCAAAACGATCATGCGGCCCTCTCCCTACGGCTTCGAGAAATCCCGGATAGTTATCGCGAAACCGAAATTTGCGAGAAAGCTAATGAAAGAGCACTTCAGCGGTAAACGTTTGCCCACATCACCTCTTGTGCCAGGCTATCCTGCTGTAGGTTTGTCAGTATGGTCTTGGCGTACTTGTTGACCGCGTCTATGGTAGAGTTCTTGACGTATTCCTTCAACGTTTGCGTTCCCCCTTTCTCGAAAAGCTGCTCGCGGAAATGTTGAGCGTTCTGCAACGCATATGAAAAGGGGAAAACGTTAACAGCCGGAAGTGAGAAGAAAGCAATCAATGTAGTGTATAATACAATGAGATATGTGGAGAAGCATCAAGAGCTAGGATATGGTTGCCAAAAGGTTTGCTTTGAAAACTGCGTAAGCCATTCATCAAAATCTCAGCACATCATCTTGCCCAGCATATGATTTTGCCTCTCTGCAAGCACCTCAATTTTCCGGTTAAAACTCTGTATACCCACAGCGCAAGCGAATATTAGCGTTTTTGCTGTGCTGTACCACTTTTTCAGTCGCATAGTTCAGTACAGCAACTGCATCAAATGCCAGAGTGCCTTTAGTGGGTGACTTTCCGCTGTTTTTGTTACGATGCCCGATTATGGGTGAACGTGACCCCATTGCTCTAATTCTCCTTAGCGCGGAAAAACGTTTGGGCTTTGTAGGTAAAAAAACACAGAAATAAATGCAGCTTCAGTCAAACGAGCAAGAAGAAAGTATACGCTATGTATAAAGTCGCCATTATAAGTGTTCCACAGCGCGAAGGAACGTTACAATTAATCAGAACCAGCTACCGACATTCCCGCTTTGCATATAAAGCACTGCCTGCGTGATCTTGAAGGATTATGTTTGTTTGTTTATTTATTTATTTATTTATTTGCACAACATATCGCTCAAGGGGCTGTGGCTCACGCATCAGTGAATAACAACGAGTTGATTTTGTACTATTTAGCCTTTCTTCGTTCGGTTAGTACTGCGATGCTGTAGTCATGTTCGGGCGCCGAATACTCGACCTTGTGTTCCACAATAGCAGCTTTACATGTTTGGGCCAACATGGCACACCAAACGGTCATGAACAATGGAGGTATCGGCCGCCTTCCTGTATGTTCCAGGGTGTTAGGCTATAGTTGCTTCGGCGTATCTTGCAAAACAGAGTGCAGAAGTGTCGCAGGGAGAAACATAGGGCCAAAACAGGAAAGACACTCAAACGCACCTGAGTTCTTTTTCTTTTTTCCTTGGGAAACAGCAGGCCACCAGCTGCCGCCATGCCCATGTCTTTACGTGGAAATTATTTCGAACAATTTTTTAAACACCTCTTATGCTAAACGAGAAGTCGTCACTACATAAAAATGTGGTTGATTCCTCTGTCATAGGAAACGGTGTAACACGAAAATGAAACCCGCCCTGCCTTCGCGACGCTGTGGAATGCATAAGCGGCAATTTGGCGAATAGAGGCGATGGGTTTGGTACTCTGGACATGCGAACCAGTTGCATGTTGACACCAGCGGCACCTCGACACTGCACATGGATCCTCGACAGTCGTACACAAGCGAAAGTTCCCGAACGACTCACGTTCCTCCGGAGACACCGCAGTGGACGAGCGAGAGCCCTGCAGAAACCTGCCATAAATCAGGAGCGTCCGCAAGCGGTGAAGCCTTGCAAGCCAAACCGAACGTGTTGTCAGCGGATCATTTCGTGAATAAACAGTCCGCTGCAGCTATGGGCGCATCATGTGCTTGTCGACGGCCGTCGTTGCGTTTCTGGAGCAGAGCGCGTCGCAACACATGCGGCCACACAAGACAAATTTCGTAGCAGCCGTTGTTGTACTTTGCCCAAGCAACGCGCCGGCAGGTCGCTGCCACGCCACTAACTTCCGCTGTGATCGAGGGATCAAGGTGCCGAGACCACCGAAGCGCTAACTGCCAGCGCGCATTAGCAGAGCGCGACAATCTGCCGCTTCGCTCCATCGTTCCCAGATGGCGGCACCACCGCTGCTAACCAATAGCGCCATGAAAGCAACGCGATGTTAATTTAATGTAATTTTGCTTGCTATTGCTTTAACCGGACATCAGGTAGATGCAAATTGTGAATCGGCGTAGTAAAGATATAAGGCCAGCTTGTTCCACGAGGCTCCAATGTGTCGGTGGTGTGACCGGTGGAGCTTCCAGCTCCTGTCGTCGCATCCCGAGTGTTTGTGGGTTAGAAAACCAGTGGGCGCTACGTTTTCTTGTGAAATGTGTGTTCTTTTTTTTTTTTTTTGTTGCATACGTCCATTTCGGTGACGGAAGTACGTCAGTGATTTCCTGGCGGACCCTGGAATAAAACACTATCGTGTTAAAGATGACAATTGATGCGAGTTACACAATCAATGGAACGTGCAGGAAGCTTAAATAATATCGTTTCAAAAAATCCAAGACGGAGGAGCAACTACCATTCAAAATAATTTTGACGTAGCCATGCTCATGATGGCTCCATGCTAGACTTCATCGAAAAATTTACTCAGCTGCAAGTGGCTGTCTTTCCTGTCTTCGCCTTCATCTCTTTCTTTTTCCGCAACACTCCTGTGCTCCTCTTTGCGAGACAACTTGCAATATAGGCGACGTGTGAAAGCTGGCGAATGGGATGAGCAGTTGAAGCGGTAAAAGTGGTTTGAATCGCGCGATGTGATGGCGCTCGATATCAAGGCTGCACCCGAGAAAAGGTGAATCCACTACACGTACTTCAAAATTAATCAACCTAATGAAACTTAGCCAGCTTTTCTCAGGAATTTTCTCGTAGTTTTTTTTTTTTTTTTAGCGGAACGCTGGCGCCTAAGGAGTTGCAACGAAATTATTGCTCACAAGTTCTTCCAGCGGAGAAAGCGATAGGTTGGAAATACTTGCGTAGGCAGTGTTCTCGTTACATCTCCTGAAAAAAATAAATAAAACCCTAATCACCCGGCAAAATTCACAAAACGTTCCTATGCATGATCGAGTCAGCTACTCGAACGAAGCAAACTAGGCTTGCTTCTAGCAGTATTACGCAATAGGGTTACGCCATAGGGATTATTCATCTTTTCTTTATTCTTATCACATCCTTACTTCACTTTACTAATGGGCGTCTCTAATTTCATCACAACGCTCATGTACATGTGTCATTAAAGTTCCTTGCTATTCGTAAGTTTTAAGATTCTAAAAGCCCACACGCATACGGATCTGCAGCGCGGTTTCGAAGGAGTTCGCACGAGTAAGCAGGAGCTTAATGAAAACTTCTTTCGTTATTCCTAATAAAATGAAATATATCATGAACCACGCAGAGCAATGCTGTCTATTTATGTACATAGGTGAATGCAGAAACGTAGTACGTCTACACGAATTAGCTTCAATTCAGAACAACGCCACAAAATTCCATCGGCCAGTGAGTGCAGAGTTTTGCTGATAGTCTTGAACTGTAGCAAAATTCACCGACATTTGCGCGCGAGAACCAGTAGGCACAGAAGTGACAATACGTAAACGTCGCGAAATGCCACGAAACACCCCGAAAAAAAAAAAAAAAGAGTCCGTGAAGAACCGCCATGAACTAAAGAGGCCGATGGCGTTAATAGTCTTTGTAGCTTGCGAGCCACAAATATTTTCGTTGAACAGTCACGCAAAATATCACAACTTTTTAAAACTGTTTATACTGAGAAGCGGGGAGGGAGCGACAGCGAGAAGACGCCTGCTGTTAATAACTAGGCAGAAATAGTTTCCGACGGGACACATACATGGGTAGTAACAAAAAGAAAAAAAAAGCGAGCGACGCATTTTAAAGCAAGCAACTGGGTATTTAACCGTCGTTTCAGCACTTAACATTGCTAAATGACTTTGTGACATCACTGTTTTGTGGAAAACAAATATTGACGCCGAAAACTGTAGGCAGCATGGCTATAAACTGGCGCGTAAAAACGTGCATCAGTCCTCTGTCAAAATTGCAGAACATGCCTGATCTCAAGACTAACACTGTAGTCATGCCTAAGATACATAGGGAACCTTCTGAAGGTAATCACTATTTCAGTATGTTTAAATCAACAAACGACTTCAAGCAGATTGGTGTGGTTATCTGCTGAGCTATTTTGCGTTTACGAACGAAATATTTTAACATTTAACCAGCAAAAATACGAGCCGGGACATTTTTTCTTTTTTTAAGGTGGCTTCTCTACAGTAAGGACATATATGTAGGGAAGCCCCCTTTCGTGTTATGAATGCGAGCGTGTCAAGCATAGAGACTGGAAATGTTAACGTCGAAACAAGTGAAGCGCCTTTGTTGTAAACATTGCTTGGCGTCTACCGTGGGCTTTTTTCAAATAGTAGACCATCTCTAAACATAGAAAAACTGCATCGCAACGTGGTATAATATGTTTACACTGTAGAATGAGGTGTCAGCATGCTGCATTGCGTGCAGTGAATGACGGTGGCATTTCCAGCAACCAGTAACATGCGCATAGGTAAGTAAAACTCAGCAAATTATACGCTTTGTTTCAACATTAGGCGAATGTTGATCATACTCTGATCACGCAAAACTGACCCTTATAAAAGCAGTCTGAAGATGCGCAAGGTTGCAGGATTTCGGACACCCAAAATTGATATGATGATTGGTCAGAACTACGTATCGTGTTCAAAATACGCCAAAAATGATGCTACAGCGGGATCTACAGTGTGTCGGCTACAGCCGGTATTTGGATTTAAATTCCTCTGCAGTACTGTAAAAGTAAGCTGGAGTAGAAGCATTCTTTTACACAAAAACTTGTACAGCTGCAGAAGGGCTGCAGATGGCAGATTACCTTGCCCAATCACGCTTTTCCTAACCTGTACACGGCTAAGCAACTAAATGGACGTGTCAGATTGAAAGAATGAATACTGTGCACAGGTGTTGCAAGCTGAAGGACACACCTGAAATCTTAATTCGCTTACTTACCCAAGTATGTTGCTCGGAGTGAAGTACTGAAACAGTTTCCCCTTGGGAATATTAAACAAGTATTGGGCTGCCTGAAAGTAAGAGAGTGCATTTTAATCACAGAGAATCAGGCTATGAAAGCCGCTATAAGTGCGTTATACATTTGTAAGTGTCACAAGTGTTATAGTGCGCATCGCCAAGGGTCGTTCAGTGATACTTTGTACTGCAAATCCCGGGATATTCTTTAAGGAACTGTCTCCAAATTTTGGAATACCTGAAGAGCCCACTTCAGAAGGGCCAAAGGTGCAAGACTTCTCTTTTTAAGTATTGAAAATAGCCCCGACAAGACAACACCGAAGCAAAAACAGATCGACAGACATTGTGTACGTTAGAAAAAAAAAAGAGAAAAAGATAAAAGAACATATCATGAAGCGAGAAGCGGAGAACATTTTCTACGCTGCAGCTGTTCTGACGTCAAAGGCAAGACTGACCCCGTCCAGACTGGATCCATCCCGTTCGTCGTATGGCTGGCAGACGTAAGCCTCGAGCAGAGCCGCCAGGGGGAAGCAGAAGGTCAGCAGCACAGGGATGAAAGCGCATGTCGCCCACATCAGACCCGTATTGCTGCATGCATTTCAAGGGGGATTGTTTGCTGTTCGCTCGCTTCTCGTTGCGTATGCGCAAGTGGACGCAAGCGTGGAATGATTATTAGTTAGCACACTACTGTAACGTGCTAACAAGCTGCCCCTTATGTAATTGAGGGCATGTTGGCGCGCATGTCAATGGATAGAGGTCGAGTTCTCGTGCATTTGCTCTGTTGTGTATTGCAATGTTAGATTACACTTATTTCTCTATAACCTCAATGACTTTGTTCATCATTATCATCATCATCATCATTATATTTTAAGTCCACTGCAGTACGAAGGCCTCTCCCAACAATTTCTAAACCACCCTATCCTGAGCGAGCTGGTTCCGCATTATGCCCGCGAACTTCTGAATTTCATCGCTCCATCTAACCTTCTGCCTGCTTCTGCTGCGTTTTCCCTCTCTTGGTATACATTCTGTCACTCTTACTGCCCATCTGCTATCTTTCCTCATCATAACATGTTCTGCCCAGGTCCACTTCTTTGCTTTAATTGATATAATAATATCAGCTACTCCTGTCTGTTCCCTGATACATTCCGCTCCTTTGTTATCTCTTAGCGTTACACCTATAATTTTCCTTTCCATTGCACGCTGCGCGCAGCTTAATCTCTTCAGTAGGACAGACTGCTGGCCTAGTTGGTTATGCATCACGAAAAGTTCAACTTAGCGCGAAAACACACGGACACAAGAACAAACGAAACAGACAGGACGGGCGCTCCTCTTCACTATAGGAGGATACAACTTAAAAAAAAAAATAAAGGCAGTTGGCAACATGGGCCGAATGACCGCGCGCGTCCGTGTTACTCTCCCAGCCAATCACAGAATCAAACCAAATTGTCGCCACGTGGCCTTTTCAAAAATGGCGCCGTGTTTATGCCCTTGGTACCTGCGGACCGTCTGCTGTTCTTGAATCCTTTCATCGGCTTAAGTCATGATGTGCTCGAGGAGCATGAGCAAATATGTGTGGAGTCTCAGCATTTCCATCTGCAAAAGGCCGCGGTACAGTTCATTACGCTTCCGAGCCCGTTTTACGCGTGAAACTTCACTGAACTGAGTTGAAAAACTCGGGTGGCGGAGCTTGTGACTCGCCGGGCTTTTGCATTGAAAGTGCCTGATTTTAGCTCAATAAATCATTATTCTTTCCATGTTCCACTCTATAATACACGAATCAAGACATAACAATTTATGTATCTGTCCATTATTATTGCCGCCCTCGCTTTATTTTGGTAACATGGAAAGTTCAAAGAAGGAACTATTTGAAGCTTCGCGAAGGTACAGTGGCTGGCAGTTACAATGGCGTGGGAGGGGCTTCACTGCAGACTTAAGTTGTATTCTACTGCAGTTTTTTTCGTTATCCTCCACGTTTCCGCACCGTACGTTAGTACCGGAAGAACGCAGTGATACCACTTCAGTGACAGCGGCAAGTCACCTTTAAACTTATACCTCATCGAAAGAACTACTTAGGCCACGATAGAAGTCAAACGTTGGAGCGTTATGCAGACTCCCATGAAATTTGTTCACTTGCAAGTATACGCCTCGTGTTCACTCACGAGATGAGCACGATGCCGCCCATGTTACAAGCGGTGTTTCGCTGCGTAGGCCTCACGTAGGAGCGGTAGTTGGCGACGCCCAGGATGAAGCCGAATATAAGGCCCGCGACAATGGTGGCCACCGACACCACGGACACCATCAGGAAAGCCGCCCTGCAACGTAGGACATTGGCTGCACATAGTTCATGCCTGCCGCAAAGTCAAGGCGTCAGGGCACCGCGTCGCTTCGCGAAGGGGCTAACGTGTATACGCCGAGAAAGTGATACCTCAAAAGAACGAGCATTCTGGCATGTTGGTGTTTCATTTCAATTCATTTAGCGCGCACAAGACAAAAGGACGGGGTAGAGGTAGAGCCCGTGTTCGTGTTTCCATCCCGTCCTTGTGCATTTTGTGCGCTAAATGATTATTCGGCGGCTTATGTATTAGGCCTATTTCATGCGTCCACTTTTGTTTATTCAGAAATGGCGATGGTAATCAGCAAAGGACGAAAACAAGTAACTAACAATTTTCTATCTGCGCAAACCTGCATCACGTATCTGGGACTGATGTTCGCAAAGCGAAAACACACGTGAACGCACCTGTAAATCCTCAGAGACTGCGCGTTCACGATGCTCTTGTCGTGGTTCAACATGTGGGCCGTCCTGGCCATGTGCAATGTCTGCAAAGAAATGCGCACGCGGCACTGAAAGAACAGCACCATACCTCGATCATCACAGCTGCGCCAATGGGATTCTGTTAAAGAGGCAAGACATCGTTGCCTTTTCTTGACGCGTTATTCCCGCTTTTCGAATAATTATCACAACTTACTGACAAAAAAAAAAAAAGAAGAAACATTTAAGCGGGAGCTGACCTGTTGGAACTCTAGCTCGTATTGGTCGTAAGACGTTTTGATACGTTCGGCCGTCTCCATGAGGCTTCGCTGCACATCTGCGCGGATAAGAGGAAAAATAAAGGGTTACAAGGTCACATACGTGTGCTTCGCGGTGAACGGGATGTGCACCCTTCACCTAATCAGCGACATTTAAGCTGGCGCACCTCTGGAGAGTCTTAAAGAAGGCTGTGGCAAGCAGTACGCCAAGCCGTACGCCGAATGCTCTGCAAGAGTTGTCCCCCCACGCGCGGCGATTCGGCGGAAAAGGTGGCCCGGTGCCCCAATGATCGTGCACGAAAGTGACAGACGAGCTGGCGCGCTCTCCCGAGGGATGCAAATCCTAAGCCTGTGGACCACGTTTCCAGGAACTAAAGATTCGACAGAGAAACCTCGGGCAGACTGTGCATGAACTGATTCATATGAGAACGCGAGGCCGAGGATGTGTTAGCGGTCCCTCGATTAGGCTGTCTCAATCGAAGATAGGCTTTTTTTTTATTATTATTAAAGGGTGGCCCTGTGAACTTTCTTATGCGTTCTGCGCATGTCGTGTGTATTTGTACATATACGGGTATTTATTGTTAAATCAGTTGATACTTAAATCCTGTGTTTCATTTCATGCGTTTCCTTTCTCGCCGTCTAGGGAGACGAACGTAATGCTGGCTCACCGATTCGTCGTGTGGCCTTGTCCTGCACGAGCATCTCCTTGGCGGCTCTCTCAGCAGAGTCCATCTGAAGGGTACACGAGCGAAAGTCGTCTTTGCTTTACTTTCAGGACGATCAACGCCGTAACAGCTATGATAAGTAAACGATGAGACACGGAATTGTCCAAGGAACTATTGCACATATTTGCAAAAAGCTGTTACGAGTCAACCTGAAGGCTGCGGATAGTTGCATAAATTTATTTATTTATTTATTTATTTATTTATTTATTTATTTATTTATTAAACATATTGTTAACCCACATCTGTGAGTCATTAGGGAATGCATCATTAAGAATCCATACGAAGAAGCACTCAAGTATGCAAGAAAAATAATATAAAAATAATTAACAAGTGGCATGGCAAGAGACAAACAAACAGACAAGCGAATGAATTTCACGGAACATAACTACCAAGAGAACTTTCGAACGCCTTTATATCCGTGCACTCCGCAATGTGTTCACGTAATCCATTCCACCTTTTGATAACATCAGGCAAAAAACGAATACCGAGAGACGTTTGTGAGTGCGGCATATGGCTTCATGGTTGCATTGTGGTTTATTCTCTTGCTAAGTGTTCCAGGTTCTCGTATGTACACACATTTTGTCACTGTTTGTATCACCTTTGTAGATCTGAAATGCTAATCTTATTCTTTCTCTCAGTCACCGAATTTCTATTAACTACAGCACTTTCGAACAGACCTCGGAACCGTACACGCAAATGCGGTTGCTTGTGCGATGCTGTCAAATGCCATACTTCTTTAAAAAAAATAATATATGGTACCTTGCAAATATATGTGTGTCCTGCGAATATACGTGTTCGTGAAGACAATAATACTGTCACTGAAATTCCAGAATGATGATGATGATGATGATGATGACTGTGGTTCGATTAAGGAAATGAGGCTATTTCGATTTGAATTGAATTGTTTATTTTTACAACAACAAGGTTGCGAGGATGACCAGGCAAAAAAAGCTGCATTGAGCAGCTTGAGGGGAACCTGGCCACCTCATACACTGGGCAGCTTCACAGCGGTCAAATAAACACACGGTATACATAATAACACGGTATACAAATAAACACGGTATACATAACTATAACAGTTGATTGATTGCGGTTCGGTTAGGAAGGGACGCTAATTTCTGCAGCCCATGTAGGGAGCACGGCTAAGCGTCCGTGGGGGCGGGGGGAAACGGAGTGAAAGAGATAGAGAAGAGAGAAAGGCCGTAGTGGAGGGCTCCGGAAATTTAGACCACCTGGGGTTCTTTAACGTGCACTGACAACGCACAGTACACGGGCCTCTGACATTTTCACCTCCATCGAAAATGCGACCGCCGCAGCCGGGATCGAACCCGTGTTTTTTGGGTGGCAGCCGAGTACCGTAACCACTCCACTACCACGGCGACCAAAAATGTCAGCATCATATTGATTGATTGATCGTGGTTCGGTTAGGAAGGGACGCTAATTTCTGCAGACCATGTAGGGAGCACGGCTAAGCGTCCGTGGGGGTAGGGGAAAGCGAGTGAAAGAGATAGGAGAGAAAGGCCGTAGTGGAGGGCTCCGGAAATTTAGACCACCTGGGGTTCTTTAACGTACACTGACAACGCACAGCACACGGGCCTCTGGCATTTTCGCCTCCATCTAAAACGCGACCGCCGCGGCCGGGATCGAACCCGTGTTTTTTGGGTGGCAGCCGAGTACCGTAACCACTCCACTACCACGGCGACTAAAATGTCAGCATCGTATTGATTGATTGATTGTGGTTCGGTTAGGAAGGGACGCTAATTTCTGCAGACCATGTAGGGAGCACGGCTAAGCGTCCGTGGGGGTGGAGGGAAAGGGAGTGAAAGAGGTAGAGAGGAGAGAAAGGCCGTAGTGGAGGGCTCCGGAAATTTAGACCACCTGGGGTTCTTTAACGTGCACTGACAACGCACAGTACACGGGCATCTGACATTTTCACCTCCATCGAAAATGCGACCGCCGCAGCCGGGATCGAACCCGTGTTTTTTGGGTGGCAGCCGAGTACCGTAACCACTCCACTACCACGGCGACCAAAAATGTCAGCATCATATTGATTTACTGGCTCTGTTTGCAGGAGCCTCTATGGAAAACACACACACACACATATATATATATATATATATATATATATATATATATATATATATATTACGCGAGCATGCCGTCATTGACGACGGCATCATAAAGTCATGCCATGAAGTGGTACCAAAATGAATGGTACCAAAAGTCTTGGTCACAAGACTTTCGCCCAACAGGGTTATTACTGTCGATTGTCTTTCGGTGTAGACGCGACTGTCACGCTGCAAGTATCTCGCTAATACGCTGCTTTTCGAGGTGCTATGTACGTGACGACTACGACGACCTCAATGAAAACTATCGACACTGAGGGCGCTAAGCTCTATCTTTTTTTTTTTTTAAACCTTCAAAAAGTACAGAGAGTGACGCATACTAACCTGTGCTTTCATGCCTTCCACGGCTTGTCTGAGGGAGCGTTCGACTTTCTTTGAAAGCTCCTTCGAACTACCTTGTCCCATTCTAAAGACACACACAGAGACAACGAGAAAGAGAGAGCACAAAGCGAGACCTTAGGTCCTTAAACGTTACATTAAACTGGAACCTAAAAAAGGAAAACACTGCTCGCTTTCATATATAGAGAATGTGGTGAAGGCACGACGAAATGGTGTGATGAAAGGAACTCCGTTAAATGTGACCGCTCGATTAACTTCGGCTATGCACTGCTCTATATATGTAGCCATAATAACCCGATCACGATTAAGCAAAGCTGCTACCAAATGAAAAAACCTCTAAGCGGAACTTATACAACATAAACAACAATCAGTTTTGCACTGCTACTTTCAAACGATCATAGAGATGCATTGAAAAAGTTACGAATAAACCAGCCTGCAATACTACCAAGTGCAGTCCGCCAATGTTCGCAAACGAGTTTGTGTGTTCAGTGATTGTTTTATTTATGGGGTTTTACGTCCCAAAACCACTACATGATTATGAGAGACGCCGTAGTGGAGGACTCCTCAAATTTCGACCGCCTGGGCCTCAACATTTCGCCTCCATCGAAATGCAGCCGCCGCTGCCGGGATTCGATCCCGCGATCTTCGGATCAGCAACGAGTGACTTAACCACTAGACCACCGTGGGGGGGGGGGGGGGGCACGTTCAGTGGTACGTCGAGGTGATAACAGACATGCCGTGCTAAATTTCCTGCGGCCATATGCGTTATCGGAGTGGTCCATCGCGCCAGATGAACGCAGTTAAATTGCAAAGATAAGCGGTAACAGCACAAGTGCGCACACTGAACTCTTTAATAAGCAGCCCGATATATTTACTAAACAAATAATGCAGCGCGCTATAGCGAACACGGTGGCTAGGAAGAACTTGCGGTCGAGCACTCCCGCCTACGCACGAAAATTGTGGAAGATCGTCAATTACCGCCTCTCGCGCACTCCGCTTGCATTAACAACCTCTGTGCTTTTCCAAATGGACGGCATTTTACGATTTACTTGTTACGATTTTCAACGAATACAGGTGTAACGACTTCTACTTCTTCGCTGAGCTGCTTTTAACTTCGCGATCAGCGCTTGTTTAGTAGAAATAAAGTAGCTGGTGTAAGAATAAGCGCGTCATTGATGACTTGATATTGCGCGACACGGATTGATAAAAACTCAGCACTTACAGGCAGTGACCATTTTGTCATAATCTGTAAAGTAGTTTAAGCTTGATGAGACAGTCCAGAAACCACATACGAGTGCTATCATTGTACGAGGTGTCCTAGCTAATGCTATCCAAGCCCAATGAACAACCAACAAAATATCACTGGCAAAAGTTATGCCGTTGTGGGACCTACATGGCGTCGTTCATCAGTCCTATCCTTCCAGCAACATGAAGTACTTAGCAAATTACTTAGTACTTAGACGACAATAATTAGGAAACAAACAGCATCTCGGATAATGTTAACTGCGACAACCGATATATATCTCTAACCGAATAGCTAAGCGCGCGTCTCCTTACTCAGTGCCTTCTATAGCTGGAGGACTGAGCTGCATTCAAAACAATATGCAGGATAGAAAATTTGGCTCATCAAGAAAATTTCGCTACTTTAACTTCATTGCAAGGTGCAGGAAAGCTATCTTGCATGCTATTACATCAGTAGCCGTTTCTGACGGTTTCGGGAGGGAAGCAGTAACAGCTATGATAAGTAAACGATGAGACACGGAATTGTCCAAGGAACTATTGCACATATTTGCAAAAAGCTGTTACGAGTCAACCTGAAGGCTGCGGATAGTTCCATAAATTTATTTATTTATTTATTTATTTATTTATTATAATATATTGTTAACCCACATCTGTGAGTCATTAGGGAATGCATCATTAAGAATCCATACGAAGAAGCACTCAAGTATGCAAGAAAAATAATATAAAAATAATTAACAAGTGGCATGGCAAGAGACAAACATAACAGACAAGCGAATGAATTTCACAGAACATAACTACCAAGAGAACTTCGAACGCCTTTATATCCGTGCACTCCGCAATGTGTTCACGTAATCCATTCCATCTTTTGATAACATCAGGCAAAAACGAATACCGAGAGACGTTTGTGAGTGCGGCATATGGCTTCATGGTTGCATTGTGGTTTATTCTCTTGCTAAGTGTTCCAGGTTCTCGTATGTACACACATTTTGTCACTGTTTGTATCACCTTTGTAGATCTGAAATGCTAATCTTATTCTTTCTCTCAGTCACCGAATTTCTATTAACTACAGCACTTTCGAACAGACCTCGGAACCGTACACGCAAATGCGGTTGCTTGTGCGATGCTGTCAAATGCCATACTTCTTTAAAAAAAATAATATATGGTACCTTGCAAATATATGTGTGTCCTGCGAATATACGTGTTCGTGAAGACAATAATACTGTCACTGAAATTCCAGAATGATGATGATGATGATGATGACTGTGGTTCGATTAAGGAAATGAGGCTATTTCGATTTGAATTGAATTGTTTATTTTTACAACAACAAGGTTGCGAGGATGACCAGGCAAAAAAAGCTGCATTGAGCAGCTTGAGGGGAACCTGGCCACCTCATACACTGGGCAGCTTCACAGCGGTCAAATAAACACACGGTATAAATAATAACACGGTATACAAATAAACACGGTATACATAACTATAACAGTTGATTGATTGCGGTTCGGTTAGGAAGGGACGCTAATTTCTGCAGCCCATGTAGGGAGCACGGCTAAGCGTCCGTGGGGGCGGGGGGAAAGGGAGTGAAAGAGATAGAGAAGAGAGAAAGGCCGTAGTGGAGGGCTCCGGAAATTTAGACCACCTGGGGTTCTTTAACGTGCACTGACAACGCACAGTACACGGGCCTCTGACATTTTCACCTCCATCGAAAATGCGACCGCCGCGGCCGGGATCGATCCCGTGTTTTTTGGGTGGCAGCCGAGTACCGTAACCACTCCACTACCACGGCGACCAAAATGTCAGCATCGTATTGATTGATTGATTGTGGTTCGGTTAGGAAGGGACGCTAATTTCTGCAGCCCATGTAGGGAGCACGGCTAAGCGTCCGTGGGGGCGGGGGGAAAGGGAGTGAAAGAGATAGAGAAGAGAGAAAGGCCGTAGTGGAGGGCTCCGGAAATTTAGACCACCTGGGGTTCTTTAACGTACACTGACAACGCACAGCACACGGGCCTCTGGCATTTTCGCCTCCATCTAAAACGCGACCGCCGCGGCCGGGATCGAACCCGCGTTTTTTGGGTGGCAGCCGAGTACCGTAACCACTACACCACCGCGGCGGATCGTATACAAAACTGCGGTGTTGGCTATGTTGCCCGCTTTCCTTTGCTTTTACAATGTGAACACACAGACAGGCACATACACGTGCGCGCGTGAGCACGCACATGAACGCTGCTAGTCTGAGCGATCACTGCGTTTAGTCGTCATTGGCTCCGGCAGAAGGTATCTAACGCGAATATTTTCTAAGTCATATTCTTTCAGCTACTGCTTCTTTCTCGCAACGGGCCGCACGCAATTTAAATGTTCGTGAAGAGACAGCGTCTGAAAGTACCCCTGGCTTTCTGTCTATTGAGGAACGTTATTTCGGTAGCGAAGATATTTTTAATGCATTGAAGCCGCGTGGAGGAAAGTACAGAAAAACGCCGGGCCCACATACGCGTCCGCTTTCATACCGCGGCAGCAAGGTGCTCCGGGAAGATGGTGCAATCGCGTGCAATTGCGCCCAATAACACACTTCGTCAGCGTACACGAGCTCAATACACTAGAGAACGTGTCGCGTAAGAGAGCGGCGATGTGAAGCCACTTCGTCAAGGTATTTCAGGCGTGCTGCTTCGCCTTGGCAGCTGACGTACTTAGGCAACTCGAAAGCAAGGTCGATGCACTCACGCACGTGTTCCGCTTAGGTATGAATATACATTTCATGTATATGATGTCACTGAAGCAACTGCTTCTCAACATCCTCGTACCCAAACATGGTAGCCACGGTGACGTAAGTACGCAAACGTTGGCAGAGATACGTAAGAGCAAGTCGGAATGAAGGAAGGAAGGAAGAGGAAAGGAGGAAAGACAGGGAATGAGCCAGCGCCTTTAGTCAGGGCATAATGGCTGCGAAGTATAAAGTGTCAAGTCACCCATTCACACCTCTGGTCAGCCATGGCGACTCGGAGGAAGCGTGCTTATTAGGCGTCCCGGAAAGCCGGGTACAATTTCCACACCGATCGCGGAATTTTCTTTCATTTACTGGCTCTGTTTGCAGGAGCCTCTATGGAAAACACACACACACACAATATATATATATATATATATATATATATATATATATATATATATATATATATTATATATATATATATTACGCGAGCATGCCGTCATTGACGACGGCATCATAAAGTCATGCCATGAAGTGGTACCAAAATGAATGGTACCAAAAGTCTTGGTCACAAGACTTTCGCCCAACAGGGTTATTACTGTCGATTGTCTTTCGGTGTAGACGCGACTGTCACGCTGCAAGTATCTCGCTAATACGCTGCTTTTCGAGGTGCTATGTACGTGACGACTACGACGACCTCAATGAAAACTATCGACACTGAGGGCGCTAAGCTCTATCTTTTTTTTTTTTTTAAACCTTCAAAAAGTACAGAGAGTGACGCATACTAACCTGTGCTTTCATGCCTTCCACGGCTTGTCTGAGGGAGCGTTCGACTTTCTTTGAAAGCTCCTTCGAACTACCTTGTCCATTCTAAAGACACACACAGAGACAACGAGAAAGAGAGAGCACAAAGCGAGACCTTAGGTCCTTAAACGTTACATTAAACTGGAACCTAAAAAAGGAAAACACTGCTCGCTTTCATATATAGAGAATGTGGTGAAGGCACGACGAAATGGTGTGATGAAAGGAACTCCGTTAAATGTGACCGCTCGATTAACTTCGGCTATGCACTGCTCTATATATGTAGCCATAATAACCCGATCACGATTAAGCAAAGCTGCTACCAAATGAAAAAACCTCTAAGCGGAACTTATACAACATAAACAACAATCAGTTTTGCACTGCTACTTTCAAACGATCATAGAGATGCATTGAAAAAGTTACGAATAAACCAGCCTGCATACCAAGTGCAGTCCGCCAATGTTCGCAAACGAGTTTGTGTGTTCAGTGATTGTTTTATTTATGGGGTTTTACGTCCCAAAACCACTACATGATTATGAGAGACGCCGTAGTGGAGGACTCCTCAAATTTCGACCGCCTGGGCCTCAACATTTCGCCTCCATCGAAATGCAGCCGCCGCTGCCGGGATTCGATCCCGCGATCTTCGGATCAGCAACGAGTGACTTAACCACTAGACCACCGTGGGGGGGGGGGGGGGGGCACGTTCAGTGGTACGTCGAGGTGATAACAGACATGCCGTGCTAAATTTCCTGCGGCCATATGCGTTATCGGAGTGGTCCATCGCGCCAGATGAACGCAGTTAAATTGCAAAGATAAGCGGTAACAGCACAAGTGCGCACACTGAACTCTTTAATAAGCAGCCCGATATATTTACTAAACAAATAATGCAGCGCGCTATAGCGAACACGGTGGCTAGGAAGAACTTGCGGTCGAGCACTCCCGCCTACGCACGAAAATTGTGGAAGATCGTCAATTACCGCCTCTCGCGCACTCCGCTTGCATTAACAACCTCTGTGCTTTTCCAAATGGACGGCATTTTACGATTTACTTGTTACGATTTTCAACGAATACAGGTGTAACGACTTCTACTTCTTCGCTGAGCTGCTTTTAACTTCGCGATCAGCGCTTGTTTAGTAGAAATAAAGTAGCTGGTGTAAGAATAAGCGCGTCATTGATGACTTGATATTGCGCGACACGGATTGATAAAAACTCAGCACTTACCAGGGCAGTGACCATTTTGTCATAATCTGTAAAGTAGTTTAAGCTTGATGAGACAGTCCAGAAACCACATACGAGTGCTATCATTGTACGAGGTGTCCTAGCTAATGCTATCCAAGCCCAATGAACAACCAACAAAATATCACTGGCAAAAGTTATGCCGTTGTGGGACCTACATGGCGTTCGTTCATCAGTCCTATCCTTCCAGCAACATGAAGTACTTAGCAAATTACTTAGTACTTAGACGACAATAATTAGGAAACAAACAGCATCTCGGATAATGTTAACTGCGACAACCGATATATATCTCTAACCGAATAGCTAAGCGCGCGTCTCCTTACTCAGTGCCTTCTATAGCTGGAGGACTGAGCTGCATTCAAAACAATATGCAGGATAGAAAATTTGGCTCATCAAGAAAATTTCGCTACTTTAACTTCATTGCAAGGTGCAGGAAAGCTATCTTGCATGCTATTACATCAGTAGCCGTTTCTGACGGTTTCGGGAGGGAAGCAGTAATAATGTGCTACAGTATTGCTAACATTTCTCATCAGTCTATAAGCCTAACTATTTTGCCGCGTACAATATACTACTACAGCACATTAAACAGGGTATAGCTATAAATCAGCGCATAGTTCTCGTACATGTCAACCGTCACGCGGTTCGATCCACTAACCGTCACCCGACACTCCATGAATACCTTCTTTTACTAAGGTATATTCTGCACACAGATGTACACACGTTTGAATTGTAGCATGACAGTCTGAGACCTTAACATCATGAAAAAAAAAAATTTTTTTATGTGACTTTGTTCAAAGGAATTATTTGCAGTTACTACCTCTCTGTACGGTTCTCTGTTCAAGTGAAGCTCCACTATTTAGTGAATGATGTGGTTGAGCTGCAAGCCGTGTGCGGATACCTTGGGCTACGATCAGATCGCGGTCATAAGCAGATCGTGGCCCCAAAACCACGATCTGATTATGAGAGACGCCGAAGTGGAGAGCTCCGGAAATGTTCCGGAGAGCTCCGGGGTTCTTTAAGGTGCGCTGACATCCGGAAATGTTCCGGAGAGCTCCGGGGTTCTTTAAGGTGCGCTGACATCGCACAGCACACGGGCCTCAACATTTCGCCTCCATCGAAATGCAGCCGCCGCGGCCGGGATTCGATCCCGCGAAACTCGGATCAGCAGCCGAGTACCATAGCCACTAGACCACCGCGGCGCGGCTCCACAATTTACAGCGACTCGCAATCGGCGGTCAGAGCATTTGCCATGGGCACCATCTCAGAACCGGCCGTGCGATTGATCTTTCGGGACAAGAACATCGAGCCACACACACTCGTCTGGTTCCCAGCTCAAATGGGACGTATCGAGGGAGCCCCGCCTAATCTCAACGAGTGGGCCCACATAGCTGCGCGAGTACTATAGTAGACCGCTACCGGCGGGCGCGGTGCCGAGGTTTTGGAGAATCGGGGCCCTCGTATAACGAACTGACAAAACATTTTTACTTGGGGCGGAAACAATATCCTCCACCACGCAGAATATTAAACAGACCTTTGACACTGACACTCAGGCTACTTCAGGTCGGAGCGTATTCCGAAATACAGCCAACTAATGCGCGTTCCTTATGCGCTGACATAACTAATCTTGAACACATGATCTGGCGGTGCCTCGCGTTACGCGGCGGCGAAGTAATCGTGCCGTCCGAATGGGAGGCTGCTACTACCAGCTCCGGACCCGAACAGTTATGGGCAGTCCAAGGGACCCGCGACGTAGCAGGGAGACGTGGTCTTTTCCAACGTGGGAGCGGCCCGCAACGCGCGAGAGTGCGTTCGAAGGACCCTATTCCGTCCGTCCACGCACACACACGCACACGCACGCATTCTTTCTCGCAGCCTCGATTGACATTGCAGTCGTACGGTGACTTTTGATAGCGACCAAGTCCTTCTATCGTGCTGGTTCCATCGTGCAATCTGCGAGCACAAGGTAATCGTTGTTGAGAAATATTCACTTGGTCACAATCGAAAATGCACGTGTGACCTACTTACATAGAAGTAGCTTGTTCGCTGCCTCTATGCGCTAGAAAGCTTAAAATACCTGCAAAAACGCGTCATGCTTCTTTTTTTTTTTTTTCAAAGCTTTCGTCGCCCTGCTTCTTCAAACGAGTGTGTTGCATTTCCTGCTGCAGGTGCGTAGGCCGCTGTGTGTGAGCGTGCGAAGGTTCAATAGAAATGTTAGAATGTGTCGCTCGAGCATATATAACTTCGCGTACGAAGAGTCACACTTCAACATGCTTGAACGTGGCCTATCAGACCTTGGAATTGTGTCTGGGTTCTACAATTAAAACGAACCTTTGACCAGCGAGAAATACCTTAGAGATCGACTTCGGGGAGACTTGTACCGACGTGTACAAACACGACCACCACGCTTATTCCCGTCGCCGAGCCAACTTAAAACGCTTACGACTGAGATTCGTGCCCAAAACCTCACAGAGTGCCAAAGCCTTACACCACGACACGTTCTTCCGTATGCAGACATGATTCGCTGTAATTACCAACCCAAATTAAAGTGCCCGGGAATGAAATTGTGACAGTAGCACCAATTTTTTTATTCGTGTCAGTGCGAAGCGAAGAGAAAAAAGGGCGGGTAAGTAGGGGGTAGGCGGTTGCAGAAAAAAATTCAGGGGGAGGGGGGATCAATGGCTACGCCCCTGCTGGACAAATTGTAACATTGAGGCGGGTGTCGCTGCTGGCCGAGCATATAACTAGCTGTCCTTACTTTATGACAACACTGAATAACTGCAGCTGCAGCACTGTAAAGCAGAAGCGTGGTACGAGATGTAAATTTCTTGCGCATTATTTGCTGTACAGAACAGCACAATCACCTAGCTCATCTGCCTCTGGTTGTTGAAAATTTTTCAGAAGCCGTAACTAGCATTCGCATTCGAAAAATTAGAAAAATATTCCATTCGTACCCGGTTTTCATTATTCAGATTTGCTTTGAAGTTAGAAATTTGATCTTCGCACACCTCTACTAATTGCCCAATAGCGGGACCTGCTTCCGGAACCACGGCAGCAGTGCCTCGGTTGGTCTCGGTTAGTACCTATTTCCCACCGTATACTGTGATATTTCAAAGGACCCACAATCTCCCGCCTCTCCCCCTTTTTTCAACGCAAGGGGTCCCCTATCGCCTCTACTGGTCTACAAAGGATTGCCATGACATCCATGTCTGAAAATCACTAGCACCCTTTCCATGTAGCTACACAGATTCACAGAAAAAAGAGCCACATATAAGCTTGAATAAATTTGATAGAAGTGAATTGCACTTTGTTCTATGAAAGCAAGCACCGCCACTACTAACAAATGCTCGCGATACCGAGCCTCGCTGCATTTCAGTGAGAAGAAAACTGTTGCTCGTGTAAGGTGAAATTGACGCTAGTGACAGAGTCCTGCACACACACCCACAAAATCTGGGAGCACCGGGAATTCCACTTACAATTGAAGGCGTTGTCGACTGGAGTGAACAAGGGGCTGGACGTGGCCTTTTCTTTGTGCTTGTACCGAGCCAGGACCTTAGCCGCCATGATGTCTGCATTGAGGAGAATAGCACGCGTGCCGCTTTGCAAAACACACGGCACGAAGTTCACCATGTCCACCGTTGGGTAGAGCACACACCCTCACAAATGGCAAAGCGTATTCGTGGAAAACCACATTATGTACTGTGGGAGGTTTACTAGAGGACTGCCGTCCACCGGACTGCGCAGCGCTATAGATGCAAATGAACTCGTAAGAAAGTTCCGCAGGTAAGCTCACTACCATCACCTAATCCGAGGCAGGCGTTCTACCATTACAACTAATGCAGAGGCCACAGCATATGTCAAATCAAGGCGCAATCCAATGAAGTACGCGCACAGCATTCATGTGGTGTGGTTTTCGGATAGCACGAAGTTTTCTTCAGCTGTGAAGCTACCCCTCTCTATCGCTTTCTTGAAAACCACACGTGTCTTTTGCAGAGTAGTTTAATGCTATGTGTGGATCACAACTGTTCTCCTGATGTTTTATCAGCTAAGATAACCGGTGATCATTGTGAGATCTCTTCGCCCTAGAGAGGCGATAGACAAGCTGATGATAACGACGCCATTGTCATTCCAGTTCGTCCTTAAACCGCGAGTTTCTCTGCGTGGTCACGCCTTGAGGGTTGACCGGCTTCAATTCAGTGAGTGAAATTTGATCAAATAGTCACTTGTTAATTGTCACTCAACACGGCGATGGCCGCCGCTATTCCGCTGCTGCAGAATTTCACTGCAATGCGTGCGCCTTTGAATAACAATGCCCCGATTTTCGGACACGTCTTCCGCATTTCGATGGGAGCGAAATTAGAAGGAAAACTATTCATGTAGTACTTACCCCCGTATTCATAAACGCTCCTCGACTCGACCCTTCACTCGAAACGCTTCTTGAGGGCGGTTTTCCAATTCACAGATCGCCCTCCACTCGAAGCGTTCCTCGACTGGAGGAAATCTCGAGCGTTTTACTTGAGATAGTCGAGGTAGGGCCAGAGCTACCTTGAACCTTTCCTTGAGTGAAGTATCATGGCGGATTACGCTTTGTTTGTCAACTATGTGCTCCGCGTCGGCGAGCTGTTTGACGGCGTAGAAAACTGCGTAGGCATACCACGACGACGGTTGAGGGACCGGATAAATCCAATGGATCACTACACCGACAGCGAATTTCTGGCGCGCTATCGCTTCACGAAGTGCAGCGTGAAGAAGCTGCTTGACTGCTTGCCCCTTGAGGAGAGCTGCAGCAACCGTGGCCACGCTCTTCCACCAATGACGCAGCTTCTGATTGCGCTGCGCTTTTATGGAGCAGGCACGTTTCAAGTAGTGGCGGGCGACCTGGTGAATGTGTCTCAGCCGACAGTGAGCCGCATCATCGAACGTGTGTCGCGGGTGATCGCGAAGCATTTGTTCCCAGCCGTCGTGAAGTTCCCCGACACCGATGACGGGTTCCGTGAGACGATGGTCGAATTCCACCGAATTGCCAAGTTCCCCGGGGTGACAGGGTGCATAGACTGCACCCACATCCGTATAAAAGCACCACATCCGTATAAAAGTTTCTCCCAGGCACTGTCCTTAGCGCGCTTGGACACGTTGTCGGTGTTTCTGTTTTCATTTGCCGATCTGTGGCGCGTCACCAAATTACACAGTAATTCGCACTCTTCGCGCGTGTAAACGAACCTCCGTGCGGTCGTCTTACCGCCGTCGCACGTGACGCTGTCGTCCGTGCTCATGCCGCCGTCTGTCAGGGCAAGCAGGACGCCACGAGAGAGAGAGAGCTCTTTATTGAAAGGCAGAGAATTTAGCCGGCGTTGAAATATCGCTGACATGCTACTCTGCATGGGGAGGGAGTTTGGGGAGAGAAAGACGAGTAGAAAGAAGTGCAAGAGACAGTGAAAAAGAAAGGAGAAAGAAAAATTGGGCTTTATGTTTCTGTCTATGATGCCTAATTGCGTCCAAAGATAGTTAACGTTTTCACCAACCCGCAGTGATGTGATAGGATGTGTTGCATGATGGGTGAGTGATGGTGACGACGGAGATAAAGTTGAAGTCTATCGAGTTGTCCTATACTTTTTAAATATGTAAACAAGAAGTCCATCGCACGTCTCTGTTGTGTGGGGCAAGCAAGGGGGCCTAAAACACACTGAGGTGATAAAGGGAGCTGTGTAAGTGACTGCATGCAATGTTCATAGAGCGCACGCTCATCACTCTTCGCTCGGCATTCAAACAAAATATGCTCTACGGTTTCAGTAGAGCCACAGTTGCTGCAGTGTGGGCTTGTCTCCTGATGGAAGCGGTACCGTAAGTCGTTTGAACATGTAATGTTCAGCCGTAGTCGATGATACAAAGTTTCCAGATGTCGAGGAATGTTGGATTGTAGTTTTGATTTGGGATCTGGGTCGACTGAGTATAAGAAAGGGTGATGATGTGTCGGTAACTTCCATAGCCGGTTCCTTTATTCGTAAGCGAATCGTTAAGCCATATCAGAAGCATCAGATTTGGTGAAATAGATTCGCTTATAGTTTCGATATCGAAGACCGTTACGTGCTGCTTCGTCGGCTTTTTCGTTGGCCAGAATGCCGCAGTGAGCTGGTAGCCATTGAAATGTAATGCAGTGTCCTGCGGTAAAAGCCAGGTGGTGTGAATAGGCAATGTCGGCAGAAACGGGTTGATGATTAGTTTTCTTCAGGTAGTTGTACAATGTTTGCAGCGCTCCTTTGGAGTCGGTACGCCACGATGCAACAAGCAGCTTACACAGCGCACCACGGAACATCAAGATAAAATCTGGCGCACGCACACAATACGCGAACAACAGTCGCACATCCGGACCTGTCCGGGCATGCTATCCCAGCGGATTCGGCTCTGGCGTAGCTTGGATGAACGTAGCATCGCCTGCTGTCGAAACTAGCTGATAATGTTTCAAATTTCACTTATAACTTCCAATGCAACATGTATTCAATAATAGGTGATAATTTTTAAATCGTTGGCTAGCATTTCAACCGAAAATTCTCGTACTTATTGTAGTATTGGGCTGTACACCCTCGCTACCAGACGCGTCTTTCGTAACTCAAGTCAGTGCCTGAGGCACTGCTCAAGTGAAGGAATGTTTCTCGAGCAGCCTCTTGGCGGAGGAGCGCTCGAGTGGCGTTCTTGAAACCCAGCGGCTCCTTGAGCAGAGGAAGGCGCTGCGCCTCGACTCGGTGAAGTCGAGGAGGAGCGTTGAGTGAAGGTGCGCTTGTGAATACGGGGGTTAGATTCGGGTGGGCGTTTGAGGATCCCGGGTGGTCCGGAGTCCTCATAATCACGTCGTGGTTTCGACGCTTAAGGCTCCAGAGATTATTTTTATCGCGAAAAGCGACGCAGGTGCTATGGCGCGACAAGAGAAAGCGTGGTTTCGCAAACTGAACATTTGTCAGGCACATGCAGGGCCATTCGGATGATACGCACACTTTGGCAGTTCAAGTGGCAGAAGATAAACATACCGCTCTCTCCGACGTCGCTGGCGATAGCGTTCAGAACAGGGTAAGCAGTGTTGAAGATTTCTTGGTATGCCTGCGAGAAAATGAGCCTCCTCAGGCGCCCGCGCGCGCGCGCACCCACGCACACACACACACACACACACACGCACGCACGCACGCACGCACGCACGCACGCACGCGAGAGAGAGAGAGAGAGAGAGAGAGAGAGAGAGAGAGAGACAAAAAAAGAGGGGGGTGGGGGTGGGGGAGAAAGTAAAGACGTCTGTGGGGTGGATTCAAGAGCTCATGCTGGGGATATAAGAATTTTACATGAAATCCACAGTAAGCCAATCATACATATGTGGGCCTGTTACAGACTCGAATATTGAATCCATTGAAAGTGCGCGCACGCAAAATTTAACGCTGTGCACTGAAGAAACCCAAGCTACAAAAGAATATTTCGCAGAAAATGGCATGCCAAACGCGTCTACAAAACATTCTGCACACAGAACATCCTTACATAATGTTCCATCATAAAGATGCTCCAAACTAGAGCGGAAACTGATGTATCCACAACCACCTCAGCGAATACAGAGGTTAGGTTATTTGAAGTTCTTCGATATCCAAGTCCCAGCCCCCTTGCGCTGATAGACGTGGCTAGGGGATATTGGCTTAACATGCGTAACATGCTTACGCTTTTCATTTTGCCGCTCCTCATAAAGCAAAATGCAAAAGCGCCCGTGTATGTAAATTCAGCTGCACGTTAGAGAACAGCAGAGACTGAAAATTCATCCGCAGTGCCCCACAGCGATATGCCTCATAATCATATTGTGGTTTCCAGCCGGCGAAAACCCAGGTTTTCATTACATTTACAGCTGCTAATGACCCCTGTCCCTTTCAATTACAGCTTAGTGATCTCATATCGTAGATAGGATCTTGAGAAAGTGGCATCGAGGGCATCACGGAGGAAGCGATGCCTAAATTTTGCGCCTTTTTATTTATTTCGCTTTTTATTTATTTCGATTTATTTCGCTAAGAACACACCAGCCGGATAGATCCGATCAGGATGAGGAATTCAAAGCGTTTATCACCCCCGACAAGGAAGATTCGGCCGTTTACTTCTCTTTAACAGTGCTACAGATAGCGGCCGTTATTGCACAAGGCGGTAGCAATCACCTATCGCAGTGTTCCAACCTATCTGCACTGCACTCCACTGTCCCTCTACCCGCTCTGCCGTACAATAACGTCTCCTTTATACGGACGAAGCGCGATATTGTAACCAAGTCGTGAGTAATAGACAACGCGCTCCTTGTTTGCCTGCCACAGTTCGCTGAGCCTGCCCTTCGCTTGTAGTGTACAATAACGTCTCCTTTATACGGACGAAGCGCGATATTGTAACCAAGTCGTGAGTAATAGACAACGCGCTCCTTGTTTGCCTGCCACAGTTCGCTGAGCCTGCCCTTCGCTTGTAGTGTACAATAACGTCTCCTTTATACGGACGAAGCGCGATATTGTAACCAAGTCGTGAGTAATAGACAACGCGCTCCTTGTTTGCCTGCCACAGTTCGCTGAGCCTGCCCTTCGCTCGTAGTGTACAATAACGTCTCCTTTATACGGACGAAGCGCGATATTGTAACCAAGTCGTGAGTAATAGACAACGCGCTCCTTGTTTGCCTGCCACAGTTCGCTGAGCCTGCCCTTCGCTTGTAGTGTACCTCAGGCCTGAATAACATAACCATTCTGTTTCGAGTCGGCGATTCGGCCGCGTGTTATTTCTGGATCAGTCTGCTGTGAAAGGCCGATGATAACAAAGACATAACTCTCAAGAACGTTGAAAGTCGGCGCTTTCAAGCCCGAATTTCATACAGTAAGGTAGAAGACAGCATTTAAGCGGGTGGTGCAGCGTATCTCTGCGGGCGTATCATGGAGTGCCTCATTAAGGCATCAAAAGGTTATCTTGCCAGCATGTTTTTCTTATCTTTTTCTACAACAACAGAATAAAAAAAGTGCTCACCTGTTGCATTTGTTTAAAGAATGTGTAGGTATCCACCTGCATACTTCGATCGGCTGCGTCCATGTCTGTGAGGCCTGCCCGGATGCCACCATTGCAGAGGTACAGGGCAAGCAGCCAAGTCCTTCAGGTAAGCACAAGATGTGTTTGACTGTCATCTCGAAAGCAATATGGTTTGGGTTATAGCTTAAATTCGTGTCTGTTACTACTGCCGTATAGGTAGCGCAAGTTACGCACGAACTGATGTTCTAATTCACCGTTCTCATCGTCCCGTCAGTGATGAATGCACAGTACTACAAAGCAGCAATAGGAAAACAATTTGATCAATTAAAGTGAATACATTTCTTCCGACATCGCAACTTGTACGGGTTAAACCGATATAATGAAGAATTCACTTGAGGACGGCACGGATAATTATCACGTATATATTATTATTATTATTTCAAAGTACCTTACAGGCCCCATTGGGAGCATTGGATAAGGGGGGTATTACACAAAGTATATGTATATAAACATACCAAACATAAAAACAATACAAAAGAAACAAATGCAAAACAAAACAGGTGTTAACTAAAAACTAAAAAGGGTACAGTCCCTTATGCATGAAATATACAGGTAATAAATGTGTAAACAAAACGGCGTATCGATTGCGCACAAGCAAAAGAACCGACAAGCTAGGCATATTCTTCGCGTACATAATTATATTCTTAAAAAACTGACTTTATTCACAAAAATAAGCTTGCAATGCAGTTATAAAGAAAACAGACGGGAAAATAACTACCACGTAGGCTAAAAGAATTACAGTACATTTCCTGTGTGAAGGCAAAAAAAAAAAAAAGATCGTGATGTATGACGTGACTTAAGCAGACCCAGAGATTAGCTGTGATGATATCTGCGGGTTGAAGAATTGCCAAAGGCTAAGTTTATTTGCGCTACACAGTACGGTATCTACTCGCCGAGGCTTGTGTAATGGCTTGTTAAGATATCGCGGAAGCTATCATAGTTAGTCTGGGAGGCAATGTGATCAGGCAGGCTATTCCAGAGACGGATGGCACGCGGAAGCGCAGAGTTATTGAACGCGTTTGTTGAGCCGTATAGACGGGCGTAACTAAGATGATTGTGTAGCCTGCGTGAAATGAGATTTGGTTTTCGCAGACCTGTGACAGTGATTCGGGAGGAGTGGGTAATCTTATGAAAGAATGACAGCAAGGCGATGTCACGACGAATGTTCAAGTGTGGAAGTGAAAGTTCCTTTTTTATTTGTGATATACTGGAATTTGGACGGTAATTATTTGCAATGAAGCGACTTGCTCTATTCTGGATTCTTTGCAACGAATCAATTAAGTATTTTTGATGAGGAGACCAAATCGAACAGGCGTATTCTAATTGAGGGCGAACCAGTGTTATGTAAGATAATTTGCGAATGTATGAGGGTGCGGCTTTCAAGTTACGTCTTAAGTATCCTAGCGATTTGGAAGCGTTGGCAGAGATTGCCGTAATGTGGTTGGACCAGGATAGATTCGGTGTCAATACTACGCCCAAGTACCGATATTGTGTTGTAGTCGATAGAATGGAATCATTATGCTGTAAGAATGTCCGGATATGCTAGGTTTACGAGTGAACGACATTACTTTACATTTTGCAATATTTAACGTCATGAGCCAAGTACTGCACCAGTCATTAATAAGCTCGAGGTCGTTCTGGAGCGATGCATGATCTTCAGTGTTCTTGATTGGCCGATAGATAATGCAGTCGTCAGCGAATACTCTGATGGAAGATGATACATGTTGCGGCAGATCATTGATGAATATGAGAAATAGTAATGATGCAAGTACGCTACCTTGAGGTACACCTGAAGAAACGTCAGTCATGGAAGAAGAGAAATCGTTAATCGTTGTGAACTGCTGACGATTAGAGAGGAAATTGCGAAGCCATGATAGTGTGAGAGAGTCTCATTTCAAAGCGGAAAGTTTCGATATCAGGCGGCAGTGTGCGACTCGGTCAAACGCCTTCGAGTAGTCGAGGAACACGCAGTCGGTTTGATAGTTGTTGTCCATATTAGCATGAAGCTCTGTGGTAAATTCGAACAGCTGAGTCTCACATGAAAATCCCTTACGGAAACCGTGTTGATTTTTGAAGAAGAAATTGTTGGATTCCAGGTGGCTGTAAATGTGTGAAGCAATGATGTGTTCTAGAATTTTGCAGCAAATACACGTGAGAGAAATGGGCCGGTAATTTTCGCATGAGGTTTTGTTTCCACATTTGAATATTGGTATTACTTTAGCCAATTTCCAGTCAGATGGTATCATGCCAGTTTCGAGAGACTGCCGGAATACATGAAGTAATATTTTGCTAGTGACCCTTGCAGTATTCTTTAGCATCTTTGAGTTGATTCCATCTACGCCGCTTGAAGAAGATAACTTAAGATTCATTATAATTGCGATTATGCCCTCTAATTGAATGTCTATGGGATCCATGAATGGGTAGTCAAGTTCAGCTACGTAGGGTATGTTGGTAGTGTTCTCTTTTGTGAACACAGAGGCAAAAAAGTTATTAAATGCCGTTGGACACTGGCTAGCTGGGAGGGGGACGTTGTTACCATCATGAAGTGAAACATGTTGGGTTTCACTGGTAGGGTTTATAGTTTTCCAAAATTTAGCTGGGTTGCTTTTGAGTAGCGCGGGTAGATCATTAGAATAATACTTCTCCTTAGCCGTACTTAAAGCACTGCAATATTCTTTTATAAATGTGTTATATTTAAGCCATGAAGAAGGACTGCCAGACCGCTTAGCATTGTTGTATAGCCGCTTTTTCTTATTCCGCATTCTCTGAAGCTTTTTAGTGAACCAAGGACTTGATTTACCATTGGTCATTTTAACCAGCGGGACATGCTTGTCAACTAACGTACATAAAGCGTCCTTAAAAAGCAGCCAGTTTTCTTCGACAGATCTGTTGTAAAAACACGGCAGGAGAGTATTTTCAAAAAATAACTCCATTTGAGCGTTAATTTCTAGGTAATTGCCTTTATTATAGTCGCGAATCTGTTTCGTATGTACACCGGCAGCGGGAAGGGGTATGTTTATATCTACCTGGAGTAAACTATGGTCGCTGAACCCGTCCAAGTAATCTGTGTTGCGTATTGTTTCCGGAGCGGTCGTGAGGATAAGATCTAAAGTGTTCAGGCCTCGTGTGGGTTTCAAAACAGTTTGAAAGAGGTTGAAATCTAGGGTCAGGTTAAGGAAGTCAGTTGACATATGACAGGGCGATGACAGTGTGGTCCAATCAATGAGCGGAAAGTTGAAGTCACCTAATAAGTAAATTATATCAGCTTGGAAAATTTCAGATGCTTTGTTGATACTGTCACGTAGCATATTAATGAAAGAAGAGTCCGAGTCCGGTGCACGATAGCAGCAGCCTACCAGAATTTTAGAGGAAGGAACTGTACAAGCTACCCAAACTATCTCGAGGTCAGAAATAGTGTTGACAAGGAAAGAAGTAATGGTCTTCCTTATGCCGATCAAGACACCACCTCCTCTTTTATCAGTGCGGTCGCACCTGTAGATTTGGTATGTATTAGCTGTGGTGAAAACTTCATCACTGATAGCAGGATTTAGCCAGGTTTCTGTGAAGGCGATAACATCAGAATTACTATCGTCCAGAAAAGCAGAGATTAAATCGCGCTTCGACATAATGCTACGAGTGTTAGCGAGTGACATATAAAATGAAGTATTAGAGTATTTCGGCCGCTGAATCTGCGTGCGCGCGCAACGCTGTAGCTATCTACTAGACTCGATAACTGTGTTCGTCACGCAGTCATAGATGAATGTCTTTGCCGCGATGCGCAGCTTGTCCACCGAGAGCTTATACGCGTTTTTTTTTGGGGTTTTCGCGAATTCAACCAGCTTCCTTCGGGCAAGCCGAGTTTCAGGTGAAAAATCTTCACGTATGAAAAATGCGGATCCTTTTAGATTGCGCGCTGATGATAGGATTTGTTCTTTATCCTTAAAGAATGTTAGTTTTGCTATTATAGGCCTCCGCTTGTCTTCTGCATATTTGCCTATTCGGTGCACGCGTTCAAATTGCCGTTCCGTCACAGTAACGCCTACTTTCTCTGCGCAGAAGTTGATTATTTTTCGCTCACATTTTGCCCAGTCTTCCTTGGGTTCATCGTCCAGTCCAAAGAAAAGGAGATTAGAACGCCGCAGTCTATTTTCAGAGTCATTACATCGCGACGAAATTTCTGTCACTTGATTTGATACAACACGCAATGCATCGGCAGTTGCCTCTGATCCGCCTATGTTATGTGGTGGCGTGGAAGCGCTTTCCAGGGCCGTGATTCTATCCTTGAGCAACTTAATTTCGTTGCTGGCTTCAATGTGCTTTTCGTTTGCAGCTTTCAATTCAGCAAGTAAGGTAGCCTGACCTTCTTCAAGCTTCCGTATCGTGTCTAGTGCTTGAGCAAACGTGTCGGCTTCAGCTTTCGTCATAGGACCCTGGTTAGATTCCACGTCACCGGCGAGGAGCAACAACAAAGAGCACAAAGCGCGGCACAACACGAAGGAAATATCTTTCATACGCTTCAGCTTATCTATGTATTCGGGTGGGCACGACACCGCAACTAGAACATAATTACTAGTTCTGTAACAACAGGTGTTTTCCACGTAACTAACCTGTAACAGCAACCAGCGTAAGCTTGGCATTCTCGGCGCGATGTCGTGCCCGAAGTGGACGGCTCCTGGCTGACTTATGAATCCCGCGCCGTCTGTCGCACCACCTGATGCCGCGGTTCCTGGTTGCCAGATGGGGTAGTTTGTTACCGCCGGAGCTGGCGCGTGGTTCCCCGGAGCAGGCAGCAGCTCAAGAGCGGCAGCAGGCAAGTCACGATTCAGCTGACCGTGCGCAGTAGGGACCATCCACGAAATGACAGCCTGTAACAGCAACCAGCGTAAGCTTGGCATTCTCGGCGCGATGTCGTGCCCGAAGTGGACGGCTCCTGGCTGACTTATGAATCCCGCGCCGTCTGTCGCACCACCTGATGCCGCGGTTCCTGGTTGCCAGATGGGGTAGTTTGTTACCGCCGGAGCTGGCGCGTGGTTCCCCGGAGCAGGCAGCAGCTCAAGAGCGGCAGCAGGCAAGTCACGATTCAGCTGACCGTGCGCAGTAGGGACCATCCACGAAATGACAGCCTGTAACAGCAACCAGCGTAAGCTTGGCATTCTCGGCGCGATGTCGTGCCCGAAGTGGACGGCTCCTGGCTGACTTATGAATCCCGCGCCGTCTGTCGCACCACCTGATGCCGCGGTTCCTGGTTGCCAGATGGGGTAGTTTGTTACCGCCGGAGCTGGCGCGTGGTTCCCCGGAGCAGGCAGCAGCTCAAGAGCGGCAGCAGGCAAGTCACGATTCAGCTGACCGTGCGCAGTAGGGACCATCCACGAAATGACAGCCTGTAACAGCAACCAGCGTAAGCTTGGCATTCTCGGCGCGATGTCGTGCCCGAAGTGGACGGCTCCTGGCTGACTTATGAATCCCGCGCCGTCTGTCGCACCACCTGATGCCGCGGTTCCTGGTTGCCAGATGGGGTAGTTTGTTACCGCCGGAGCTGGCGCGTGGTTCCCCGGAGCAGGCAGCAGCTCAAGAGCGGCAGCAGGCAAGTCACGATTCAGCTGACCGTGCGCAGTAGGGACCATCCACGAAATGACAGCCTGTAACAGCAACCAGCGTAAGCTTGGCATTCTCGGCGCGATGTCGTGCCCGAAGTGGACGGCTCCTGGCGGACTTATGAATCCCGCGCCGTCTGTCGCACCACCTGATGCCGCGGTTCCTGGTTGCCAGATGGGGTAGTTTGTTACCGCCGGAGCTGGCGCGTGGTTCCCCGGAGCAGGCAGCAGCTCAAGAGCGGCAGCAGGCAAGTCACGATTCAGCTGACCGTGCGCAGTAGGGACCATCCACGAAATGACAGCCTGTAACAGCAACCAGCGTAAGCTTGGCATTCTCGGCGCGATGTCGTGCCCCTTTTTGCAACTTTTAATGACCAAGCACCGGTATTGGCACGTGCGGTTGCTTTGGTGTAAGTGGAAAGCCATTTTCACTTCCCAGTGACACGCGCGCTAGCTTTCATTGTTTGCGGGGAGCGCCGCTATCACTTTCTGTTATGCGCAACGCAGGCCGCGTCTATCTTGCATGCCACTTCTGGAAACGTGTCGACCCTTCTTGAAACTTTGCATGCTTGATGCGCATATTTCAGTGACTTCTCTAATTCTAGAGATAATGCGAGAACGGGTAATGACGCGTGTATAAAAGCCGACGCATTACGCCGCTTGTCAGTCTTTCCGTCGACCGACGACTGTTCACGCCGCTACTGCTGTGCATTGTCATTGGCTTTGTTTTGCGGGGCACAAGTTCGCCCAATAAACAGTTCGCCTGACATCGCTTGAGTTCTGCGTGCGTAACGACCACGTGACATCTGGTGGAGGTGCTTCCCGGCCCATGTACCGTACACCCCCGTGAGCTGTGAGCCAATCCCAAGCCGCCAAGAGGACGACTCCAACCCGGTCCTACGAGCTAGCCGCAGACAACAAGGACTCCCGCCAGAATACCTGCCGCTTCCCGACAAGGACAATAGCGACAAGGAAGCTTCTCGTCGTCATCAAGGCTTCGTCAGACCCCTCTCGCGAAACATCGCGTCATAACCGACGAATACGCCCGTCCTCTCCGTCAGAGCCTCTACCGAGATTCGGCACGAGAACGCGAAGTCATCAGGCACCACGTCGACGAAATGCTGCGCGACAACATCATCCAGCCATCTACGCGTCCGTGAGCATCACCCGGGCCGTGGTGTTAGTGAAGAAGGATGGAACCCTACGTTTTTGCGTCGATTATCGTCGCCTGAACAAGAGCACGAAGAAAGACGTGTATCCCCTACCACGGATAGACGATGTTTGGATCGACTCTACAACGCAAAGTATTTTTCGTCGATGGACCTCAATACCGGCTATTGGCATATCGAAGTAGACGAGAGAGGTCGAGAAGACTGCCTTCATAACACCAGACGGCCTGTATATGATTTTAAGGTCATGCCCTTTGATCTTTGCTCGGCGCCTGCGACGTTCCAACGGGTTATGGACACAGTACTGGCAGGCTTGAAGTGGCAAACTCGCCTCATCTACTTGGACGACGTCGTCGTATTTGCTTCCAGCTTCGACGAACACCTCCGGCACCTTGAAGCTGTTCTTAAAGTAATCAGGGCCTCCGGACTGACCTTGAAGCCAGAAAAGTGCCGCTTCGCATATAAGGAGCTGTTATTCCTAGGCCACGTTATTAGCAAGTCGGGAGTACGCCCTGATCCGCAGAAAACAGCTGCGATCGCCGACTTTCCTCCGCCCACCGACAAGAAGGCAGTACGCCGATTTCTTGGCCTCTGCGCTTATTACAGGCGCTTCAAGAAATTTTCGCGCATTGCCTAGCCACTGACGTACCTCACCAAGGCCGACGTCGACTTCAAATGGAAAACGCCGCAAGTCGAGGCATTTCAAGAACTAAAGCGACGCCTGCAAACGCCGCCAATACTCGCGCACTTCGACGAAGAAGCCGACACCGAAATTCACGCGGACGCAAGCAGCACTGGCCTCGGCGCCGTGCTCGTGCAGAGGACCGACGGACTTGAAAGGGTCATCAGCTACGCTAGCCCGTCACTTTCGAAGGCGGAAGCGAATTATTCGACTACAGAAAAGGAATGCCTTGCCATCATCTGGGCTACATCAAAGTTCCGCCGCTACCGGTACGGCAGGCCTTTCAAAGTCATGAGTGACCACCACGCCTTATGTTGGCTAGCTAACTCGAAAGATCCATCAGGACGCCTCGCACGATGAAGTCTTAGGCTGATGATGATGATGATGATTGTGGTTCGGTTAGGAAAGGACGCTAATTTCTGCAGCCCATGTAGGGAGCACGGCTAAGCGTCCGTGGGGGTGGGGGAAATGGAGTGAAAGAGATAGAGAGAAAGGCCGTAGTGGAGGGCTCCGGAAATTTAGACCACCTGGGGTTCGTTAACGTGCACTGACAACGCACAGTACACGGGCCTCTGGCATTTTCGCCTCCATCGAAAATGCGACCGCCGCGGCCGGGATCGAACCCGCGTATTTTGGGTGGCAGCCGAGTCTGCAAGAACTTCATATCACCATCGTCTACAAGAGCGGACGAAAGCACTCCGACGCCGACTGCTTGTCTCGCGCCCCCGTCGATCCGCCGCCCCAAAGTGACCAGGACGATGACTCTTTCTTGGGACCCATAAGTACTAACGACTTCGCGGAACGCCAACGAGCTGACCCAGAGCTCAAGAGCCTTATGGATTACCTGGAAAGCAAGTCCGCCGCCATGCCAAAGGTATTCCGCCGAGGACTGGCTTCGTTTTTCCTGCGGAACAACTTTCTCCTGAAGAACTTCTCGCCGCTCCTAGCCGACGACCTCCTCGTGGTGCCTTCAGCGTTACGTCCGGAGGTTCTGGAAGCTTTACACGACGACCTGACAACCGGACACCTCGGTCTTTCCCGCGCGCTATCAAGAATGCAAGAGAAGGACCATTGACCTCGCCACACTGCCGACGTCGCCCATTACGTAAGGACATGCAGAGACTGTCAGCGACGCAAGACGCCGACAACTAGGCCAGCCGGGCTTCCGCAACCCGTCGAACCACATCGACGACCGTTCCAGCAAATCGGCATGGACTTACTGGGGCCGTTCCCGACGTCTACTTCCAGCAATAAATGGATCGTTGTAGCGACTGGACTGAACTGGACCTCACCCCCTACTCCGAAACAACGGCCCTGCCCAAGGGCACTGCCACCGAGGTCGCCAAGTTCGTCATTGACAACATCGTCCTGCGTCACGGAGCCCCGGAGGTCCTCATCACCGACAGAGGTACGGCTTTTACGGCTGACCTAACATATAGGCGACCTTGAGGTAGTCACACAAGCCAACGCCGAGCCACCCGCAAACGAATGGCCTCACAGAGCGTCTAAATAAGACCATCGCCGACATGCTGGCCATGTACGTCGACGTCGAACACAAGACGTGGGACGCCATATTTCCGTATGTGACCTTCGCATACAACACGGCCATGTAAGAAACTACGCACCTTACGCCATACAAGCTTGTCTACGGACGGAGCCCAACAACGACGCTTGACGCCATGCTACCGGTCGGCACCGACGACGAAGCCATCGACGTTGCCATCTATTTGGAGCGCGCCGAAGAAGCTAGACAGCTCGCTCGCCTGTGCATCAAGAGCCAGCAGACGGTCGACAGGCGGCACTACAACCTTCGACGACACCACACCGAATACCAACCCGGTGACCTCGTCTGGGTCTGGACGCCAATACGATGGCGCAGACCGTGTGAGAAGCTCTTGCGCCGCTACTTTGGACCCTACAAGGTAGTCCGACGTTGTGGTGAACTGGACTATGACGTCGTGCCCGGTGGCTTAACGTCATCCCAGCGGCCCCGCGCACGACCCGAAGTTGTACACGTGGTGCGACTGAAACCTTATTACGCGCGCTGATAAACTGTGACGCATTGTTAATTTATTGCATGTACTCTTACTTGCATGTTTTGTTTGTAGAATCGGGACGATGCTTCTCAGATGGGGGGTAGGGACATGTGCGGTTGTTTTCGTTTGTTTAAAAGAGAACGCCGTTGTCAGCCTCCGGTGAATCGCGCGCTTGCTGTGATTGTGGGAGTGCCGTTATCACTTTCTGTTACGCGCAACGCAGGCCAAGTTTATCTTGCATGTCACTTCGGGAATTATGTCGATCATTCTTGAAACTTGGCGTGCCTGACGCGTACATTTGGGTGACTTCTGGAATTCCAGAGATAATGCGAGAACGCCTTATGACGTGTGTATAAAAGCTGACACATTACGCCGCTAGTCAGTCTTGCTGGGCACAAGTCCGCCCAACAAACAGTTCATCTGACATCTCCCTGAGTCCTGTCCTGCGTGCTTCGCCTCGAGTGCTGCGTGCGTCACGACCACGTGACAGTATCTTAAAGCTGTAAAGTGCAGGAAGCTACGTGAGAGCTTCGTGCTTATTTTGTACATGCAATTAAATTGTGGAATAAGTTGCCAAGCTGTGTTATAGCTCCTTATAGCGTCAGTCGTTTTTAACACGCTGTAGGTATGTATATTACCAGCGCCTCCTCAAAAAGAAAAAAAAAAAAAGAATCGTGCGTCGTTTCACAGTATTAGTTGTCTGGTATTGCGTTTTGCGTTTTTATTTTTAGAAGCGTGGAAGTGTGCAGGCCTAGTCGGCGCTCGCACTCTGTGTTTATGCCAAAAAAGTTGTCTGGTGCGCTTCGCGCGATGTTTTAACATTTAACAGCGGAGCTGTTTAAGCTCGACAAACCGCCAGGGGGTCTTCGCAGATGTGTGGGCCGATACCGCGGTGGCGGTGGTGTACCGTAAATACACGGAGCCGCTGCTTTCCATCTCCGCAAGCGACGCAGGTTGACCCGGTTTGTGGCATTAGGTAACGAACACTTGCGCAAAATCCCTTAAGTCCCGCGACGGACTCACCCGAGGCCTCCGATGCAGACGAGCTGCATCTTGACGAGCGTGCCGTAGCGCTGTCGATACTCGTCGTTGACGTCAACTTGGCGGCGCGCACCGCAGCGGTTGTGCATGCGCAGCACTACGAACACGACGCCCGACACGGCGGTTGCCACCGCGAACACGCTCAGCAGCAGGCATAGCGCGTACACCGCCGGCTGGTGAGAACGCAGCTGGAAGAGACGGGCGGCACCGACTGACCTGACACGAACATTTGTGCCACCACTTTCAACACAACGCGCATGCCAATACGACAAAGCAGAACAGCAAATTGTTTATAGGTTTGTTGGTGCGACATAAGTGTCCAAGCGGGAGCGCTTGTAATGTCGCAGCAGGTATACGGCACAGTTAGAAGTGATACGTTCTATATGTAGGCTGAAGGCGGAGAAGAAAGATGCTCACTCGTAACTAGGGTTGACATCGTTTTACCGCGAGCTATATTTAGAGCGCATCGATAGCGAGGCAAGGATATAACTAGAAAAAGGGTTAATAAATGCGATAAGGCGGACGTTGAATTATAATAATCGGCGACAGAAGCGCTGGTAATAATTGCTGACGTTCTTCGCGCCAAAACAACAATAATAATATGGGGCACACCCTAATGGAGGGCTCCGGAAATTTCGACCGGCCGTGGTTCTTTGACGTGCACCTAAACCCCAAGTACCCGGACCAGTAGGATTTTGCCTCCATCGATATGAGCGTCATTCGGGTCAGCGGTCGAGCACCTATCATTTGCATTATAATAAAGTGACGACACGTGTGGCTGGGAGAATTGACGAATCGGTGTGCTTCCCGGTGATCGCTTGGGCTATACATACTATATATGGTGCCACGGTAGCTCGAGCACGCCGGTTCGATTTCCCGGTCGCCTTATATGTACCACAGTTACGAGGGGACGAAATACAAAAAGACCCACGTATTAAACTTATACAGTACACGTCGAAGAGCACTGGGATATCAAAATTAATCTGGAGTGCCTTGTACGATGTGCTTCTTAACCACAACGTGATTATGGTGCAAAAATCCCGGAATTTGAATTTTTAATGAAATCGCATTGACAAAACAGCACACTGGTTACGCACTAAGAAACACTAAACATGTTATTCAAATAAGATGAGTGCCTATAGCAACGGCGCGCACGCCTTATCGGTCTACCGATGCGGATGCATGGCTGCACAATAGGCAAAATCGAAAAAAAGAAAAAAAAAACCGGCTTACTACATAAGTTAGCGCACGTTCACGTGTGTGAATCAATGTATCATCAGTGAATTATACGACGCCTGCGTTCACGCATGCATCCACAGCAAAATGTTGCAAACTAAGCAAAGATTAGCCTGCTATATTATAACGCACCATGTGCTCATCGTCATCAGTAAATCATAGGGATTTTCTTACCAGGGTTACATACGCCATGGATGATTTCCGTTGGAACGTAGCCTGCAGATCTCTGTAGAAATCTGTGTGTCAAGATGCGTACAAGAATGTCACGAAGGCTGCGCCGAAGAATCTATGAAACTCTAACTTGTGGAGGCCCTGTGTGTAGAGTGATGCGAGATGCAGAATGCATTACATGACTGCGAAATATTTTGTCATTCTCAATGAGAAAATTCACGCATCCATATCGAGACGAAGTCTTCTATGGTGGTATAGAGAAAACATCGACCTATATATTAAGCCCCGCAACACTTCTTCGACGCAGTCAGAAAACGGTGCCCATCAGTCGTGGAGGCTCCTGTGAAGAACCTGCAGTGAGCCAAATATTATTGCCACTGCACTGTTGCGTGCAGTGCAATAATATATGATTCGCATGTTCCGGGAGCCTCCACGACTGATGGGCACCGTTTTCTGACTGTGTTGAAGAAGTGTTGCGGGGCCCCTTTGAGGTTACTTCTAAAGAACTCATGATTACGCAAGCCACCCGATGATGTTTTCCGCCGTTTCAGGTGTTGAGCCAGAAGGTTAGCTGTAAGATAACTGGACGCATGCGATTAGCTGCTACCGCGAAAGTCCAATTCATTGCGTCAAAGTTTCATGTTGCTATAAAATTTCGTTTAGAGATATTGTGCTTATAGACCACATGATATTCGCATGGCTTGGATATATATATATATATATATATATATATATATATATATATATATATATATATATATATATATATATAAATAATGCCCCTTGAAACGCATTCTCGCTATATATGCCTTGGAAAACACCGGACCCGCGGTCGCAACCGTTGGCAATGAACGATAAATGTGAAGTCGTGTCATATATGTATATATATATATATATATATATATATATATATATATATATATATATATATATATGAAGGAGGAGGTGTCCTTGGATCCAGCAGAATCAAAACACTTCGAAGCGGAGGACGTGCGAAACGAAAACTTTTTATTTGTCCAACGTTTCAGCCGGGGACCGGCCTTCCCCGGCTGAAACGTTGGACAAATAAAAAGGCCGGTCCCCGGCTGAAACGTTGGACAAATAAAAGTTTTCGTTTCGCACGTCCTCCGCTTCGAAGTGTTTATATATATATATATTGAAAGAACTTGCAGGAAGCACACATTGAAAAGGAAGATATTTTACTAACGTTTCGGCCGTGGCACGGCCGAAACGTTAGTAAAATGACATGGCGCATATATATATATATATATATATATATATATATATATATATATATATATATATATATATGCGCCATGCGAAACTCTGCATAGCTTTTGCGGGGTTTCTGCCGCAAGACTCTTCCGACTCTGCTCAGTGCTATAGTGTACTTCTCTTTCTGTTTGTCTATTCTCTCTGCATTTGATTGATTTGTGGGGTTTAACGTCCCAAAAACCAGCTCTGATTATGCGAGACGCCGTAGTGGAGGTCTCCGGAAATTTCGACCGCCTGGGATTCTTTCACGTCCCCTGACATCGCACGCCACACGGGCTTCAACATTTCGCCTCCATCGAAATGCACCGGCGCGGCCGGGATTCGATCCCGCGACCTTCGGATCAGCAGCCGAGTACCATAACCACTAGACCACCGTGGCGGGGCTACTGTCTGCGTCAGATGCGTTACAGAAGGGGTTGGGAGGGAGGTCCTCACTGCTCCAGAGGCGCGGAACTGTCTACTTTTCGCCATTTAGTGACGCTTCAAAGGGTCGACTTTCTTCTTAGATATATAAGTAGCGATAACCAGTAATTAATACGCACGGAGGCCCTGGTCGTATAAGTGGCCTTGGATGAAGATGCAAGCATGATGCCAAAGTGATGATTCCGTTGACGGAATCAGCAAAGACCAGGCGAACTGAGCAAAAGCTCTATGCTATAGCACGCTTCGATCGCGGCATGCGTATACTGACTCGGTTTTGGTTTGACGGCAATGGCATGCACCAGCGTCTTGGCGGCGCTGTTCCATGCGGCCATGACACCAGTGTGAATGACGAGTGCGGAGGCGTTGCGCCGGCGCCGGCGCTTGCGTGCGAGCAGGTGTCGGGAAAAGACGTCGCCTGTGTCTGCGTCAACCAGATAGCGACACCATTATATCACAGAGGGCAAGGCATAAGCAGGCCACAATACAGCCGCTTCCCTGCCGCTCGCGTACAGCTGCATTTGTTTCCTTGCTTGTTTTATCGACTCTGGTATATATGTGTTAAAACGACGCTATGACTGATGCGCACTAATGAGTGGTCCTCCGTGTGCCCTTTAAAGCGGGGGAACACACATTTTGACGACCTGCTGTTCGTGCACGTGCTCCTGAACAGAGGGGCGGTTTTCGCATTTTGTCATCGAAATTCCGCGAAAAGACACGAACTTGCCCTTCATCTGCGACGCTACCACGGCGGGAATACAATGATGGAACTCGGGTTTTTAAATGCGAAGCATTTCTTAGCGAACTTCGGCGACTTTGAGCGCATCTATCTATCTATCTATCTATCTATCTATCTATCTATCTATCTATCTATCTATCTATCTATCTATCTATCTATCTATCTATCTATCTGCCTACGACTTTGTGCTCCCTGCCCGTTTCGTTAATGGCATGTATACGAAAATTGGTATGCTATGACACGTCATAAAGTATGCAATGACACGTCATAAAGAAAAATCACGACATGCATGTCATGAGCGGCGTGATTTACTTGCCGCTGTGCTCTTGCGGCCGTTTCTTCAACTTGATACATACCAAAATTGGTATGGCGAGACAATGTGTGACGACCGTGGTGCTAAAAACATGAAAATCGTGACATGCATGTCATGAGCGGCATGATTTACATGCCACGGTCTTGGTGCTCTTGCGGCCGTTTCATTAATGGCATGTATACGAAAATTGGTATGCCACAACATGACTGCACGACGAACATAAATGACACGTCATAAACAAAAATCATGACATGCTTATCATGAGCGGCGTGATTTACGTGCCACGGTAGCCTTGCGGCCGTTTCGTTAACTTGATGTATACCAAAATTGGTATGGCGGGACAACGTATGACGACCATGGTTCTGAGAACATGAAAATTGTGGCATGCATGTCATGAGCGGCATGCTTTACATGACACGCTTTTCTTTAATGGGATGTGTACTAAAATTGCTATGGCACAACACGACTGCATGACAAACGTAAATGACGGGTTATAACATTAGAATCGTGACATCCGTGTCATGAGCGGCATCGTTTACATGCCACAGTCTTGGTGATCTTGTGGCCGTTTCGGTAAGTTCATATGTACCAAAATCGCTATAGAGAGGCAACAATGCAGATCCATTTTACGTTCCTGATGCGTGCTTCGCATTTCCTCGATTCCCACTGCACGTGGGATCTGCCAATTTTTTAAGTATGTGAGGTACTCATCACAACATCTTTAATGTTAAGGTGAAATCGACGGCCGGCCAGTCACAAGGGTTTTCCACACAGCAGAAGGTTTCAGTAACACCGATGTCACAGCGGAACCTGTGCATTAGTAGTGCGCCATTCCCGTTTATGCATTGTATTCAACCCGTAACGACGGGCGCAAGATGCGAGGTGCGTTTAAATATCGGTGAGGACATCTGAATACCAAGTCGAGTCTCACCTTGTTCGAGCATATCTTCAGGCTGTTTGACGATCCTGATGGCTACAATTTCTTTCTTTCTTTCTTTTCTTTTCTCCTTGTTATTTGGCTCTTGCCCACTACGGGGGATTGGCCATGAAGCCGGCGGTTAATATAAAAAAGGAAAAAAAAAGTGAGCTAAAACAAACTCAGCCCCACAAGAAGCTTCTTCTTTGTTTCTGATGTCTCGTGCTCATTGAATGGCCAAGCCTTGATTTAGTTACCCTACCGCACAACTACTGGCACTATGTAAGAGCCTACCCCAACGACGCTAGCGATACCTACATAGAAGGCCCGAGTTTCCAACCTGCACTGAATGGGAGAAGGTAACAATCCTTTTGAGCCAGTACTCAGGCAGAAAATTTACGTTATTAGTGTCCGTTCCTTTTTCAGCATGTATCAGCGATAACCTAGCTATCGAAGTTCCTTGGTTGTCGCGTATCTCACAATGCTCTCATATGCAAGTATGGCTTAGAAGTGCGCAGAGAACATATGCAAGGGGAAAAAAAAAAAAGTCGCAGTTTCGCCAAAGGTGTGAAGCGATGAGTGCGATAGCAATGCATGGATATCATATAAAGTAAGACAATGAGCTTTAGGGAGATGTGCTTCAGCCTTGTTCCACCGAACTGCGCGATCATGTCCGGCGTTGAGCTGCAGCGTGCCTAACGTGCAGCTGCACGTTGTTCCTATTTGTAGAGCGCGGATACCAGGATTTATACAACGCCCCTTTCCTTGTTTTGTTTTATTGCGACAGCAATTCCCAATATATATATATATATATATATATATATATATATATATATATATATATATATATATATATATATATATATATATATAAGAGATGAGTAGTAGACCCTCGGAATTGGCAACAAAAATGCGGAAAGCGTTTATTCAACGTTTCAGCCGGAGACCGGCCTCCGGCCGGTCTCCGGTCATGAATGATCTTCGAGTATTCATGGGAATCCTCGAAGATCAATTTCTGTGCAGTTGCAATTTGAAGCCCACTTGCTACAAAAGGTTCATTGATGACATTTTCTTTATCTGGCCTCATGGTGAATCGTAACTCCTTGCATTTATATCCGACTTCAATAAGGCTCACCAATCCATATCCTTTACCCACTCATTCTCGCCGGAAACTATTAACTTCCTGGACGTCACGTTGCAGCTGACAGATGGCAAACTGTCCACCAAACTGTATCATAAGCCTACTGACCGACAACAATACCTTCACTTCAAAAGCAGCCATGTTAAACATTGCAAGTCAAGCATCCCCTACAGCCAAGCAGTGCGTTTTAAACGTATTTGCTCTAACCATGCGGACTTCGCAGCAAGTTGCGAGAAACTACGTGTCGCCCTTTTAAAACAACAGTACCCTTCTCAAATGATAAATGACGCAGTCACACGTGCGGACCAACTTGACCGTAGCGCACTTCTTACCGCAGACAGACGACCTCCTGGCCTGAATTATGCTAACCTTGTACTGACGCACAGCGCATCGGCACCTAATGTAGCAAAGATTCTTAGGAAGCACTACAATATGTTAACACAGAGCGAACGCCTTAAAAGGTTTTCCCGGAGCCACCCCGCGTAGTGTATCGACGTTGCAGGAATTTGCGAGATATCCTGACGTCTTCCAAAGTTAGAAGTATTCCCATTCAGACCACCGGTTGCCAACCGTGCTACAAACCTAGATGTAAAGTGTGTGTTCAAATGACGACAACCACTATGGTTAGAAGCACAGCTAATGGTTTTAGCTTAGAAATTCGTGGCAATTTTACGTGTGACACAGAGAATGTTGTTTATTTACTTGAATGCTCTGTTTGCAAGTTGCAGTATATCGGTCAAACCGAAACTGCATTTCGGTATCGGTTTAACAACCATAAAGCTCATGTATACTCGCTCCCTCATTTGCCGATATCTAGGCACGTCGCCGCCACTGGTCACAAGTTTGAATCATTTAGTGCCACAATTTTAGAATCTGGATTCGCATCACATCATGACCACGAAATACGGGAGTCATTCTTGATCTACAAATTCTGTACGGTTTCACGTGGTCTAAATGAAAGCGCGGGAAAATTGACCAGCGTGCCTACGTAGTTGTATGCGTTCATGTGTGACGACAATAATAATGTCTGGTTGGTCTAGGCATACGCTTCATTTATTTCATCCTCGCCACTCACTCCTGTTTTAGACTGCATTTCGTGCGTAGTGCACTTTTCGCATTGTCATTAAATCAGATACAATCTCCGCATTCATGTTTTTTTAGTACATCACTGGCCAGTGACGCGCTCGAAAAGGTCAAACGCGATATTGTATGCATATTCTCATATACGTTTGTATCTGTACCTTTACATTCTCTATCTGTATTTATGTCGCACCTTGTTGTTGAAAGATATCGCATCTTCTTTCAAAAGAGTTATGATGACCATGTGCTGTGCTTCATAATATGCTGTAGTGCATGACAAGGTGGAAATCTGTTAGACAAGGTGGCAATCTGTGTTTTCCAGGCGCAGTACATCTGCTTTACAATGTGATATTATGTACCTTTAAATAGTGTGTGCACCCTTGTACTGTTTTCATTCTGACGAAGGCCGGCCCACCGGCCGAAACGTTAATAAAACAAGAATTTTGAACGTGTGTCTCTCTTTTCAACCCTACATTGGACCGGACCCATCGAACTTCAATCTGAAAATACTATATATATATATATATATATATATATATATATATGTTACGTTCCCGGCTGCTGCGTTTTCCCGGCTGTTACATTGATTTTGGCCGGTCCCGGCATAGCTCCCATAGGATTCAATACATTAGGAACCCCGCTGTTACGTCGCAATGTGGGAACGTTCCCGCATGTTACGTCGCGATCGGCATTCCAAGCGGCCACAGCCGACGGAAATATTGACTTTTCACGTAGCTTGACTTGGCTTGACTGTAGGATTAACTGCACAACGCGCGACGCCAATTACGTTTCCAGCTTCCGCCATCTAAATTATGGCACAGCGATGCAAACTGTTGGTGACGGAATCGCGTGCAATGATACGTTTCCATCGATGACGCCATTGTCACCTCCGAGGTTTTCTCTCTCGACGAAATCGTAGCCGAGTGTGCCGATGCGTGCACTGAAAGCGCTAGCACCGAAATAAAATTGTGTGCCGATCACCACTTCTTTCATTTTTCCATTTTTCCCATTTTCTGGCTCTTACGTTATATTTTACGGTCCCTTGAAAACGTATCAGCGGGGTTCTACTTATATATATATATACGAAAGTGAGCAAAATGTATATAACATGCTGCTAAGAAACACAATTTATGCCCTAAAGAACAAGCCCACTTGTCAAAGTGTTGGCTCTAACATTCCCTGTCTTTCATTGTTTTCAACTATTTTTTTCATCACATGATACCAGTGCTTCGTCATTAGATTCTGGCTTGGACACACTAATGCACCATCATCATATCACAAGCTAAAAATTGTTCCATAAAATGTACACTAGTTCATCTTGCACTGCAGCTTGCATTCTACCATCTTCATATATAACACTGTGATCAAGCCATTCACTACATGCAGCTTGCCTGGTGCACATTCTGTCACCTTCACGCAATTTATCGCATAGCTAAAATGAACTCCACTGCTGCCATTACCACCTCATCTAATGCCATTACTATGGCCACAATTACTAAAAATTTCTTGTGCATCCACCCCTTATGTAATATACTACGAGGATCTTTAAGGTAATAAAAACCCATTTTTGTTGAGTGTACACCTGAGAATATGCAGCTGATATGTGCTGAAAACAGGAAGGAAAGCTTCTGCAATATATTTTTATTCCACTCATATTTACCTTAAGATATATTTGGATGTGCTTTCAGTATTGTAAGCATACCATTTAAGCAAGTATAACACTGTATATGAATAACCAACACAAGATATGCTTTAAAAGGCCAAGTCTCAACTATAAAAACATAAGTGCACGTTGACTGTTGAGTTAGAATGATGCAACATTCAAGCATGAATACTGTTGAACTTAAATGTGAACAACAATTTTTTTGCAGACGCACCACTACAAAGTAGAATGCAAATGAGATGCTCAAGTCACAATAAGGTTAAAGATGTCACAACGACCCTTGAATGTGAGTTATACCGGTGTCACACGGCGTTTTGAAGGCCTTCGACTAAAAGGCGTTTTGATAGCCCATCGACTAAAAGGTCAAGTTTCAGCTGCTACACGGGCGGTTTCGATGGCCGTCGAGCCGATTAAGTCTATCGAGGCAACGGAGCACCCTACAACGCCTTCGAGACTTCGAAGGCCTTTGAGCGACGGAAGTGGAAACGGTGCGAACTTCGAGACTTGGCGCACCAGCAGCTCCCACACACGTTAGTTTCGGAGGCCACGGCGCAGTACATCTGCTTTACAATGTGATATTATGTACCTTTAATAGTGTGTGCACCCTTGTACTGTTTTCATTCTGACGAAGGCCGGCCCACCGGCCGAAACGTTAATAAAACAAGAATTTTGAACGTGTGTCTCTCTTTTCAACCCTACATTGGACCGGACCCATCGAACTTCAATCTGAAAATACTATATATATATATATATATGTTACGTTCCCGGCTGCTGCGTTTTCCCGGCTGTTACATTGATTTTGGCCGGTCCCGCATAGCTCCCATAGGATTCAATACATTAGGAACCCCGCTGTTACGTCGCAATGTGGGAACGTTCCCGCATGTTACGTCGCGATCGGCATTCCAAGCGGCCACAGCCGACGGAAATATTGACTTTTCACGTAGCTTGACTTGGCTTGACTGTAGGATTAACTGCACAACGCGCGACGCCAATTACGTTTCCAGCTTCCGCCATCTAAATTATGGCACAGCGATGCAAACTGTTGGTGACGGAATCGCGTGCAATGATTACGTTTCCATCGATGACGCCATTGTCACCTCCGAGGTTTTCTCTCTCGACGAAATCGTAGCCGAGTGTGCCGATGCGTGCACTGAAAGCGCTAGCACTGAAATAAAATTGTGTGCCGATCACCACTTCTTTCATTTTTCCATTTTTCCCATTTTCTGGCTCTTACGTTTATATTTTACGGTCCCTTGAAAAACGTATCAGCGGGTTCTACTTATATATATATATACGAAAGTGAGCAAAATGTATATAAACACGCTGCTAAGAAACACAATTTATGCCCTAAAGAACAAGTCCACTTGTCAAAAATGTGGCTCTAACATTTCCTGTCTTTCATTGTTTTCAACTATTTTTTTCATCACATATACCAGTGCTTCGTCATTAGATTCTGGCTGGACACACTAATGCATCATCATCATATCACAAGCTAAAAATGTTCCATAAAATGTACACAGTTCATCTTGCACTGAGCTTGCATTCTACCATCTCATATATAACACTGTGATCAAGCCATTCACTACATGCAGCTGCTGGTGCACATTCTGTCACCTTCACGCAATTTATCGCATAGCTAAGGACTGGAATGAACTTCCCCCCTACACTGATGCCATTACCACCTCATCTAACGCCATTACTGTGGACACAATTACTAAAAATTTCTTGTGCATCCACCCCTTATGTAATACGCTATGAGGATCTTTAAGGTAATAAAAACCCATTTTTGTTGAGTGTACACCTGAGAATCTGCAGCTGCTTTTGATATGTGCTGAAAACAGGAAGGAAAGCTTTTGCAATATATTTTTATTCCACTCATATTTACCTTAAGATATATTTGGATGTGCTTTCAGTATTGTAAGCATACCATTTAAGCAAGTATAACACTGTATATGAATAACCAACACAAGCTATGCTTTAAAGGGCCATGACACAAAATTTCGAACCCGATATGTTTGTGTTGTTTGGTTGTCGAACATCTGAAGGCACTTGTGGCCAAGTATTAACGGCGAACGTTTCGTTAAGATATTTTAATAGTATTTAAAGTGACCAGAAATGCTCATCTGGGTTTGCGGCACCTCGCGACATCGCACTAGCATGACGTAGTTTGTGGCCATCTGTGACGTTTCACTTTTGTAAGTTGATATCGTGACGTCACAGAAGAGACAAGGGCGCGCCGCGCTATGGAACTCCGAGCGTGGCCTCCAAGATTGGCTCTCGCAGGCGATCGCGGAGGCCACGCCAAAAGCCGTATTTTTCTGCTTCCTCTCCGTGTTTGGTCCTGCAAGCGTACATTGTACACACGCTATGATGCAAAGCGAGTGTGGCGAGCTGGTCTGGCGCTCGCGCTCTCCGCAACGTCACCGAATCTTGAGCTCAAGTGATCAGTGCATGCGCTCACTTCCGACAGCCACCGCGCTAGACCCGCGGCGCTAGTTTCTTGCAGTTTTGGCGCGCGTTCGAAGCTTCATTAAAACTGAACAAAATTAACGATGCTGTGACTAATTAGACTTCACGGCTGGGAATTTTGCCACTCCATGCCGTGATTACAAGCACTGTTCTACTCATTAGAACATAAAAGTATCCAACAAAAAAATAGCTGTCATGGGCCCTTTAAAAGGCCAAGTCTCAACTATAAAAACATAAATGCACGTTGACTGTTGAGTTAGAATGATGCAAAATTCAAGCATGAGTACTGTTGCACTTAAATGTGAACAACAGTTTTGTTGCAGACGCACCACTACAAAGTAAGAATGCAAATGAGATGCTCAAGTCACAATAAGGTTAAAGATGTCACAACAACCCTTGAATGTGAGTTAGTATACCGGTGTCACACGGGCGTTTTGAAGGCTTCGAACCGATAGCCCATCGACTAAAAGGTCAAGTTTCGCTGCTACACGGGCGGTTTCGATGGCCGCCGAGTCGATTAAGTCTATCGAGGCAAACGGAGCACCCTACACTCCTTCAAGACTTCGAAGGCCTTTGAGCAACGGAATTGGAAACGGTGCGAACTCCGAGACTTGGCGCACCGGCAGCTCCCAACACACGTAGTTTCGGAGCCACGGCATATTAATGTCTTTCTATCAATAAGTAGAATCGTACACGGTGAAAAATATTGGAACGTGCCGAGAGCCCAATGTTCTCACTTTATTGCATTAATTCTAGAAAGAATACGCCGTCACTGCCATAAAAAGCATATGCCGTGCAGCTGGTGGGAAACACCGCGTGTCGCACCATCTGCTGTCTACGAATCAAACCAATTTTTGGGGCTCACACTAGGCACTTAGGCTTAGCAGTGTCAAAATTGGCACGTTTTATGAATAATCACTGCAAAACGTCGCGCATACTTTGTCCCTTTGGTAGATGAGATTAAGGGAAGCTCATTCAAAGTTTGTTTCTTGCCGTTGCTGCAATAGCAGCAACTAGTGCGAATTAGAATTGAAGCAGGTGCTTTGGTTGCCGCCATGTTGCAAAATCACTCGGTGACTCAACGACCGTTCAAAACTGCGGTGTAGCAGGGCCAGAACTTATTTTGAGTTCAAGGACTTGTGAGCTTTTCGAAGGTCATCGACTCGAAGGCCTTCCAATGTGCCCGTGTGACACATGTATTAATCTTACCCTTGGCGTCAGATTTCGAAATGAGCATTACATGCGCTCATGGTTGGCCTAGAACAAAATAGAAGCACTCGGCATAACATCTAAAATGTGCTGTGATCACCAACAACTTCACACTTGTCAAACTCATAACCACCCGTCCTGTACAAGTTCATTCCACTTGATACCTGCAAACCACTTAAGTTCACCGACCCAACTAACTTTTTGCCTGCCTCAGCTGCGTTTCCCTTCTCTTAGTATTCCTTCCACTGCCCTCACACTGTCCACCAGTTATCTGTCTTGTGCATTACGAGACTTGCCCAAGGTCACTTCTCTAAACAGTAACAAAGGTGTCACCTACACGTTTCCTCTCTGATCTATTCTGCTATCTCTTTATCTCTTATGTTAATACTTATCATTTTTTATTTTATAGCAAGCTACATGGCCCTTAAGGGAACTGACAACCGATTTTAAGTGCGAATGCACTTTATAAGCGACCCTGAATCCGCCGTCCCATAGCAACGCGCGAGGAGCGGAGAGGAGCGTCTGTAGCAACGGCGCAGCGACGTCACACCCCACGTGACTGCGCGCGCTCCGCCTCCTCACCGCGGTTTGCGCGGGCGCACCGCTCTCCGCGGCGTGACGTCACGGCGCGCTGTGCAGCTGGCGTCGCTGTGCAGCTGTGTGTGTGGCGCCGCGTGTCAGTCCGTATATAAACGTCCGCTGGCTGCCGCTCGCTCTCTTCTCGCTCGGCTCCGCGGTCGGTGAAGTCTTTCGCAGTATGGATCCATCGCAGGTTGGATCCATCGCGGTAGGAGTTTCCAACCACGATCAACGGTGGCTTCATAGACTTGGCGTTCAGTAGGAACTGTACGGTCCGCGCCGTCTTGCCGGATCCGCTCACCGTACATTTCTCGGATCACAAAGCGCTGGTACTAATAATGTCTGGTTGGTCTAGGCATACGCTTCATTTATTTCATCCTCGCCACTCACTCCTGTTTTAGACTGCATTTCGTGCGTAGTGCACTTTTCGCATTGTCATTAAATCAGATACAATCTCCGCATTCATGTTTTTTTAGTACATCACTGGCCAGTGACGCGCTCGAAAAGGTCAAACGCGATATTGTATGCATATTCTCATATACGTTTGTATCTGTACCTTTACATTCTCTATCTGTATTTATGTCGCACCTTGTTGTTGAAAGATATCGCATCTTCTTTCAAAAGAGTTATGATGACCATGTGCTGTGCTTCATAATATGCTGTAGTGCATGACAAGGTGGAAATCTGTTAGACAAGGTGGCAATCTGTGTTTTCCAGGCGCAGTACATCTGCTTTACAATGTGATATTATGTACCTTTAAATAGTGTGTGCACCCTTGTACTGTTTTCATTCTGACGAAGGCCGGCCCACCGGCCGAAACGTTAATAAAACAAGAATTTTGAACGTGTGTCTCTCTTTTCAACCCTACATTGGACCGGACCCATCGAACTTCAATCTGAAAATACTATATATATATATATATATATATATATATTATATGTTACGTTCCCGGCTGCTGCGTTTTCCCGGCTGTTACATTGATTTTGGCCGGTCCCGGCATAGCTCCCATAGGATTCAATACATTAGGAACCCCGCTGTTACGTCGCAATGTGGGAACGTTCCCGCATGTTACGTCGCGATCGGCATTCCAAGCGGCCACAGCCGACGGAAATATTGACTTTTCACGTAGCTTGACTTGGCTTGACTGTAGGATTAACTGCACAACGCGCGACGCCAATTACGTTTCCAGCTTCCGCCATCTAAATTATGGCACAGCGATGCAAACTGTTGGTGACGGAATCGCGTGCAATGATTACGTTTCCATCGATGACGCCATTGTCACCTCCGAGGTTTTCTCTCTCGACGAAATCGTAGCCGAGTGTGCCGATGCGTGCACTGAAAGCGCTAGCACCGAAATAAAATTGTGTGCCGATCACCACTTCTTTCATTTTTCCATTTTTCCCATTTTCTGGCTCTTACGTTTATATTTTACGGTCCCTTGAAAAACGTATCAGCGGGGTTCTACTTATATATATATATATACGAAAGTGAGCAAAATGTATATAAACATGCTGCTAAGAAACACAATTTATGCCCTAAAGAACAAGCCCACTTGTCAAAGTGTTGGCTCTAACATTCCCTGTCTTTCATTGTTTTCAACTATTTTTTTTCATCACATGATACCAGTGCTTCGTCATTAGATTCTGGCTTGGACACACTAATGCACCATCATCATATCACAAGCTAAAAATTGTTCCATAAGATGTACACTAGTTCATCTTGCGCTGGAGCTTGCATTCTACCATCTTCATATATAACACTGTGATCAAGCCATCCACTACGTGCAGCTTGCCTGGTGCACATTCTGTCACCTTCACGCAATTTATCGCATAGCTAAAATGAACTCCACTGCTGCCATTACCACCTCATCTAATGCCATTACTATGGCCACAATTACTAAAAATTTCTTGTGCATCCACCCCTTATGTAATATACTACGAGGATCTTTAAGGTAATAAAAACCCATTTTTGTTGAGTGTACACCTGAGAATATGCAGCTGATATGTGCTGAAAACAGGAAGGAAAGCTTCTGCAATATATTTTTATTCCACTCATATTTACCTTAAGATATATTTGGATGTGCTTTCAGTATTGTAAGCATACCATTTAAGCAAGTATAACACTGTATATGAATAACCAACACAAGATATGCTTTAAAAGGCCAAGTCTCAACTATAAAAACATAAGTGCACGTTGACTGTTGAGTTAGAATGATGCAACATTCAAGCATGAATACTGTTGAACTTAAATGTGAACAACAATTTTTTTGCAGACGCACCACTACAAAGTAAGAATGCAAATGAGATGCTCAAGTCACAATAAGGTTAAAGATGTCACAACGACCCTTGAATGTGAGTTATACCGGTGTCACACGGGCGTTTTGAAGGCCTTCGACTAAAAGGCGTTTTGATAGCCCATCGACTAAAAGGTCAAGTTTCAGCTGCTACACGGGCGGTTTCGATGGCCGTCGAGCCGATTAAGTCTATCGAGGCAACGGAGCACCCTACAACGCCTTCGAGACTTCGAAGGCCTTTGAGCGACGGAAGTGGAAACGGTGCGAACTTCGAGACTTGGCGCACCAGCAGCTCCCACACACGTTAGTTTCGGAGGCCACGGCCATATTAATGTCGTTCTATCAATAAGTAGAATCGTACACGGGTGAAAAATATTGGAAACGTGCCGAGAGCCCTATGTTCTCACTTTATTGCATTAGTTCTAGAAAGAATACGCCGTCACTGCCATAAAAAAACATATTCCGTGCAGCTGGTGGGAAACACCGCGTGTCGCACCATCTGCTGTCTATGAATCAAACCAATTTTTGGTTTGATTCGTAGACAGCTCACACTAGGCACTTAGGCTTAGCAGCGTCAAAATTGGCACGTTTTATGAATAATCACTGCAAAACGTCGCGCATACTTTGTCCCTTTTGGTAGATGAGATTAAGGGAAGCTTCAATTTAAAGTTTCTTTCTTGCCGTTGCTGCAAATAGCAAGCAACTAGTGCGAATTAGAATTGAAGCGGGTGCTTTGGTTGCCGCCATGTTGCGAAATCACTCGGTGACTCAACCGCCGTTCAAAACTGCGGTGTAGCAGGGCCAAAACTTATTTTGAGTTCAAGGACTTGCGAGCTTTTCGAAGGTCATCGACTCGAAGGCCTTCCAATGTGCCCGTGTGACACATGTATTAATCTTTACCTTGGCGTCAGATTTCGAAATGAGCACTTACATGCGCTCATGGTTGGCCTAGAACAAAATAGAAGCACTCGGCATAACATCTAAAATGTGCTGTGATCACCAACAACTTCACACTTGTCAAACTCATAACCACCCGTCCTGTACAAGTTCATTCCACTTGATACCTGCAAACCACTTAAGTTCACCGACCCAACTAACTTTTTGCCTGCCTCAGCTGCGTTTCCCTTAGTATTCCTTCCACTGCCCTCACACTGTCCACCAGTTATCTGTCTTGTGCATTACGAGACTTGCCCAAGGTCACTTCTCTAAACAGTAACAAAGGTGTCACCTACACGTTTCCTCTCTGATCTATTCTGCTATCTCTTTATCTCTTATGTTAATACTTATCATTTTTTATTTTATAGCAAGCTACATGGCCCTTAAGGGAACTGACAACCGATTTTAAGTGCGAATGCACTTTATAAGCGACCCTGAATCCGCCGTCCCATAGCAACGGCGCGAGGAGTGGAGAGGAGCGTCTGTAGCAACGGCGCAGCGACGTCACACCCCACGTGACTGCGCGCGCTCCGCCTCCTCACCGCGGTTTGCGCGGGCGCACCGCCCTCCGCGGCGTGACGTCACGGCGCGCTGTGCAGCTGGCGTCGCTGTGCAGCTGTGTGTGTGGCGCCGGCGTGTCAGTCCGTATATAAACGTCCGCTGGCTGCCGCTCGCTCTCTTCTCGCTCGGCTCCGCGGTCGGTGAAGTCTTTCGCAGTATGGATCCATCGCAGGTTGGATCCATCGCGGTAGGAGTTTCCAACCACGATCAACGGTGGCTTCATAGACTTGGCGTTCAGTAGGAACTGTACGGTCCGCGCCGTCTTGCCGGATCCGCTCACCGTACATTTCTCGGATCACAAAGCGCTGGTACTAACCGTGAGCTACAACGATAACACCAACAGGTGCTGATCTGTAGTGACGTGTGTAGAGTGTGTGTGTGTGTGACGTGCTCGGCGATGTGTGCATTTATGCATCTACGAAATTGCGAGGTGTAAATAAATAATACTTCGTGTATAAATGTGTGTGTGTGTACAATGCATCATGACAACACTTTAAATTCATTAATTACACTTTAATCATAACTTTACTCCCCCTCATAGCATCACCCCGTGCATTCGCACTTAACCATGTTCACCCTCGGGGAAATGCTTTCTTTTTTTAAGGACCCTTCTTTTTATGGCGCAGTGGAAAGCTCGCCCCCTGTACTGTTTTCACCTGCAGCTGTTACTCCCATAAGCGCGTGGATATTTCGCACGCGGAATTTTTTCGATCTGAGAAGCCTCTAAAAAAGGCAGAGTGCGCACTCTAGCAACTTCGAAAAGTGATCGCGATGCCGATAATCCGGCTGGCTTCCGGACATCGTTCCGCTTTCGCAGGAGTGAGCGTAGCTGTGATTAACCACCCACACTTTGACCTGTTCAACTACTTTTCGAAATAAAAAGATGGTGCGACGAGCTGGCATTGTTTGCCAGGCTGATCTTTTATTTGTAAGGCGTTCTTTCGCATGTCCGCGCCTACTTCATGAATGGCCGGGCTCCGGCGCTGCCACTCTGGCCATAGCCGAGCCAAGCCAGGCCAGCTAGGTCCGAAACCATGCTTTCGCACGTGATGGCAGAAGCGTGCAGTAGCAACGCGCGCTACAAACGAACGGTTATCTGCACACTGTAAGTGACAAAAAGCTTATATCAAAAATTTCATGCAGTCCGATACTAATAAACAGATGAAATATTGCGTAAATTTGTAGAAAGTCACGTGACCGCACTCTAACTCTAGTTCGTATGTTTGCCGCTTGAGTTACCAAATGTCACTTTTCGCGACTTTGCATGAAGAAATAAAAACATAAACCCGTGTTTATTGATGAAAAGTGGCGTCGTTTGAGCCAATGCAACACACAATCTTTCTGCCAGCGGGGTCATCTCAATTCAAGTTTTGGGTGGTTATCTGTCCCTTTAACTTCACAAGTTTCTTTATCTTTCAAGTTTCTGCATCATATGTTAATACTGGTAGAATACAATGCAATGTTAAGCTCTAAGCAACACTTCAAGCACATTACATGGGACAATTATCATATTTACACGATTGTAAGTTGACCCTTTTTGCCGAAATTTGAAATCCAAAGTTGGAGAGTCGACTTACAATCAAAACTGAGACTATACTGCCAGTCGTTTCTTTTCTCCAGACTTGCGATTTATTTGTTTATTTTGGGGGGGGGTGTCAACCTACATTTGAGTCACCTTACAATAGTCTAAATATGGTACGAGAAATAAGACTAGTTGACTACTATTGCAGGATACCAAACGATGTGTTCCTACAAAGCTGTGGCATATAAGAAATACGGCACTTAAATATTTGCAGTTTCATCCAGTGGTAATAGCTAAGATTATAAAAGATTCATAAAAGCACTGATACCTCGTGCCACATCAACTGCAGCAAATCACCTGTGTACATTGACCCGGCTCAAGTTGGACTTGGCACAATGAATGTTGTGTAAATTGGATCATCAACTATAAATGCCTCTCAAGGACAGAAAACTGGCACCTTCATTCCAGAACATAAGAGACAAGTAGTACAGAAGTGGTGCACGTAGTTCAATACCACATCTGGGTATGTAACTAAGTCTTTCTTTCACATACTGGTATATGTTTGTGCAGCGGCCTCCTTTCTGGATGCGACTGCATAAAAACTGTCGTTGTTGAAGTGTGGCTTGCAATTTTTTGCAAAGTGTACATGTGCACTCCTCAGCTAATTGTAAACATGCAATATCTTGTTTGTTGTTTTTGTGGTGTTTAACGTCCCAAAACCAGCTCTGATTATGAGAGATGCCGTAGTGGAGGGCTCCGGAAATTTCGACCACCGGGGGTTCCTTAACGCGCACTGACATCGCACAGCACACGGGCCTCAACGTTTCGCCTCCATCGAAATGCAGCCGCCGCAGGCCGGGATTCGATCCCGCGACCCTCGGATCAGCAACCGAGTACCTTAGCCACTAGACCACCGTGGCGGGGCAAACATGCAATATCTATGCAGCACACTTCCTGTGCCTTTATACTGACTTTTATAATAAAAAAAACTGAGTCACAAGACTGGCACCTCTGGCAAATTAAATAATGACCAATGTTACGTACTGGGAAAGTTCCATGCCAATTCAATGTTAGCAGCATAGGAATTCTGCTTTCTGCTATTGTAAAGCAGAGGTGAATCAATGTACTAGCAGGAATCTGTTGAATTCCTACAATTTAATGACACAGTGGTAACAGTTTCCCTTTTTTACTTGTAGCTCTGGGCCTGTAGCTATCTGCATTCGTGTACCAAGATAATAGTTAGCAGGTGAGGCATCAGAATAAGAAGCCAATTTGATGTCGCAGTTTGCACTCAAAGGATAAAAAGACAGACATGTAATAGTGCTTTCATTCTTAAAAATACAAGGAGAGCTAAATCAAATTTAAAACCTATCCACAGGGCTTGATTTCATGTTGGTCTTCTGTCCCTTTCAGAAAATAATCAATACAGTACACGACAACCCAAGCATTTTCATCAGACGATGACATGGTACAGCAGACAGTACAAATGATTTCAGTGAAGTTACGTATTACACAGCATTAAGCACAAGCCGTATAATGCAAGTACATGAAAACCACATGTAAACTCCAACAGCACTAACAACAGAAAGGCACTAATATCTAGTGAAGTGCTAAAGTTCAAGTACTATAGGTAAATTTGCAACACAATAAAAGCTCACTTTATTCCTAACTCTAAAGCATCAGATAGATACAACAATAAAGAAATGTTTGAACTAAGAGAGAGCCTTTAAGCACATCTGTGATGTCAACACGCTCAAACAGACTTTTTAAAAGATAACAATAACGCCCAGCTACATAAGGCGTAGACATGGCAATGGCTGAAGGAATATAGAATTTACCACTGGTAACCTTACAAGGATGTTCATGCTAACACTAGAGCTCCATCTCTTTCTTACATTCTGAGCTGAGCCATTTGTTAAAGAGAATATATATATATGAAGAAGAAGCTGACACAATACACACTTTAGTGCTTTTTCAAAACCATTGCGACAATGCAGCATTCACATCTTTTGCCTCCACTTGCCACATGCAGCATTTGTATGACAACACTGGCACTGTTCCTTTTTTCTGGGGGCGACATTTCGGTGAGAGCACTGCAGATGCAACAACATGACAGCATCTGTACGCAACACTAACATACATCCCAAGAATGCAAGAAAAAATATTTTGTACATACATGATGTACACACATGATAGACATATGAGAAAGACCCCTTGTATGTATGCTGTCAACATGGTCCTATGCACCTTGGCAAACTATTTTCTACATTGGTGTTTTAGAAGTTGTATGTAAAGCTGCTACATACAAGTGCAGCTTAAGATAGTAGCCCTATACAATACACAATGGCAACAGCAACAGTCACATGTTATGTCTTGCATTAAAAACAAACTGTAAACTGCACACCACAAGTAAGTAAGGTGAAGAAAGGGATATTTTGGAGCAACCTGCTGATTAGCCAGTGTTGCTAAAAAGCAATCAGGAACAATAAAATGAGCAGTGCTATTATTGCAGCATTACAACATAAGCAGCTCATTAGGGCATGCTTACGCTTGGGCCAGTGCATATAGAATAAAACTTGCAACTGAGCTGAGTGTGCGAATGGTTTCGAGCAGACCTCCAGGCCCATTTTCAAAACAGGACACAAATGAATATGACTAACATAGCTAAATCATGTCGAAACAATGAAAAGGTGACTGCACTTCTTAACAAGTTACATGAAAAAAAAAATAACATTGACAGATGGTGATTACAACAAATGATAACATATATTTTGCTGGTGTCCTCAAGACACCAGCACAGTCATTTCAACAACAAAAATGGCACTTCAGTCAGCAGAAGGTGATAGTTGGAACAGTTTCCTTTGTACAATGTCTCAGGTCCAGAGGGATGTGCCTAGCATGTCTAGTCAACGTACTTGCCCGACACATGCACTATTCAGGCATGTGATCACAGGAACAGGTGAGCGCATTTCATGCCTCTGCTTGAAGCTAGGTTCTGCAAGCTCTCCCTTCCACATTATTATCTCTGACATTTTCATTCATACAGAAACATGGAACTGGTTTCAAACCATTAGCATCTTTGTTATTGAACAAGCCATCTTGAGTGTTTTGCTTTCAGAGAATGAGTCAGTGTGCACCACAAATGTGATGCTTGTTGAAGGGTATCACAATTAAATACTTGCCTTATGCACACTGTCTATGAACCTACCCGAGACCGTGGTGCTATAACAGTGCTTATAAGCCCAGGTTGCTGTTATGCAACTCTTCTTTGCAAGTTCAATGTTTACAGCACTCTGAATCCTATCCTAAAAATACTTCTGAGCGACTATTCCCGTCTTAGTGAAGCGCTATGCGCACTGTTAAGTATTCCACACAGGCAGCACTCAAAGTAAACCCTTCTTTGTGAGCTTAGGGCAGCTGTAAAGACAAATTTTTCCCACATACGTGCAACATTGCGGGGGCCGCAGTTTGAGCATGGGCAATGATGCACATTTGGCCCATGAAACAACCAGCCACAGCACTGCCAGCTGAGCAGGACATGTGCACTCAAATGACCGTGGCTTATTCTTGGGAGACATACTCGGTGTAATCAGCTAACAGCTTTCTTGACGGTCTTTCCAGCAGCAAGCCCACCTATGTTAAAAAGAAAAGTGCCAGTTGTTAAATACCAACATGTGCAAGCACGAACACACATCTAGCTTGACCTTAACTTGATGTTAAGTATGTTCTAGCTATGCGTATGCAAACACTCGCAGCAGAGTGGTGATGCTCAAACTTCTACATCACCTTCCATCTATCTTCTTTTCCACATCACTACTGACAGTGATCACCTTACAGTTCAAGCACCACCATCTTGCTTTTCCAAGCGGAAGGTGTCCCTTACACTGTTGCTGATTTATGAAGGGGTTAAGCTTGGTAAAACTGTATTTTAATTGAATCTGCACATGCTCTTTCTGTGCAGTTACTATGATTTTGGCTAAGGATCTGTGCTACATGTGCAAGGGTTACACCAATGTAGGGGACACAACTTTGAATTACAATCAAAAGGATCTCATAGAAGATAAATACTCCTCTTTCCTACCTACATTTCCATCGGGAGGGTTAATTACTGAAGTGCAAAAATACAAAATGACAAAGTAAAAAGCAAGACAAAAATAAACATCCTCTGATATGTGCCGCATCTTCTTTCAAAAACATTCTTGTCGAAAATGAAACGATCTTGCTTATTTTATTTCTGATGGGGAAAACACGAAAGCAATTGTAGGACTGCATTACTGAGCGGCAGGACATGCACGATTGTTTCCGCAGCCTTCACTTCATTGCTAAGAGAAGCTGACCATGAGTACAGAGAAAGCTGCGTGCAAATTGAATGGCAAGCACTAATATTAGAAAAGTAGTTTGAAGGTCAAATATGTGCTCCCTAATTGTAAGTGCTCTAAGCTGTATAGCAAGGTTTCAACATGACAAAGTAAACTGCCAATTTTACTTAATTAGACCAAGATTTAACTTTACGTTTTTGGACACAGTGTGTCTTCAGCCAAATTTCTATGATACAGTGACAAAGTTGCAGATGCTAGAATGAGCAGGGCTCCTTTTCTTTTTTGGAATCGTCTGCATATGCACCACACTTTCCGTGGAGCAGCTTGTCACGAGTGTGAGAGGATCTCGGGAGCGCTTGCTCCGATGGATTGAGAGAGAGAATGACGAAGGCGTAAGGCGTTAACAAAGACAAAAGACGTTACTTTATGCAAACGAACACCAAGACATGCAAAGGACGAAAAAACATCAATTCGCGCACAAAGAGAAAACTAACAAGTTATGTAAACAAACTCAATAGCCTAACTACAAGTCCTCCGCGTTGGGTGCAGTTCCAACGGGAGTCACTCAACCATGGGCCTCCCGTGTAAGTCTGCGGTTGCCGCTCAAACTGTAGTGGACGCTCTTACATTGTATTCGACGCGGTGCGGTTCTGAGTCTGTGCTCTCTCGGTGTGTCGTGTCCTTGTAGCCGTCGTCAACAGATGCTGCTAGTGGTGGCCGCCGCTCACGCAAGGTCCATCCATGTCCGCCACCTTGCTTCTCATGTGACGTGGCGAATCACCGATTAGGCCTAGCCTAGGCCTCCTCCTAGGTGATGCTCGGTTTCCAAAAAAGACCGGGCCCTCTGCAGCGATTCTTCTGCTGGTTGTCCCGTTCTGCCGGCGAAGGTGGAGCGCTGCGGGTACACCGGGAACTGCTACAGTTCAGCCGCTGCCACTCCGAAGTCCGTGCTCGATCGTAAGCCAGATCGATGGTCCCCCGAAGCCCGACGCCCTCGTCTCCTCGTCACCAGTCCGTAGCTGGCAAGACACCCTTCGTCGACCGGTGCCACGCAGAGAATGCCCGCTCCACTTCTTCCATCCCCGATCGTTGCTCGGGTCGCGTGCCGCGAGCCCGCTCTCAACCAATTGTGAGCATCGATGTGTCTACGGCGCGTGCTTTCCGCGCCACTTCGCCGATCTCTCAGTTTCGCCTACACGCCGTTTCGCAAGCTGTTGGCAGCGTTGCGGAAGGTACGGGTGCTCTCATCCAATCATGACAGAGCGCACTTCATAAGTGTGTTCCTACGCGGATGTCGCGTCCGTTAATTTGACCGGTGGCCCCGCCTGTATGGAAGTAGGTGTACTATAATAACTATCTTTTAATTTTTGTAGCAGATGGCGCTTGGTACCTTTTGATCTGTTTTGATCTGTTTTGCTTATCTACGGACGTGACGACAAGCGTTGCAATGAAACTGACCCGACCTTCTCTATTTATCGTCACCCGGTTCATATGAGTTCTTGGGGCGTTCGAGTTTTTTTAATTGTCTATGCACCGTGTATAAGAATATTTACTTCACTCACTGAATCACTTAACGAACGAATGATTGAATCAATCAATCTGAAGCTTTATTTTCACATCGCAGTGTGACTTGCTTAATTCCTTGTCATAATTGCCGACAGTTCTGTGTATTCATTTTGGCTGCTCTCACTACGATAGTTCTCAATGATCCTGACCTCTACGCACACATGTAATGATAGACGTGAGCCTGTTACAAGAGCTCAGGTGTCATGGTCCTCATCACAACTTAAATCTGAACTGCTCATGGTTTCGTCCTCCAGGGTGATCACGACAGCTGCTTTAGTGTCAACAACATCATCGATGAAGTGGTCCAGTTTTCTCATTACATCTTCCTGAGCGATAACATGCTCCACATATCTCTTCCACTTCTCAGTGGTTACTTGCTTAATTCCTTGCCATAGTAGAGCGCCAACGTCTTGAATCTTAAACGTATTGTTTGCCGCTGCTACGAAGCCCTTCACCTCACTCCAAACAAGCTCTATGGGGTTAAGCTGGCAGTGGTAGGGAGGTAGGCGCACAATGAGGTGACCAGCAGCCTCAGCGATGCAGTCCACACGGTATCGGTCCCCGCTTGCGTGTACGTTGTCGACAAGCTTCATGAGCTCCGCCTTCACCATGTCGCTGCTCCATGGAACACCTTTTTCGGAAAGCCAGGCCTGTATGTCCTTTTTTAGGCTACTCATACGCGGCACTTTTTCCTGCTTCACAGAATGATAAGGTGCGTTATCCATGACTATAACACTGCCAGGTGGTAGTAGTGGAAGCAGCTTCTGGGAGAACCACTTTTCGTAGTGCTCCCCGTTCATTTCCTCGTGGTAGTCGCCTGAGCTTTCTTTAGCTTGGAAGACTTCCGCTGCGCCTTCAACGAAACCATGTTCGCTACCGCAGTGCGTGACAATCAGTCTACCTCCTTTGCCACTGGGGTTTCGAAAACCAGTCGACAAACCAGATTGACGGGCTTCGTACGTAGACAGGACAGTGCCGTCTATCCACACCCGACTACGCGTATGACCAGCGTTCGCCCACGTTTTGTCGGTGAAAAAAATTGCCCTACCCTGGCGTCGCAGCTCCGCTATTTGGCGCAGGTACCGGCGGCGACTTTGGACAATGTGCATCGCTTCTATGAGAAGGGTCTTCCGAGAGCGTTTCTTGTACCTGAAGGCAAGCTTTTTCAGCATCCTCTGCATCGTCGTCGTGGACACGGTCGGTAGCGTCTCGTCTTCTTTGAAACGCTGCACCACTTTCGCGATAGTTGGAATTTCGCCTTTCTCAAAAAAGCCGTGCACCACTCTTCGCAAGACGCTGAGGTCAAAATCGTCCAGCTTTTTTGTTCGATCACGGCCTTTCCCACAAGAACGCTTCTTCGGTGGTAGGACTTCGCCGGCGTCTTCCATCTCCGTTTTCCACCGATACAGCGTTCGCTCGCTCACCTGGGTCAGTTTCGCGGTCCTCTTGATCACTGCATCCACACTTGCACTGTCCCCGCACTCGACGCGAAGCCCTTCAAAAACATTTAAAGCTATCTGCTTCGCCAGCTTGGGAAAACCGCGCACATTCGAAGGATGGCTCGCTGGTCACACAGCTTGAGAGGCATCTTGCACAGACACAACCAACTCGGGCGGCGCCATGATTCCGAAAGGCGGCGCATCACTACCTCACAACAAGCCTCCGCAGAGATGCGTCCATGCGGGCTTTCTCTTTTAATTCCACTAATGGTAAAAACACTCTGCACGCTTTGAAAAAGTGAATCCTAACAATATTTTCACTTTGTGTGGGTGTAGCTTGCGAAATATAACTGGATTGCTAAAATATTTCAGGGACTATTTCCTGTGCCCCTACAGCCCTGATTGGACGAGAGAGCTTTGGCTGCACTGCCAACAGCTTGTGAAACGGCGTATAGTGGCCTGTGTTTTTGGGGCCCTTTTACTCATGTGAAGTGTTCCTTTATCAAAACAGTAAGCCTTTCTCTGTCAAATTCTTTCATTATGGTCAAGGTAAACATAATGATAATTCCAACCTGCAACTCACTTGAATTCTCAGTATTCTAACTTAAAGGGGTCCTGAACCACCCTCCGGGCTTGGTGAAAAAACATATTCTACGGCTTGCCTACGCTGCAACGAACATCTCAGCCAAATGCTGTAGTCATCCGCGAAGCGTAGCGTTCACAAGCGGAGCACAAAGCTTCCACTTCTTCAGGAGCCCTCAACTCAAAAAGCGGCTTCTCCTCACGCTCTTTGAATATGCTCTATTTCGTCATATAGCATTTACAAGGAGCGTCGCTGCTATTGGCCGATGGCAGACATGCCCGCCTCGGCTGTGTGCGGGCCCTTCGCAGCGCGCCTTTTTTAAAACCGTAAGCGCGTGCGTGCCGCGCATGCCGTGCGCTCGCTTTTCCTTGCGTTGTGAGCACCTCTGTAGGCAAAATAGTTGCTGGAAATATGTAAAAATATATTTGTTAATGCGCAAGCCTCATAGATGCCATTGGAAGGCGTCCGTAAACTACCTCGGCGTGGACGCGAACGGTGCGGTGCAAAAGTCACCATAAATATAGTTTTCCAAGAAGCCAACAAATGCATGCCTGCAGCCCGTAATACATCACAAATTAATCCCAAACTTTAATTCATCAGTGATTGTAGATGGGTTTATTCCCTATGGTACTCCAATGCGCCACCTTCTAGTACTCGTACTCAATAACATGGCTGGAGTTGAACCCAAAATATTTCTTCTACAAGGTAGATTAAAGGACGAGGTCTGATTACGGTGTACTTGGGTGGATTAGAGCTCATTAAGGTGCATTAGGGTGGATTAAGACAGACGGAGGTGCATTAAAGGGCCCCTAAACAACCCCGAGGTGTAAAATTTGTTTTAAAGATATAACTGCGCTCCTGTGCAGTGTGAACATGCTCCTGCAAGAATTTTGCAAATAGGTGCAATAATAAAGAAGTTACACGGGTTTAAGTGACCGCTTGCGCCGGTTTCGTTTTCTCGGTCGGCCTCCCCACCCTTCTCTGCTGAGGAGAGGGTAGGGGCGGCGCGCCGTCGAGACTCCGCCCACTTTTGACACGTGACCTGACGTGATCATTTGACGTCATTTACGCTTGCGCTGCGGAACCGGTTGCTCCCGTTCTAGAAACGTTGGGTTGCTCCTGCGCTCACGCCGGTGGGATGGCCAGGGGATCTGACAATAGACGTTTCAACCAATCAACGAGATACGACTACGCAAAGTTGTTCGCGGTGCAAGATGACGACACCTAGGATGCGAGCGCGACTGGTCAGTCGCCGGAAAGAAGCGCGCGAATTGTTTTTTGAAATACGGCGTCCGTGTGGCGCGCAGCGCTGTCATATTCACAGAATGTGATCGCTGCAACCTTCTCTATGATTGAGTTAGCTTGTTTGGGCGGCTTTGAAAAAAAGTAGGAGCCTGTTTAGTGGCCCTTTAAGGTGGACTATGGCATATTATAGAGCGGATTACGCTAGACTTAGATTAGGGTGAATTAAGGATTATAGCAGATTAGGGTTGACTAAGGTAAATTAGTTTCGAATGAAATCATTACATCTGTAATGTTTGGCTTAATTTGGCGTAACTTAATAATCTGAGCTTACTGAGACTTGACTTAGTCTTAACTTAATTAGCCAGGACCTAATTAGTGTTACGCTAATTAGACTCGGTCTAATTAACTTATACCTAATGATACATTGTTTAATATGCTGGTATTCATTACTCATGATATAATTATGCTTGTGGTAATTAGTCATACCTTAATTATACATGGCCTAATTAGTACAGGCCTAGTTACGCTGTTCTTTGACATATTATCTTAATTAGATATTGCTTGATGTATACTACCTGAAATAGGCCTGATTTAATCAGTGTTAGCCTAATTAGTCCTGAAATGTTTAGTCTCAACTTAATGAGGCTTGACCTTGAAGTCATAGCATAATTTACCTTTGATTAATAAGTGCTAGCTTAGTTTTGACTTAACTAGTAATAACGTAGCTATGCGCGATTTAATTAGTACTAATTAATTAAACAAGGTCTAATTAGAAGCTTGCTTACACTAGATTTGTTCATATCAGCGAAATTAGGCTTTGCATAATTAGATTTACTTTAATTAGACGTGGTTTATTAGTATTGTGGCTGAATTAATTATAAATCATTAGGATCCGCTCAATTAGTTGTGACTTACTTGTCATAGCTCAATTCAGGTTGAATTAGTTCAGTTTGGCTTGGTTTGGCTTAGTTGGATTAGTCCTGTCTGAACTAGGCCTCAGTTAATTATTCCTAATTAGGCTCTCTTGAATAAGACTTAGCCTTACCTAACTAGTCCTAGGAATCTTAATTAGGCTCCATTGAATGAGACTTAGCCTTACCTAACTCGTCCTACGGAGCTTTGTCTTTAGTACAGCGTGGTAGTGTTATGCTAGCATTACATAACTTAGCGGAGTTTTCGGCAGATTTGCCAGTTTCACCAATAGCTTAAACAGCTTCACTGTTAAAATTGAACTAGTGTATTCACACATTAAATTAATCCATCCATCTTACCGCATGTCAACGCACCTTATTGCACATTAACCTGTCGGCAAGGGTCCGAGTTGTGAAGGTCTTCCTTTCGAGTCATAGTAGTCACGTTCGAGCCCGGCAGCATGATTATCCCGTCTACAATCACTAATCAACAATTAACTAACTTGGGGTTATGCAGGACAAAGTGGAGCAGCGTGGGCAGTTGCGCTGTTTGTCCTGACGCCGCGTTATGCGCAATATCGACGACACGCAGCCCCCGTTAGTCGCGCGCTTTTCGTCAGCCACTGACACATCGCTGAAGTCTGGTGACGTAAAGCGGTGGGCGGGGAACCTCCTCCGACGCCGCCCTAAGGAGCTCTGTACCCTCTATTCCGCAGAGTTGAAACAGGACTGGAAAGGGAAGTTTTCCGGTCGCAATATCTTCGCTCCTAAAAAACCGTTTTGAAAAATTCTTTCGGCTGTGAATTTCTGAGAGGCATTCAATACACACCCAGCCGTTTTCAAAACCAAGCCCGAGCGGTGGTTCAGGACCCCTTTAATGGTTACACACCAAGTCTTGGTTAATTTTTTAATAAGAAATGCGTGGTAATCAGGTGAGTAAATGCAGCCCAAATGTCATGAATACCCTTTTTATTGCAGTTGCACAGAGGCATACCTCAAATTGTTGGTCAGGGGTGAGCAGGTCAAACGGGCACATGCCCTCCTTGTTCCGTGCCTCCAATGGTGCCCCATGGTGCACCAGAAGGCGCACCAGCCGTTCTCGATCTTGGCTGGAGGAACGGCAAGCCATGTGCAGCGCTGTGTCACCCGCGTTGTTGGAAATTGCAGCAAGCTTGCTGGGGCTGTCTGCATTAAACAGCAAAAGCTGCGAAGAAAAAAAAAATTAACGCACAAACAAGTGTTGTTAAGAAGGTGCAAATATGAAAAGTTCATCTTGAATAGAGTTTAAATTTAATGGTGCTGAATAGTGGCTCAAAAACATAACATTACATTGAACATTGAATATCACAGCTTTTCTATGAAATTCCAAGAAAGAACAAGCAGATTACAGTGAAACGCTGATTATACGACGTTCTTGGGATCGCGAAAAAGTGTCGTAAAATGTGGGCATCGTAAAATTCAAACAGAAAAATTTATGCCCTTGAGTGTGCCGCAATCCGATGGTGTGATTCGCACAGCCGTAGCAAAACATGGCATACACTTTAGGGGGGGACGCGGCCTTTGAAAGTAGAAGAATCGCGAAAAACACGCTTTTCGGAAAACTGCATAATTGCACTGTACGTGTCATAAACTACCCCTCCTGTAATTTTCAGTGCCCAATTCATCCTAAAAGTACTTCATATCAAATATATTATGAGCAGCGGCAGCTGCTGTGCCGCTCAAACACGCTCCAAAACAGCACAACTTCAAGCGAGCGCCGTTCACGCGCCATTCAACCGACCGGCGCTATTTTGGTTTTGTTTTGTTCGTGAAGTCGTGCGCCTTTTTTCCACCGCTGTCGGCGGGAGCGGCTGTGGCGTGGCGGAAGCATAGTTCACGCATGATTGGGCGGCTCGCGGGGGCGTTCGAGTATCCCGTGCTTGGATGCGAAGCTGCGATTGCGTCAAGCACACGCTCCTCGAGAGGCTGCTGCGCGTGATGATGCGGTGGCCTTCTCTGGCGGGTGCTCCGTGCGTCGTCTACTACAGTTAGGGTTAGCGCCTGCTTTTGTGTGTGCCTTTGTCTGCCTTTATGTGTGCCGCTTCGCTTTTCGTTATCACAGGAGGGAGATCGCAGTGGAGCGGGAGAGAGATGGTTGGTCGGAAAGGGTGAAAAGAATGGGGGAAGACAACGAGCGCACCACTCTATGCCGCTACTCGCGGCGCCAGCGGCCGCTGGCAGGGCCAGGGGAAGACGAACGAACGGCAGTGGAAAGCCGAAACTAACCAGTTTCCCGGGCGCTTGGCATGCGGAGGGGTGACAATGAGCCGCTGCGACGAAAGACGCCCGCGGGCACTTCCCCTTCCTTCGCTGTTTGGTCACCCTGCTTCGCGTGGATCGTCGTGTAACGCGGGTTAAAAGTAAGATCGCATCGTATAATTCGAGGTTTTTAATGCATTGTGTCTATGGGGCTTTCGCCGGGACCGGACTAAGCCGTCGTAAAATGCGGGTCATCGTAAAACCGGAGGGTGTAAAACCGGGGTTCCACTGTACACACTGAAGAACACTGCTTGCCTAAATTTATAGGCTGCAAATATAATGCAAGAAAACATGGGATTCAGAATGTTTGTTTTACTACACAATACATTTTACTTATGTTCGAGTGTAGATGATGGTTGGCTTCCAGAAACAGAAATGCAGTAAGGGACAGCAATTAAAGGTTTGGTTTTCTCAAATTAGTGTTTTCTTCTACAGAGAGACACTGAGGATAATGGGTGCAGACTTCGGGAAAACCTGACACACCAGGAAGGGTTATAATGAAACTGGAAGTATTACCAAGTAAAGCAGTACCTATCAGTAAACAATTTCATTTGTGTCTGAGGTGGCACCTAAACGCCTTCACATGGCCGGTAGGAACAATGCGCAACGGTTCCTTACACTGAACACCACAGTGGCAATATCTCACGCGTGAGACAAAGTGCAACAGTAGTACACAGAGCTGTCAGTTCTACTCTAGTACTGCAGTGGGGGAGCCAGATTAGGATGCAATGATTGAAATGTTGATGTATTCCCACAGATGCGGCATTGCCTCCAAGAGTGGCATTTATAGTCATAAGAGTCATAATGCTGCGACTATACTTGATATCTCATTGATATGCCAGAAGAAGTAGGGTTGTCACCTTTCCCTGAAAAGAAAATCAGCCCCATCAGTGACAGGATTGGAGAGGAAAAAGGAGGAAGGGGGGACAAGATGCCATATTTGCATTTTGCATTCGACATGTAATATAACCGACTTAACACTGCTTTCCTACAATGAAATAAACATATTTTACGTTGAAACAATTCTGAGCTAACCAGTCTGCTGGTTGGCATAAAAATACCAATACCAGTGAATTGAATAGCATTTTTACTAAGAGTGGCTGACATTTCGGCTAGTGCTCTGAAAATGCTGCAATGAAAGGTATATGAGCTTTTTCTTGTGTCCGAAGCTGAGGAACCGGTGACATCATACACACAGTACAAATGCTAAAAAATGCATATCTCGATAATGTGCCCAAGAACTGGTCAGTGACGGCCGACCTTACATACAGACCATTAACCGGTGCACTGCACGAAAAATCCGGCCAGGTGGCAAACCTAAGAGGTGGTAACAGTGGCCAATTCAGTGTAAGCTACAGCAGCGGATGTAGTCTAGAAAGATGACTGTAGCAGTGATGGAAGTGGCTCTTGCTGTTTTGGATGATGATGATGAACAAACTTTATTTAATTAGCAGAAAGATCCTTCTCCTCTTTCAAGCGCGGGGGGAAGGACCCAACCTAGACGACGGCCATGATCCCGTGGGCCTTGGCGGCGTCTTCGGCCTGCCGTATTAAGCGGGCTTGTAATTGCGAGTCAGAGCTGAGGAGCGCGGCATTCCATCCCCTCCCGTCTGGGAATTCGCCTCTCATGGGGGCCTGCGGGCTTGCCCATAGAATGTGGCTCAAGTCCGCTCTGTTATTACAAAATTTACACTTGTCCGAATGAAGTTCCGGCACGCAGCGGTTCATTGTTACCGGACTAGGGAACGTATGGGTCTGAAGTAGGCGCCACGCCACCACCTGTCCTTTGTTCAATGACGAGTGTGTGGGAGGACAAATTTTCCTGCTTAGCCTGTAATACTGCGTAATATCTCTGTAAGTGGTCATCTGCTCAAATCGCTCATCGTCCTCCCAGCACGACCAGGGCAATCCAGAGGCTCGGTCTGTGAGTCCTCAAGCTGTCTGGTGTGCAGCCTCATTGCCGGGTAAGGAGGAGTGAGCGGGTGCCCAGACTATATCTATTGTTCGCTGGTCTGTGTGTCCAGCCCATATTCTTAAAGCTATTTGGGATATTCGCCCTCGTGCAAAGTTTCTCACAGCCGTCTGCGAGTCGCTAACGATTAGTGAAGTCGAGGTGGATGCTATGGCCAGTGCAATAGCTGCTTCTTCCACCTCTTCTGCAAAGCTCGTTCTCACTGAGCCGCTGACCTTATGATTTCCTTTGTAGTCCACTACTGCTATAGTCATGTTGTCATTGCCTTTGTATTTGGCCGCGTCTACGTATGTTGTTTCCGGTAACCCTTTTACGTTGTTATGTACATTTTTCGCTCTTTCAGCTCTCCTTGCCTGATGATGGTCGGGGTGCATGTTTTTTGGTATCGGTAAGATCACTAAACATTTCCTGATCTCATACAGGATATCCTTTTTGGCACCAAATTGATTTGCGTAATTTATACCCAGTTCCTCTAGTATGGTTCTGCCTGTTTTACTAAGCGTTAGTCGTTCATATTGTGCAATTCTCTGAGCTTCTATAAGCTCTTCTGATGTGTTGTGAAGCCCTAATTCAAGTAATTTCTCATTTGGGGTAGTTATCGGAAGTCCGATCGCCTGTTTGAAAACTCGTCTAATGATTCTGTCAATCCTTTCTCTCTCGGCCACTTGCAGTCTAAGGTACGGAATCACATATACAATACGACTGATGACAAAAGCCTGTACCAGTCTTATCATATTATTTTCCTTCATACCATAGTGCTGGTTTGCAATTCGTTTGAGTAGACGCATAATTTGCTGCGCACTGGTTTCAAGTAATCTAATCACCTCTCCGTTATGCCCGTTCGAGCTGATTCGGAGTCCCAGAATTCTTATGCTTTCGACCGTAGGTATTTGCGTTTTTCCAACAAAGACTTTAATGTTAGGTTTTTCCTGGATACTTTTTCGACCCCTACATGTCGGGTTGTAGAAAAGGAGTTCCGATTTTTCCGGTGAGCATTGTAATCCTGTATGGGTGGCATATTCTTCTACAATATTCACTGCGGTTTGTAAAGTTTCCTCTATGTATCCGTCACTTCCTTCTGCTATCCATAAGGTAATGTCATCTGCATAGAGGCTATGGTGGAGTCCTGGAATTTCCTTCAGTCTGGTAGGGAGACCTATCATGGCCACGTTAAAAAGAAAGGGGGATAGGACTGCGCCTTGCGGCGTTCCTCTGCTGCCCAGACTGAACTCTGGGGATTCTGCTGTGCCTAGTATTATTCTTGCAGTCCGGTCAGTTAGAAAGTCTTTTATATAATCGTATACTCTTTTTCCTACCCCTAACGCTTGAAGATTGGCAAGTATAGCTTTATGTGATGTATTATCGAAGGCCTTTTTTAGGTCTAAGCCAACTATGACCTTTGTATCTTGTGTATTGAGACCCGAATCAATTATTTGATGTTTAATCTTAAGCATAATGTCCTGTGTGGACAGTTTTTCCCTGACGCCTACCATCGTATGAGGAAAGAGCTCATTGTCTTCCATATAATTTGTCAGGCGAGTGAGGATGACATGCTCTAATAACTTTCCTATACAGGATGTCAGGGAAATAGGCCTAAGGTTATCAAGATCTAATTTCTTGCCTGGCTTGGGAATCATTATGATTGTTGCCGTTTTCCATTGTTTGGGTATCTTACCTATTTCCCAACACTTGTTCATATATTCAGTGAGGGCTGTGATGGACCTGTTGTCTAAATTCCTGAGCGTTTTATTCGTGATCCCATCGGGGCCCGGGGCAGATGTTGTCTTCAGTTTCATTAGTTCCGAACGTACCTCGGCCTCTATTATGGGTCGGTCTAGGGAATCATTTTCTTTACCTTTGTACGAACTTAATTGCTCTTTGGTTGTATCCCCAACGTATCTCTGCCTGATTTCTTCAACCAGTTCTTCCTCCGTACCTTTGTATTTATGTACAAGTCTAATAACGTTTTGTCGTTGTGCTGTCTTGCTCGCTTCCGAGTCTATCAGACACCTTAACAGGTTCCATGTTTTGGAGAAACTTATTTGTTTTTCCATCGCATCACATTTTCCCTCCCATTGTTGCCTACATAGTTGCTACGCGTACTTCTCAATATCTTTACTGAGGGTGTAGACATAGTCGTAATATTGTTCTCTTTATTGTTTGAATTCCAAGTCACATGTCGTGTCCCGCAACCGCGCGCGCACACACACACACACACACACACACACACACACATTATATATATATATATATATATATATATATATATATATATATAAAGATCATTTTATGGTACCAAATATGCCAACGATTGCCGCTATTGACACGCCACGTGACCTTACCAACGGAGAGTGTATTAGAGAGACTTAGTATGGCGGAAAATCTTCGCGAGTCACGCACGCTAAATTTTTGCGGAGTGCTGTTCGATAGCATTCCATAGCTCTATAGTATAACGCGAGATGACGACGCGCTGCAAAACACAAACCTTCGCTGCGCCATCTAAATGCAAATAGTGAAAGTGTCAAAGCTGCTCTAACTCGGAGGCGTATCGGCCGTTGTTAGTAACTAAAAACAACGCAAGCGCAAAAGAATTAATAAAGAAAGACATTGTGCAATAAGAATTACATAAATGTTGCCGTAGTCTCACATGTCAGAGTTTCGCTTTCGCTGTCCATGTGTAAATGTGGTCAAAATAGAATACACAACGAAAAGATCGTTGTCTTACCATCGGTTGTCTATTAGCGAAGTAAGAATACTCGAAGTGAAAACCAGAAACACGATTTATTTTAAATCAGCTAGTCCCACAATGATGCAAGACGACACGATAGATGCGAAACGGGCAGCCGTCACTTGTAGGGACCCGCCATGTTCTTCGCGCTAAACAAACTTAGCGAGCGCTTTGCGTCTCCGGTAAATTCAGAAAATAGCGAGCGATCGCTAAACGCAAAGCTGGAATAGCGTGCGTACGCATGCGCAGTCTGACCCCGATAAATGTTAACGTCTAGCGGGACGCAACTCAAAACTTAAGCTGCACTAAAACCATATATTATTTCAGTGCGAATAGACGAAGTAGGCACACGAAAGAAGTGACAGGCGCTGACCGTAAACGCATTATTGAAGGGAAATGGCATATACGAGAGCGCACATCGTCGAAAACACAAACAATTGCGGCTGCCAGGCGAAAAAGGAAAAAAAAAAATAAAAAATAAAGACTTAAGGAGGTACCAATGTTTTGTGAAAACGACCTTTCAAGGATACGTCAGAACGACTTATTAAGACTCCCGCCCTGACTGCTAAAACTGGTGCTCTAAATAGCAAGTTACCAGGAGTTAACGATGCCAGAACTTGTTTGATATCAATCTTCCGCTAAGATGCTAAGCTATTCGCAAAAATCGCCTATCGGGGTAAACGGACAAGGAATGAGCTACGCGCTACGAGCATAACACACGATGAGTTCTGCTTCTCTCTAAATTACAAGGCCGCAGCACTTCCGTGGTATATAGGAAACCACATTCAACATATTACGATGTAGGTTGAACGCCGACAGACGAACACAGAATTTATTATCACTGTGATTCCGTTTGTGCGAGCTAGGTCGCTATGCATACTTTTCCCGTTTCTTACTTCAACCCCCCCCCCCCTTCCCCCCAGCTATCGCCCTCCTTTCGCCCTCGCTATCTCTATCTCCCTCAGACAGCCACTTTGCCGCGGCAGAGAACAGAAGGATAATGACACACACTGGTCAAGCTGCACGTGATGACGCGACAAACACGCCGTAAACTCCCGCGTCGCAGGCGAGACAATCAGGCATGTCTTTCTTGTATTCGAAATCAGCAAAAATGCTGCATTGCGGACATTTTGAAATTAATCGCGTCACAATTGACGAGAGGGCACAGCAGTAATCTGTTCTTAAACACCTCTGCGACCCGACAACCCAGACGACTCGGCCATGCTTTTGTAGTAGACCAAGGGGTCCCGAGTTCGAATCCTTAAGCGTATAAGAAGGTTTTTTTTTTTTTTTTTGTTTAGCACTTCTGCCTTTTACCCTTTGATCCTTTATGGTCTCTCTACGCTCCTGAGGTATCTTATTTGTACCGACTACTTCTCTTTAATAATCATACCCTGTCCTGATTAACCCACTCACTGCAACACCTCCGAAAGTCTCCTCCCCCCGGGGAGCCTTTGGACAAAAGATGCATATGGGCACCCACCATCACCGTGCTTCATCTACGTAACTCACCTGAGCACCAGAACAGGAACTGGCCCCACTGGTGCAACACCATGGCCAACACCTCCCAAGTTACCAGACCAACCAAACCCTGGACCTACGACGACGACATCAACAGAGCTTCCAGCCACGGATGCGACCACACGGGTATTGGAACAAAAGACTCAAAGAGCCTCTGGACTCGGACAGGCCGTCATTGGAAATTAAACGTAGCGACTCTTAACACGCGAACCCTTTCAAGCGAAGCCAGATTAGCAGAACTACTAGAAGAATTAAGGGGTATTAATTGGGATATCATTGGCCTTAGCGAGGTTAGGAAACCAGGAGAAGGGTACTTATCGCTTAATGAGGGACACGTTCTTTGCTACAGAGGACTACCAGAGAAGCGCGAATACGGCGTGGGGTTCCTTATACACAAAGACATAGCAGGCAACATCGAAGAATTCTATAGCATTAACGAAAGGGTAGCAGGGCTCGTGATAAAATTAAATAGGAGATACAAACTAAAGCTAGTACAAAGTTACGCACCAACGACCAACCACAGTGACGAGGCTGTAGAACAGTTCTACGAGGATGTAGAAACGGCAATGAACAAGGTACAGACCCAATATACGATTGTTATGGGGGACTTCAACGCGAAAATAGGAAAGAAACTAAAAGGAGAACGTGCCGTCGGTAATTACGGAGAAGGAGATAGGAATAGCAGAGGGGACATGCTAGTAGAATTCGCCGAAAGAAACCACCTCCGTGTAACGAATACTTTATTCAAGAAACGTAAGAACAGGAAATGGACGTGGAAAAGCCCCAACGGAGAAACGAAAAACGAAATACATTTCATAATGTGCACTGATTTAGGTATAGTACAAGACACAGAAGTGGTTAATAAGATTAGAATTAGTGACCACAGACTAATAAGGGCGAAGATATCCCTCAATCTAAAGCGAACAAGGACAAAGTTAATCACACGGAAACAGGCCAACCTCGATAGCATCAGGGCGAAAAGAGAAGAATTTAGCATTGCACTTAAGAACAAGTATGAGGCTCTAGGACAGGAAGATAATGAGGATATAGAGAAGATGAACGAAGACATTACTAATCTGATCACCGAAACAGCAATCGAAGTAGGGGGCAAAGCACCAAGACATGTTGTGAGTAAACTCTCGGAGTCTACTAAAAATCTAATCAAGCAACGCCAACAGATGAGAATAACTAACTCAAGAGACAAGATAGAATACGCCGAGCTATCTAAGCTCATCAGTAAAAGTAGAGTCAGGGACGTACGTAACCATAACGTGAAAGAAATAGAAGCAGCCGTCAGAAAAGGAGTCAGCATCAAAACAACCAAAAGGAAGCTTTGTGCGGGAAAGAACATAATGCATGCAGTGAAAGATAAGCAGGGCAACATCGTTACTAACTTTAGTGGCATAACCAAAGTGGCCGAGGATTTCTATTCCGAACTATACAGCTCAAATAGGAGTCTCCCCACCATGAGTGTATTAAATGCCGAGCAGGACTACGAAATCCCATGCGTCACTGCGGACGAAGTTAGGAAAGCAATACAGGGCATGTCCCGCGGAAAAGCGGCTGGAGATGACGGCATAACCACCGACTTGATCAAAGATGGCGGAGACTTCCTTATTGGAAAGCTCGCGACACTATACACTCAATGCCTCAAAACTTCAAATGTACCCGAAAGCTGGAAAAACGCAAATATTCTATTATTACATAAGAAGGGAGATGTTAAAAACTTGAGGAACTACAGGCCGATCAGTCTACTCTCAGCACTTTACAAAATATTCACAAAGGTTATCTCAAACAGAATAAGGGCCACACTTGAATTTAATCAACCCAGAGAGCAAGCAGGGTTCAGAAAAGGATACTCTACCATGGACCACCTGCATGCGGTCAATCAAGTAATCGAGAAATCCGCTGAATACAACAAACCCCTCTATATGGCTTTCATAGATTACGAAAAGGCTTTCGACTCGGTAGAGATACCAGCAGTTCTGGAGGCACTACGTCGTCAAGGAATATGTGATAGCTATATAAACACAATAACCAACATCTATAAAGATTCTACAGCCACCCTGCTCCTCCATAAGAAAAGCAGAAAAATCCCAATACAGAAAGGTGTCAGAAAGGGAGATACAATTTCTCCCACGCTATTTACTGCATGTTTGGAAGAAATCTTCAAAAGGTTAGACTGGGAAGAGACAGGGCTCAGGATTAACGGCGAATATCTGAGTAACCTGCGATTTGCAGATGACATAGTACTCTTTAGCAATGATGGCGACGAATTGCAAAAGATGATTGAAGACTTAAGCCGAGAAAGCGCTAAGGTAGGATTAAGGATGAACATGCAGAAAACAAAGATAATGGTAAGTGGCACGGCGAAAAAACGTCTATTTAAGGTCGAAACCCATACATTAGAAGTCGTAGAAGAATATCCGTACCTAGGACAGCTACTTACTGGAGAACCCACCCATATAAAAGAAATCCACCGTAGAATAAACATGGGATGGCGCGCATATGGCAGACATTCACAACTCATGAACGGAAACCTACCACTATCACTCAAGCGGAAACTATATAACTACTGCATCCTGCCAGTACTGACTTACGGATCAGAAACCAGGAGAATTACAAAGAAGCTAGAGAGGAAGTTAAGAACCGCGCAGCGGGCGATGGAACGGAAAATGATAGGCGTTACACTAAGGGATAGGAAGACAGCCGAGTGGGTCAGAGAACAAACGGGGGTCGCCGACATAATGAACGATATTAAGAAGAAAAAATGGACATGGGCAGGCCACGTGATGAGAAGGCTAGATAACCGATGGACAGTTAGAACGACGGAATGGATACCAAGAGAGGGTAAGCGCAGCCGTGGGCGGCAGGGAGTAAGATAGGGGGACGAAATCAAGAAATTCGCAGGCATCAAATGGAATCAGCTCGCGCAGGACAGGCAAGGATGGCGAGGATTGGGAGAGGCCTTCGTCCTGCAGTGGACATAAAATTGGCTGATGATGATGATGATGATGATCTTTTTTTTTTTCTAAGGCGTTTGTTATGTTTCTGCGTTTTCCACTGTTTTTCGAGGCTCTTTTTTGCCTCCCACATATGTAGGAGCTTACTGTCTGTGCTTTCTAGTCCTTCTGTCTTTGGTATGGTCTTAGTAGCCATTTGAATATTTTGCTTAAGGTTTCCTAGCCATTCATCTAAGTCTTCGATGACATTACGTGCTTCCTTCTCTCTGATTTTTCTAAAGAGGAGCAGGAAATTTTTTGGCTCATAGCAAGGAAGCTATGGCTTGGAGCAGTCCCAGTGCATTGCCAGAAGGCATAAATTTGTGCATGACATGCAAAAAAAAAAAAAAAAATATGCAGATCGTTGTTTTCCATTTGTTCCTCGGGCACTCTCCCACCATGAAAACATACCAGAAACGCACCTTTTGTTCAACATCATGACGTGGTGGCTGCCTTAGCAATGACGACAGAACCGTGCTTCGCCGCCGCACCACATGGCCTGTCGCGTCACCGCGAAACGTAAAATGTGCGTTATTTTAAAAAAAGGCAAGTCCCCTTTTGGTCCGCAACCATAATCATCATTTGAGCGTCCTGCTTCAGCGCAGCGCGTCTGACATTTCCGGGTCACTAAAAGTGTGCGTGTGATCATGTGACATGGCGTCCTTGACTGTAAAGTTCTGAGTGCCAAGTTTTCAAGAAAGGAGCAAATAAGGCAACAATTAAAATGAGGTAATGCAACGCATAACAGCATTACACACTTCTTGGCCAAGGTGCGTAAAATAAGCAGAGATTTGTTTCCAAGCAGCAAAATAACGTTCTCATGCAGATATGCAAACAAATATGATTTGGCAGGCTACAACGCACTACGACAAGCACACAAATGTCACATTTGCATAACCACACTTCATACCATCAGTCTTGATAAAGTGATAGGTTGAGTGAGTTTGTGATACAAATCATGGTGCGCAACGCAGAAAAGAATTAGGACAGAGACAAGAACACACAACACGGGCACTGACTTCGACTTTTGGAAAACTAAGAATTTAACTTTTAGTGCAAGTAAGTTTCAAGTTAAACGCCAATTCGAAAATGGCTCTTCGAGCTCCATCACAATGTGCAAACATTAAATGAAATACGGCACAGGCTACTTAATAAGCACGTCAAACAAACAGCGCTGATGCTGTCAGGTTCGTGCAAGCCTGTTGAGATTGCGCTCGCTTGCGTTGCGTGGAGACCGTCACATGTCGCGAAGCAAGTACGAGCGAAATGGAGCACTGTGGTACCTCAATAATGCGTCAGATGTGGTCACTTTCTGATTGCTCCCGTCACGTGTTCCTCCTTTTTTCTCCTCCTTTGGCACTGTCATGAGTAAAGGGGGCCCGAAGCAATGGCCACACGGCGGAAAAGAGCGATCAGCAAAGCGGTGCGGAAAAGCACACGTCGGGGACACGTCCATGCACATAAGTGGTGGACAGTGGGCTTGTGGTGCGCGACCTGAGCCGCGACCGAAGTTGGAGGAGGTTGAGCTGGGATTCTCTGCGTGGCTCTGGTTGACAAAGGTTGTCCTGCCAGCTACGGACTGGTGACGAGGAGACGAGGGCGCCGGGCTTCGGGGTGGCCGTCGACCAGGCTTATGGTCGAGCGTGAACTTTGGAGTGGCAGTGGCCGAACTGCAGTAGTTCCCGGTGTACCAGCAACGCTACACCTTCGCCAGCAGAACTGGACGACCCGCAGAGTAATCACAGCAGAGGACCAGGTCACTTTGGAGACCGGGCATAACTTCAAGGGAGAGGCCGAGGCTGCAGCTAGGCCTAGCAAGGAACCGGTGACTGCCACGTCAGCCAGGAAGGCAGGCGGTGGAGACTGACGGACCCTACGTGTGCAGCGGCTACCACAAGTCCCATTCATTGACCACAACTTGGACGCGACACCACTGAGGCGACTCAGTCTATGAACTCGCACTGCAACCAAAGTAAGGGTGCCCAATACGAGCAACCACCGCGTATGTGGAAGCGAGGCCCATTGTAGGCGGACTCCTGTTGGGACTGCGCCTAACGCGGAGAAACTTGAGAGGTTTCACGAATTAGGTTGTGGGGATAGTTTACTTAACTTTTTCTTTCCTTTTTTGTGTGTAAATTGTTTTCTCTTGTCTGATGTGTTTCCGGGGTTCCCCATCTATAAAGTAACATTGTTCTGCCAACGCCGTAAGCCTATTTCTCTCAATCCATCGGAACAAGCGCTCCCGAGATTGCTCTCACACGTGACAGGCACTTTATTTTGCCGAACTAATGATAGAGGGGGACATCCAGAATGAATGCTGTCAATAATGATGATGATGATCTGTGTGTTAGTGATAATAAACAGCATTATAGTGCGAAGCTTTAGGCAAAGGAAACACTACCTGATACTGGGTTGAAATTGCCTGCATTACATTGACGTTCGAGGATACCAAACCACAGGTGCTGGTGACCCAGAGTACACCCTTAGCTTGATACTTTGTGAGAACTGTTTCATTTTCACTAGTTTGCTGGGCCACACAGTTTGCAAACTGGCACAGTTCACGGTCTTCAGCGATCCGCACACCCCGATAATGAATAGCCAGGAATGCGGAGCATGCCAGCACCCCACCACCAAGCCGCGTACACATACTCAAGCCACTAGCAGAGGCTGAAAACTGGCCCACTTAGCGGCTTAGAACAATGCAGTTTCAGTTTTGGAACAGATTACAATTCCACCTAGAGTTAACCAGCACAGGTTCTACCGGTGAACTCCCCTTTCGTAGGTCTCGGCGCATCAATGGTGCAATTCAACCTCCAAAAAAAACTGCTGTCTGGCGTAGAATGTATCAGAATTTCTCTCTTGGCACAGTTTGACGCAATTGGCGTAGCACTTCCATCACTGCTGTAGAGCTGGCAGCTGTACAAAATATCGTTCTTCACTACATATCTATAAGGCCATTGGCGGAGACACAGGTCTGTCTGAATTGCCGAGCATGTCCAAACTATCAGCATTTAACTTATCAGTCAGTGACTGTTCTCCCTTAGCACAATGCTGTGAGGTTGCCTTGTAAAGATGAATGTGCAAACAGTTACGACAAAGCTGCCTTCTGAAGTCATGCATAGTAGTCCAACAAAGTACATAGTCATGTTACTATCTCTTACATAGCATATGATGCCCTTCAATGAAGCTCATCAACACCAGGCAAACTTGTCTGACTGCATTCCTGTCAACATGATGTGCATACCTGGACAAGGTCCACCTTATGATGCTGGGCGGCATAGTGCAAGGCGGTCTCTCCAACTCGGTCCTGTAAGGTCAGCTGGGCATTGGCTGTGGTGGACAGCAGCTTGATGACCGTGTAGCTGTTGATTGTCTCGTATGTGGGCTGCTGGCCTTTGCTGTTTTCATTGCACAGCTGCCCTCCATGGCACAGCACTGCCAGGTGAAGTGGCGTGCGCCCTAACACACATCCAGGGAGATACATGCAATGTAATTTAACGCATTAACCTTTTCTAGTGAACACACATGCAGAGTATACAATTAAGCACACGTGCTGCGGTCAGTAGTATTTGCTTGTGTTCACTATAAAAAATGAATCCATCAAGTCAGTGCCAACTAGCTCAGATAAATATACTAGCAAGGTAATGCAGTGCACTAATTTTAAGCCTTCCATTGTTATGTCAACATCTAACAGCCACAATTCTTGTGACAAACCTAAGAACAAGTCATCTTTTTGATGAACAGACCACAATACATGTTCATTATACAAAATTGCTTATTTTGCCTTATAAAGTGAATGCTTTCGTTGATGGAGGCTATGACATCAATGGCACCATGAAAAATTAAAATATATAGCTTGAAATTTTCTTGAGAACCCCTGCTACAAAGTCATCCCACAACCTTAATGCCAGTCATTTGTGGAAAAGGAAAACTGTGTGTCTTGTAACTGTGGGTTACTGATGTCAACCGCGTCAATATTTATCGCCGCTGGTACAGCCGTGTTTAGAGATGGGCAAAGCGGCTCACTTGAGTGAGTGGCTCAGAACGGCTCAGCTCACTGTAATGGTCCGGTTCATTTCAACGGCTCACCGGCTCGCCGGGTTTGAGGGAAAACGCTCTGGCGCGAGGGAAGAGCGGCCGCTCCGCTGCCTTGCATTCGCGTCTGTGGTTTGCCCATGTCACTGGGGGCCCTGTTAAACAGCTGCATTTCGATGGAGGCGAAATGTTGAGGCCCGTGTGCTGTGAGATGTCAGTGCACGTTAAAGAACCCCAGGTGGTCGAAATTTCCGGAGACCTCCACTACGGCGTCTCTCATAATCAGAGCTGGTTTTGGGACGTTAAACCTCACAAATCAATCAACATCCCTGCTTAAGGCAAGCGAAGCACACATAACTTCCGCGTATATGACTTCCACAGAATACAACTCTGCGAGGGACCTTTTTGCAGTGATCGTTCTACACGTAAGTATTAAGTATAACATGCGCTAACCAATAAAAAGCTAAGTGCAGGGTATGTGAGACTTTTCTTTATTTTTGTGTCCGGTTCATGCAGTTTTGTTAGGAGAGACACATTTTCATTCGCTGAGGGGTGAGGTGTGTGGCAAAAATTATGAGGGGCGTAGCACATACTAACATACATAATAAGCTTATCTCACAGCAATACCACAAAACTTGATTCGACCAACATGTCTTCCGAAAATCATATAACTAAGAAAGTTGAAACGCTAACCACGCTACCGCTGCTCCCGCTGACAGTGGTGGAAAAAAGCGCACAACCCCTCCCCCCCCCCCCTTCACAAACAAAACAAAACCAAAATGGCAGCAGTCGGTTGAATGGCGTGTGAACGGCGCTCGCTTGATGTTGTGCTGTTTCGGAGCGTGTTTAAGCGGCACAGCAGCTGCCACTGCTCGTAATATATTTGATATGAAGCGCAGAAAATTAGAGGAGGGGTAGTTTATGACACATACAGTGCAAATATGCAGTTTTCCGAAAATCATCTTTTTCGCGATTTTTCTACATTAAAAGGCCGTGATCCCCCCTAAGTGTGTGCCATGTTTCGCTACGGCTGTTGCGAATCACACCAGTGGATTGCGCTGCACTCAAGGGCATAAATTTTTCTGTTAGGATTTTACGACGCCCGCATTTTACGACGCTTTTTCACGGTCCAGAGAACGTCGCATAATCGGGGTTTCACTGTAGACAGATTTCCCTTACGAGAATGCTGCACGGATGTGGCCATGCCTGTCCATAACACGCGGGAAACGCAGGGCACTCATCCCGCCACCTAGTGTCAAAATCTCATTGAACAAAACACTCATAATGCAACCCATGCTACCGCCTTGGTTTTTAAGTAAAAAAGCACCATTAGATAAGATGGGCTTGACAACACCACTTCAGAACATTGCAGAAGACTACAGGTCATCATAAAAAACAGTGGCGACTGCTAATGACGAGCCCAGCTCATCAAAAGCCCTTAAGGGGTTGAGGAATGCCGCAATCATCTTTCTTTGTTATGAATGCACTATAGTGGTAGAATTATAGTGACAATCCGCTACGTCATCGGTGTAGCAAAAATGTCTTACGTTTAATGATGTTCCTAACCACTACCAAGCACTACCTTTCCACCGTAAGCTCAAATGTTCCCCGCCTTTAATGTTGCTTTAAAGGGACCCTAAAACATAAAGCAGCATGGCCTCTGAGATATACGGCAAACCCACTGAAGATTGTTGAAAGTGAAGCTTAGCCTTGACAGCTCAGGGAAGAAGTTTAGGAGAAGAAGCCAAGCATAAAATAAGGGTGACTTTCATTGGCTGTAGCTCACTTGATACCAATGCTTCATTAAATTACGGCACAAATTATTAGCTCTATCTGTAGCCTTCCGCACACTTATTTTTGAAAAATTGTTTCAGGGGCATTTTAAGAGGCTCCTGTCACAAGTCGAGTTGCAAGCATATGAAAACAGGTGCCTACCTTTGAGATCTTGGGCGTTGACCGATCCAGGGCATGGGGGTGCCAACAACTGCTCAATGCAAAGGTGGTCTCCTCGCTCTGCGGCTAAGTGCATGGCTGTGGCACCATCTCTGTCACGCACATCCCGCTGTACACCTGCCTCACACAGCACACCCACTATGAGCTCTTGTCGCAGCTGGCAGGCATAGTGCAGTGCAGTCTGCGCACACAGACACATCCAGGCAAATAATGAAGAACGAGAAACCCGAGTTCATATTGATGTCAGCACTGCCTTTAGTATATTTGCCCCAGGCCATGAGAGCAAACACATGGTGCATTGTTTTACACGTAAGTTAACAGTCTAAACGCACAGCAAAACCAGGTGAATTGGTTGCTGGTTGACAGTTAGAACAGCACAGAATGTGACAATGATAGCAGACTTAAAGAAGGCAACTATGACCAGGAGTAGGATTCCACGATCGTTACTGCCATTACTTCATATACATCATGTAGAATGTGACAGTGAAACACAACATCAACGCTTTGGGAACAGGAACGAGCAAGTGGAATTGCCCAATATAACAGCAGCATGTCTTTATGAGTCTGGCCACTAAAGATTATGTTGGCCCTAATGCAACTTTACAAGCGAAAATTACACCAGTATGATGCAAACTGGAGCAGGTGGAAACAAAGCGTTATTTAGCCCTGAATTAACATGTTTCACTTTGCGGGTGTTGCACATACGCACAGGAGGCCATTATGCCGAATTTAAAGTAAAAGTGCCAATGCAATGTGGTGATACACAACATACTATATTTCCAACCACACGCTGTCCGAGCAGATAGTGAAAATGAAATAGTGAATGTGAGCACACCTGGCCTTTGTGGTCACATAATTCGAGGAATTCGCAGCTGTTGTCCCGTAGCAGGCGCACCATCAACTTGTAGACCAGCGCACGATTTTGACAGGCCACAGCTTCGTGCAGATATCTGTTAGAATTGCAAAACTATGAAATGAAAGCTATGAACTTTGCACCATCAAGAAACATGGCCCAGCACAGTGGCATCAAGCAAGCATGTTCCTTCCAGCACTCTTAGACGTATTTGCGTGAGCGCTATGTGGCAAGGGCAGTACACAGCACGTCTGATGGCTGCCAAGATAGTGTGAGCGCCAGCGATGGCGACTATGCGAAGCCCACAGTTGCTACTCAAGCGACAGCCCCCGCCCCATCACCTCGCGTCTTTTCATGCTTGTTTAAGATGGGCTGGGGTGCTTCCTCTCCACTCCTACACAGGCCTCCTGAGTGGGGTGACGTTACCGCATGCGCCCTCCAAGCAACGAAGACAGGCCGGGCTCGTTTGATCTCTGGCCGCATTTGTCGCACCCGCCCTCATGCTTTTACTTGCGGGTAGAATGTACGATGTGAAGGGGGCTGTTATCAATTTGGACTTTATACGAGACATGACGGCAACGGCAATGGCAGAAACCCGTTGAGACTGTCCATATAACTGCTATCACAATAAAGAAGACACTCCTTGGGCTACAGATGAAAACACTCTTTTCGGAATGATAATGTGATTCCAGATATATTTAACACTAGCGATGTGCAAATATTCAAAATTGCGAAGAATTTTTGAATAGCATTTGCTATTCGATTCGATTTGCACTTAACTCTTACTATTCAAACTATTCAAAGTTGGTAATTAAGGGGGAAAAACACACTATGTCTCATGTCAAGTGGCTCATTCTTGCATGTAGTCTGCCTCGCCGCATAACACTTGTGTAATGCAGGTGGAGCTAGCGTTCGTGTACTGTGGCGAAGCTAACCCCCGTGTACTGCGGCGAGGTTAACACTCGTAGCGAAGTTACATTTCTATTGCACAATTCTCTGTTGGACTGTTTCTCAGAACTTTGGAATGACAGTGTGGGAGTCCACCAGTCATGCAATAAATCTTTTTGCTCATGTTTAGCAGAACGTTTCTCCATAATTTGACATGGTATTAGTAAAGAAATATTTGAAAATTATTTGAAAAATATTCGATTTGATGCGCACTTGAACATAAATATTTGAATTCGCTTCCCACTCCAAATTTTGCTATTCACACAGATCTATTTAATTCATGGTGGTTCGCGCAAGTACCACCATGAATTCGTTCCAACTAGGCCGGCTAGCCGTTTTGCTATTTAAAACGTATTTTACAACACTCTGCTCTCAATCCTCAGCTAGAATGTGCAACCCAAAATATCCAGTCAGAACAACTTCTGGTTCAGTTCACAAAGGGCCTGCTGTTGTTTTTCGCTAAACAAAAAATAGCAGGCGAAAGTAAATTTTTCTATGGTCTGATACAACTCAAGTCTGCAGTGAAGCCCCTCCCACGTCCTTATAACCGCCAGCCATTGTACCTCCGCGAAGCCCCAAATAGTTCCTTCTTTGAACTTTCCATGTTACCAAAATAAATCGGGAGTGGCAACACTAATGGATTCGTGCACACATTCTTATGTCTTCATTCGTTTATTAGAGAGGAACATAGAAAGGACAATTCTATATTGAGCTGAAATCAAGCACTTGCAATGTGAAAACTCAGCGCGCAACATGCTCCGCCACTAGAGTTTTTCAACTCAGTTCAGTGAAGTTACATGTCCTAAAATGAGCTCGGAATTGAAATTAACTGTACCATGGCCTTTTGCAGATGGAAACACTAACACTCCACACATTTTTCTCCATGCTTCTCGAGCACATATAATGGCTTATACTGATAAAGGACTCCAGAACAGCAGATGCTCCGCAGCTGCCAAAGGCATGAACATGGCGCCATTTTGAAAAGGTTGCATGATGACTTTGTTTGCTCCTGTGATTGGCTGGCAGAGCAACACCCGTCGCGCGTGGTCCATCGGCCCTTGTTGCCAACTGCTGTTTTTTTAAGTTGTATCCTACTATTAGCATAAGCGTTAACCAGTGGCTCAAACCATGCATTTCAAAAGTCAGTATGTATGCCCTCAACCCTAAACATGGTACACTGTGCTGTCCTTATAAGAGAAATAATTGACAATGACAAGTCACTACAGGTTATACATTCCAACAACATGCATAATATCCAGCGTGGAAAGCTGGGTAAGTTGGTACTGTTTTGTCTTCTGGAGAACTGCACAGCAGACAGGAAACAAAGAAGGAATGAAAATAGACAGACGAGCACAGACTCACAACTCGTTAATTGAAAAAACTTAATCAACCTTAAATAGTGTCCAGCAAAGACGACGTGCCGCTGTGAAAGTTTGTCAACATAGCTAAAAACCGAAGATTACGGACGCAATCAAGTGTACATGGAAGGGCACATAAATCAACAGCAGCACACAGAGCAGAGAAATGCATAATTCTTGTAAGACAGATTTATATAGTGGCTCATACATGCCTCTCCTTTTCTCCTGATATGAAAGTCCTTTATTATATTGCGGCCTATGTATCTGCTGATTCTGCCAGTCTGACACTAAGAAATCAGTGTCATGTGGAGCATAAGAATGAGAATGTGTGTGTTCTGTATGCAGCACGCATTGTGCCCTTAATGTATGAGAGGTCTTCCACAAGTGAAGGCGGAAGGTGTATTAATATCAGATTAAAGGAACACAAGCAATCACTTTCTAAGAACCCGAGTTTGCATTTGCCAGCACACTGCCAAAAATGCTATTGCAAGCTAGTTTTTAATTACGTAAACGTCTTTTCCAGAGAAAGCATAGGCCACAGGATAATAGAGGCCTATCATATTAAGAGAAAAGGAAAGGGGTGTATCTGCCAACCCTCTATAAATCTGTCTGACACGGAGTATACACACTTCTGCTCTACATGCTACTGTTGATTTACCCTTCCATGTGCACTTAGTAGCATCCGTAATCTTGGGTTTTGAGTTATGTTGATAAACTCTGACAATTACATGTCTTTGCTAGACGGTGTCTAAGGTCAATTAAGTGTTTCTGACAAATCAGTTGTAAGTCTGCACGCGTCCGTCTTTTTTCGTTCCTTCTTTGTGTCCTGTCTACAGCAAAGTTTGCTAGAGGATCAATAATAGACTGCGTTTTTGCATTTAAGCATTATACTTGGCTTGCTTGTTCCTAATTATTCTCTGACAACGTTTCAATGTGACTTCTCATCATCATCATCAGCCTGTTTAGGTCCACCGCAGGACGAAGGCCTCTCCCAACGATTTTCAATCCACCCTGTCCTGAGCGAGTTGGTTCCACTTAATACCCGCAAACTTTATTTCATTGCTCCATCTAACCTTTTGCCTGCCTCTGTTGCGCGTTCCCTCTCTTGGTATCCATTCCGTCGCTCTTACTGTCCATCTGTTATCTTTCCTCCTCGTGACATGTCCTGCCCAGGTCCACTTCTTTCTTTTAATTGATATAATAATATCGGCTACTCCTGTCTGTTCCCTGATCCATTCTGCTCGTTTTTTATCTCTTAGTGTTACCCCTATCATTTTTCTTTCCATTGCACGTTGCGTGTTCCTTAGTTTCATCTCTAGTTTTTTCGTTATCCTCCACGTTTCTGCACCGTACGTTAGTACTGGGAGAATGCAGTGATTGAATACTTTTCGCTTTAGTGAGAGCGGTAAGTTTCCAGTCATGATTTCGTAATGCCTTCCGAATGCGCTCCAGCCCATCCTTATTCTACGGTGAATTTCTTTTTCATGGTTAGGAGTTCCTGTTATTAAATGTCCCAGGTATACGTATTCGCTTACACATTGTAAGGGTTCATTGTTGATGTTAAATTCCTGTTCCTTAGCTAGGCTATTCAGCATAACTTTGGTCTTTTGCCAATTCATTCTTAATTCAATTTTAATACTTTCCCTGTTTAGGTCATCTATCATGTTTTGTAGTTCGTCTCCATCATTGCTAAAGAGCACAATGTCGTCTGCGAATCTTAAATTGCTGAGATATTCTCCGTCTATTCGAATTCCCTCGTCTTCCCAGTCTAGACGTTTAAAGATTTCCTCTAAACATGCAGTGAATAGCATCGGGGATATCGTATCTCCCTGTCTCACATCTCTCCCGATCGGGATTTCTCTGCTTCTCTCATGTAGGAGTAGTGTGGCTGTGCAATCTTTGTATATGTTGTTTATGGTTTTCACGTATACGCCAGGTACCCCTTGTCGACGTAGAGCTTCTAGAACTGCTTGTATTTCTATGGAGTCAAATGCTTTCTCGTAGTCGATAAATGCCATATAAAGAGATTTGTTATATTCTGCGTACTTCTTAATTACTAGGTTGATAGCATGGCTGTGTGTCCATTGTCGAGTAACCTTTCCTAAAACCAGCTTGTTCTCTCGGTTGGTTAAAGTCGAGGGTTTCTCTTATCCTCGTAGAAATTACTTTTGTAAATAGCTTGTGTATTACTGGGAGTAGTCTAATTGGTCTGTAATTGTTTAACTCCTTTATGTCACCTTTGTGTGATAAATAGCTAAGCCTGACAACCCTGGTGCTTGTTGATGTAAAACTCCTCCAAAATGGAGCCACCCAGTGTAATGAAAAGTACAGACAGTTACAGTGATTTCCTTGCATATCAAGTGTTTTAAAAGCTACTACTCTGTCTAAAATCGGTCCTCTTGTGTCTCAAGGCCTTGAACTGTTGGGGGGCAAGTTTACCATGAAAAGCTGAAGATTTTCCTAATACATGTGAAACGTAAGTGTGCTCTTAATAAACAGCTACTGAATTGGTCTCAGTATTCTGTTGCACTAAAGCAAGAAGAGATGCCCTCAAACAACTGAGGTATATAAGACTAATTTAGAGCCTTACAGTTTTTACACATATGCATGCATGTATGCATACGTGCATGCGCACACACGTCCATTTCACTCAATAGGTGATTGGTTTATCTGTCAGCCAAATAGACACCACTACGCATTTGCTTACTAAACAAGCGTGATGTCATGTGCACAGGCTAACACTAGATAAACCATTGTCACTAGATGACCACCAGCTCTCACTTACACAGTGCTCTCATTATGATGAGCATCAAAATTAAGAAGCAAAGAGTTTGTGCTCCCACTTCCTTCACAATGCATCTGGAAATTAGACCACACAACTTCCAACGCTAGGCGTGTACAAGAGGACGATGCATATGAAGCCACCGGCCATTTGAAATTTACCCCAGTCATTGTGTGCACCGCAGACAGTCTCCAACATAAGGTGCACAGGCCACACATACGCTCAGCAGCATGGAAAGCAATGGTGAGGCTACACAATGAATCGTATACTCTCCTTGTGACCGTGACCAACAAAATGAATGCCTCGCAGATCACTAGATGAAATCTATGAATTGATTGCTTGCCCTACTTTTTTTCATCTACTCTGCAGGACCATCCTGCATCCTCATCAACAGACAATTTTCAACCCCTGCAGGAACAATGACAAAGTAGTACATGTTCACATCTTCCTTTTCTGCATACATATGGCAAATGAGTGCTGCGGAAACCCGCAAGGTGGAGTAACGTTTATGAAAGGGAAAGAGGCATATAAAAGCAAAACACTCCAAAGTTGTGATTGGCCCTTACGTGCGACCTTGCGAGTCACGATCCATCAAGCTTCCATTGGCTTGCAGCTTTGCAACAACACCAGCGGCATAGTTGCACGCAACCAGGGGCAGCTCCTTATGCAAGCGCGCCAGTTGAGGCCATTTTGGATTGGAATGCTTCGGAGGAGGGCTGACAGGGTCCTTGTCTTTGCATGCACTGTAAAGGAAACTCAATTTGTCAACATACACGTCCCAAAATTCACAAGCCTCTTTTGATCTGGCTGCATTTTCTGAACCTTTTTTGACAAGCACATTCCACAATGCTGCAAGAGTTAACATTGTGCAAGTGCAGCAAACCCCATAGCCCTCACAGGTCGAGGAAATGGCAGCAACAAATGATCTGTGCTGTCTGCTACATTCAGACAGGCTTGTTCTAACCAATGCGTGTGCAACAAGGGGGAGGGTATGCAACTTTCATTATTGTAACAATTACTCTTGTAGCACATTTTGCTAACTAGCTATAATATGATAACCATGGATTCTGCATTTATTTAACATAATTCACATAAGAAAATAAAGCCATTCAAGCTAAACGAATTTAATGTGTTACAAGTCTTTATTAGCATACATTTACAACTAGCCAGGCACATATTCTGTACTTCATCTCCTCAAGCGAACTAGCAGAATGGTTGGGACTAGTGTAGAAGGTCACTTATCCATAGAGTTTCTTACTATTACACACTAGAGGGAAATCTGGTGCTACTGTCTATGGCGGCTCATTCAGTGGCACTTCAACCACCGTGGGAATGATGGGAAGTGCAGGCTTCGAATCTGCTTCAGATGGATTTCGTTTTTGAGACTTGTGACAACTGTCTTCTGAGCTTTAAACAAAAAAAAAAAGAAATATGTACAATTAATATTTGCTTTTGTCTCGAGCATGTAACAAGTGATCCCCAAAGTCTGCATAACTATGAGGTTGAAGGAAAGCAAAGACAAATTTTACCACTAGGGTATGCATGGTTTGACGATTGTGCACTAGATTTGGTGCACATACTTATGATGAGCCACTAGAAGGTGTAGATACTTATGATGAGCCAATATGCACCCGGCATGTAATCAAACTGACTGACTGCACCCGTGTGCATTTTTTTTCAAGGTATGCTGCAAGTTGTCGGCTGACGAGTGCTTGCATGCTGAAGCCGCAGAACAACACTGATCTTTCTCAACCATGCGCTTAGAGCTGTGGATGCCAGGGTTGGGGCCAAGCTCTTTCAGAATGCCATTAGAAGTTCTTTCACTGCCTCCATTGAATTCCATTACTGTGCCGACCCTTTGGTGCAAGTGCCCATATCACTGAGTGTAAGGACTTGTTGTTGTTCTGGGTCTTGCCCCATTGGCATCTCTGCAGTAGCTCCTTATATGAAAGCCTCTGGTAGATGGGCAGTAAGGCCTCACAGACATGAGGAGGCAAGTTGTGGGTATGGTTTGGTGCAGGCTCGCCTTTAGCTTCTGCAGCATTTTACCGACACCATGAGTCGGGTACCGTTGAGCAAAAGGTGTGGTTGGCCACTTTATCATTTGATGTCACATGTGGCCGTCACTGCCCTTTGCATGAACTCCACATCATGAGTCTTCAGGGCTCAGCCATAGTATGAGCTCAACTCATCAATGAGATCGGCAGTCACCCTGTCTTTTCCCGAGAGTCTCTTCAGGCCAGGGCTTTTCTTTTTTTGTGCTTCCTGAACAAATTTCACAAGGCCGTGCCCATCTGCTTTCTCACGTGGTTCGCACAATCTTCCTTGGTGATGGAGTAGTAGCCATACGCCTTCTCTTCTTGTAGAGCAAGATACGCCCGGCTGCCACCGTACGAAAGCACATTGGTGTACCTGAGATTATGGCGCTTCAGCAACCTTTTGAACAAAATAAGGCCAGCCTCGACCTCCATCTCACCGGCTGATATGTGAAGAATGGCCACGAGTCATCCACGATCCATCGTATGATATGGCGATATTTCCTGGATTGTTCAAATTTAGTTCAGCGTGATAGCGGAATGAACTCGTGCGCTCACTCGTCAGTTTTGAGGCAGCAACCATAGCGGCAGGTGCAAGTTTTTTCTTCACATATGCCTGCCACGTTTTCGTGTGGAGGCCGTGATATGAAATGTTCATCGTTGCAAACACACTGTTCGAGCACCGAGCAGGTTCGCTGTGAACGGATTGATTTTCTGGTCGCCGTCGACGTGTGGCAAACTCCACTCCGATGACACATCACCACAGTTCACACACACGAGCAGAAGCTTGACGGCAAGTCCATATTCCCGCTCACCCCTCCTGATTTCAGCGTCTCCTCTGCAAGTCTTGCACTTTAACCGCGATATCAGTGCATTTATCGCCTCCAAGTCCACGACGGTGAAGGTCGTTTTGTTGGGTGGGGGAAGCACTGCAACAGCGTGTTCAGCGACAGGGCTTCACTTCTGTTCTATCGCTGCAACAGATGATATCTCTCGAAGCTTCCCTTCTGTTTTCTTTTTTTCGTCCTCTGACTGTTGGGGCTGCAAGCTCTGCGTCGTGACGAACACGACCGCTTTTCGTGATGTCAGCAGCTCGTAGGTCTAGAGCTCGTCAGGCCTACCGCGGTGGGCTTGGCGGCCGCTCCACCATTAGAAAAGAACTCATCATCCTCGTTGCCCTGCATCGCTGTGGAGCGCTTCTTGAAGTTCTTGGTGAGCAATCACCTCACCCGCTTCTCAAGTTTGTACTTGGTGCGGAACTTCTTGATCGAACGACCTACAGCCACATGCAGTCAACAACAAAACAAAATGGCGCACGCATGTATACGTCTCGGCGGAGTTGACAGCGTGAAGCAACGACGAAGAGCCGCTCGGCCAGTCGGATGCCCAGATTTTGTCACGTGCGCCAAGCTGTCAATAAGCTCGTGCGCTGGTACATTGCAATGTCGTGTTTTTTTCTAAAAGGCCAATGAGCGACATGAGCCAGCGGTGGTGGGAAACTGAAGATGAAGCGCGGCTCTTTCAAATGGGACCAAGATGGCCGCGCTAACCATGTGTGGTGGCAACTGTTCAACGTGGAACAAACGCCCTTTCAGCACAAATCTGAGCACAGATTCACCTCACAGACGTGTTACAAATTAATTTTGCAGCAAAAATAATGCTTAGTGAAGCTAGAAACTTTGTAGATTTATGCAAAACTACATTCCAAAAATGCAAGCTTCAAAAAATTAATTTTTTTGCGATTTTCGGTCTTCTAAGACCCGTGGGATGTTGGGTTAAAGTACCGGGTTCTGTAAATAAAAATGCTTTCCCTGATTTCGAATTTGAGTTGTTTTGAATAGCTGTTTTATTAAAGCACATTTTCACTAAATTTGGTGGTTATGTGAGCATCAGGAAATATTAAAGTGTATTTTTTTTACAAGTATGCGGATCAAATTTGTTGACTCAAGTGTCTCTATGCTATGACCGCCCTTTTCAATACACTGCTGCACCACAGACTCTAACCGAACATGACATAAATGCTCATGTTAGAAAGCTCGCTTTTTGCTTTTGTGTGTTGCACTGGCTTTGGCTATAGTTTGGGTGGTTATCTTTCTAGCTCTTGTTTCTCCTAAGAGCGTTCCACACCTCGATCAACTTCACGGCTGGGTATGCAGGAAACGAAACAAAAACTGCAAAAATAAATGGCTTACAGACAGTTAGTAAGCTGATATGGACCAATCCAAAGCCTGCACTTCCCATCACTCCCATGGTAGTTGAACGATCGCAGCTCCAGATGGCCCTCTAGTCATAATAGCATGATACTCTATGAACTTATCTAATATCTAAACACCAAAAATCAACTTAAGCTTTGCCATATATGCCATTGAGTACCAGCGCAGCCTTTATACACATCCATGGTAGCGAGCTTTAACAGGTTCACAACTTGAAATGGCCTTGAACACAGTGAACTCGAAAAGCGGGGAGTAGAAATGAGGAAAATGCTGCTGCACTCCCTGATCTGGTGCACCAAGTGTGCAAGACACCTTACATTAGCAAGCACAGCAACGGTTACTCATCTACTTCAACTTGAGTTCAAGCACACAATACCGCCACCTTTTCCCACACTGTTATGTTAAAGGCACACTACAGCCCACGCATGGTGTCAAAAGTGATATGTGCACTCACTAGATATTTTGTGCAAATCTGTTACAAATATCTAGAACTCTAATTATTGGTAGAAATGGGCTAGAAAACACTGCTCTTTTTAGGTTCAAATGTTTTAACCCCAAGCCATCCTAACTTTGAATTGATTGATGATTGATTTGTGGGGTTTAACGTCCCAAAACCAGCTCTGATTATGAGAGACGCCGTAGTGGAGGTCTCCGGAAATTTCAACCACCTGGGGTTCTTTAACGTGTACTGACATCGCACGGTACACGGGCCTCAACACTTTGCCTCCATCGAAATGCAGCCGCCGCGGCCGGGATTCGATTCCGCGACCCTCGGATCAGCAGCCGAGTACCGTATAGCCACTAGACCACCGTGGCGGGGCATGACGCTTCACCTTGCGTTATGTGCTTTTTTTTTTTTTGGCATGAACATGTCACATGACATTTCGTTATGTGATTTTGCTAAAAGCATGCCATGTGACATTGCGTTATGTGATTTTGGGTGATCACGCATGCAATGTCATGTGACATGTTTCCACCAAATTATCACATGACTATCAAGTGACCTGTTTCAGTAAACTATCGACCAGCTTCACTGTAGTCTGGCCTTGCACTACCTAGTGGATGGAAACTGCGTGCTTTTTTGAAAAGGCTGCTCAGATCGAACAATTGCATTTGCTAAATGTCCACACACTTAAGAAAGCAACCTCTGCAGGTATAAACAGTACCGAGGGTGAGCTTTTCGTTGCGCCATAAAAAAAAAAAAGAAATTAGAAACCAGTTGTCAGTCCCTCTAACTTGAGCGCAGTGCTCCACGTGGGCTCACAGAGTGCAAAAAAAATGCATGATTAGCGTTCAGACACTTAATAGAACATATTTCAAGTGCTTAGCTCTTTTGTTACTATGGGAAATCGGCCACTTTTTGTATGTTTGAGTTAGGGATTTTTCCTGGAACAGTTGCTGGGTGTACATGGACGTGCAATATACCAATGTGAAGAAAAAGAAATGTGCTTTCAAATGGCATTCATTTTAATACAATCAGTTAAGAACTTGTTTTCTAAAAAAATTGCAAGGGAGAGCTGAAAATTTTCATGAAAAGTTTTCAACAAGGAATAACGTCTCCGGCAAAAATATTTTCTAGCAAATTTTTAAATATACAAATTGTTCAAGTATTACTTCGCACTTTCTATATCAAGAATTAGAATGTCAGATCGAGTGCTTCTTGAATTATAAAAAAATACATAATGCATAGTGAAATAGTCAAGTATTTTGTGGGCTTAATTAGCGTATCTTTTTCCAAGAAAACATTAGTGAAAGGCATGAATTATGTGATACATGTATTAAAAGCACATCTAAAAAGTAAAGTCCGCAACATAAACAGCAATTAAAAGGTATGTAATTAAAAGTAACAAACATAAATTAGTAACTTCTCCAAGCAGAACTCTCATAGGGGCGATTTCATTGCCCATGTCACCCCTGCTCAAAGAACCAGATAGAATGCATCTAAGGCATGCAAGTATCAAGTGGACCTGCACTCCTCTGTTTTCTTTAGAGTGGGCGCATGGTTTCAGGATGTCCAAGCCATCGCGCCTCGCTGCATGGCTCACTGTGCACTTCGACCTTTGAGTTTGCGCATTCCTTAAAAATCCCCTACACACAATGGAAACTTGAACCATGCAGAAAGAGTGACTATAGTTCATGTACTATTGCATAGACAGCACTACAGGTACAGGAGCATGGTGGACTGTTTGGTATACGTGTCAGTATACCAGCAAAACTTGTCAAATTTTGCTGTTGCAATTTTCTGTTCTGTAGACTCTTGGTTGCTGTTTGGCAGTGAAGCTTTCTCCATTGTTAACATCTCTTCAACCTTTTCATGTTTCACAATGGTCAGGGCAACAGTACACCTTTCTTATAAATTAGATCAGCTGGCCATTAGTGGTGGTAGCCTAGCATAAAATGAAGTACATCGGTACAAAATGATGGTATTGCATGGTAGTCAAATACTTTTATATAGAAGTGCCCAGGGCCTTCAGAACCTTTTACACTGCATGCGAGTTCTCTGTGAACACTGCCTACCATAATGTTTGCAGTACAGAGAGGCAGTAAGGGATCCTTCATTATATGGGCCATTTGGTTGTAGAGATGTTTGTTTTAGAGGCATTCAACATCAGTGAAAATTTTCTAAATTTAGCCAAGTGGCCCAAGCCACAGTTGGTACTCTGGCTCCCTCTTTCCAATGGGCAGTGCACTGTTGGTCAAAGTGGGCGCTGTGTTAACTAAGTCATGTATGAATGCTCAAATGAGGTCAACAGGCAAGCAAGAGAGAGCTGTCTCTCAATGCATTACACTAAATGCAACTGTCAGCCATCTTTCTTTCTTTTTTTTTTTTAACAAACAGTTCATGGTGTTGAAATGCCACAATGAGCACACTACATCTGTAGACCCTTCAACCCACTCCTGTAAAAATTTCTGACAGGATTGACAGTATTGCTAAATAACAATTAAAAAAAAATGACTGGTACCTGAAGCATTTCATATCCCAAATGTGATGATGCCTGCAGAAGGTAACCTTCCATTGCCATTCCTTCCAAAAAAGATATTTCTATCGGAATCGTGTCTGCATGGGGTATCGTTTTTTTTTTTTTTTTTTTTCATGTGGTATATAAGCTGCTTGACAGGATAAACATCTAAATGTTAGTCAGCACCATATATGTACCTTATGATTCTCCGCCCATGCACACCATAAATGGCGCACAATGGTATATCTGCATGATTACATGTCAGCCATTTGGTTTTAAAATATGCTAAGCTGACCTTCTGCCCACAACTGCGCAGGTCATAAGTTTGTAGGTAATGTTCAAATGTATTCAACAGAATAGTCTCTAAAAATTAAGCGATTTGTATTGTGACAAAGTATCGGTTGTATGAAAATTGTCAAATAAGTTGGAAGTTTTCGGAGAGCTATAGGGTGGCTGATATGATAAATACATTTTCTTTCACTATAAACAAATGATTTCCACTTCTTTCCCATTATTCTGAAGAGACCACACATAAAATTTCCACGTTCAATTTAAACACTGATACAGAGCATATCGCTATGTTTCTGTTCCGAACCTTGGCCAATTCCTCCTTTAGGGAATGCACCATCCGATCCGTAGTGTAGGCGGCGGCGGCGGCAACAACAACGACAACTTCAATATTCGTTCCTTCCTTACGCTGCCGATTTGTCCCTCTTCCTTTGTTCTAGTTCCAATCATTTTCCCCCTTATCTTATCCGCCGGCTTCATGGCCAATCCCCCCGTAGTGGGCAAGTGCCGTTTACCAAGGAGCAAGCAAGCAAGCAAGCAAACAACAGCAGCAGCATCAGCACGCGCTAAACAGACCGTGGTGAACCGTGGTACCTGTCTTTCTCTCGAGGCAATATGTGCCTGAATCGTGGGGACTGGCGGTTGATTTCTTCCACAGCAACTGGCAAAGATGAAGGCCCGCTATCAAGCAGAAATTCTAAGATCTCCTGAAGCTTCGCTTGTTTGTCGGGGTCGTCGTCGCGATCCGGTTCAGTGCCACTGCTCGTGGTGCTGTGTACGGTTTCGTTCGACGCCGGCGGAGAAAGAGAAACGGCGGAGTCGACCGACGAAGGCCGGTAGTCGGGCGAGGAGCTCCAGCCGTCTGTGCTGCTACAACGATACGGGCAGGGTCGAGGCGCCGTTTCGCGACGCACGGGACCACGGCGCCGAACTGTGGGACTAGCGTCGCCGTCATCCTCGTGATCGGGCGACTCGTAGCCTTCGTCGTCGACGCAGAGTGTGTCGAATAGGTAGCGCAAGTCTTCCACAGGCTCTCCGCTCACCATTTTCTCTTATCGGTGATAACCACTGCGCCAGCGGTGACTAAACGTGCATCCTTTCGACACGTCCGGCCGACTGTCGCGCTGACGCTGACGCCAACAACAAGACCACAGAACACTTATACCAGACGCTGCCCTAAGGTCGCCGAAGCTAGCGGGCGCGCGGGAAGCTGCTGGTGCGCTTTCACTGCTTTCACCACCCCACGGCTAGCTTAGCAACCAGTAAACCTGTTGCGTCAACAGTCGTAGTTGCGTCACGATCTTCGTGTTGTGCGCACCCCGGTTGGCACGACTTGTTGCAAGGCAGCACTTCCCTACAGCTAGATCTTCAGTCACTCTTTTAATAGAAAAGAAAAACAGATTTAATCTGTTTATTGCTGCTCGTTTGAACCATTCGATGACAACAAAATTCTTTTTAAAACAAAAATTGCGCAAAATATTAGTCATAGCAAGCCAAGTCGAGAACTAAGTGCAATCCACAAGTATCCGCAAGTGCCACAAGCGTATCAACATAACGCGAAAGGCGAAGCCTTCCGTTTCTGTGGGCTGTGGCTGCGGTTCCTCGTTGTGCGAGTGTTGTAGTAGGCGATCGGTAAGGATGCCGCAAGCAATCGGCGGTTGTAGCTAGCCGAAGCTTGAATATGACTGGCCCAACGGCTGCTGTGGTGCTGCTTTGGGCGTGCTTTGTGCAGCCGACGCCGGCGCAGCTGATCATCAACGTGCGAAACGCGGGAGGCGACCTGCTCCGTGAGCGGCTGCTAGCCAACACCAGCGATGAGACCATCACGCTCGAATTCCAAAGGGCGGACGGCACGCACGTAACTCAGCTCATCGACTTCCGTGCGGTCAGTGGACGTTGCCACTTGAGCGCGATGGACCGCGCCTGTCGCGAAGGGCGCTGCGACTTAAAAGTGTTCGCGCGGGTTGCGAAAGAGAACTTCAAGCCCCATGTACTTGCCGCATAGCAGGTCGTTGAAAGGAGAGTCACAGAATGGAGGTTGGCAAGAGGTTAAATCAGCGCTAAAAGGATTATACAACAAAAGGAGCATCGAAATGGCGGTCGTAGAGAAAACACTGAAGCCGATCCGGCGTTCTTCATCTCCATGTGTAGTTTGTGCACTACCTCTCGCAGTCCAGTGCTCCTGTCAACCTAATTAGACGCTTACATATGCTACCTTCATAGCATGTATATACAACTTTCCTTTCTTTCGTTTTTTTATTTTTATTTCTTTGCGATCATATAATGTAAGCTATGTATCACAGCAATGAAACTGCGAATAAGCTAAAGAAAATCATTGCGCCCTCACAAAAAGAGAATAAGTGTGCCAACTCTAGTGTACTGTATGTTAAATATACGGCTTCCCATTTGTAGCCATGGTGTACTTGATTCGTTGCTAGATAAAACAGGTTAGTGACTATGAACTGCACATGGTGAGTCAAATTTGTAAGTGCATTTATATATTGCAAAATTTTCTTCGCTTGAATTTTCAGGTATCTTGCTGCTGACCTGAGTGCAGTATTTCCTTCTATGCCTGCTGACTGCAAGCGAGTGCATTTTTCTGAACAACCTGTGTTCATTCCAAGATGGTGTGGCAGCAGCTGAGCACTGATTGATTGCTGGCATTATGCCTGCTTTGTGGCAGAGATGTGCCCTGCTCGGCAAACCTTGTTAGCTCACGAAAGACTCCGTCATAGGAGTGCTCAAGGACTAGGAAAAGTGCAGATGCAAACTGTTCGGCAACAGTAGCCCCCACTTGGGTAGTTAAAAACAGGAGCTGTTATTGTTTCCGCATGACACTCAAAGATGCTGACAACCGACCAGACCGTGTGATTGGATACGGATGCATGTGGAAAGACCATAAATTGTAGTGACAGATATGAGTATTCTTTTTGGGATTTGAATAGTATTTCTATTTTTAAATTGCACTTGAAAGTCATGAAAACCAGTATGTAGTGCTGCCTGGTGGCAAAGCCTTGGTACTGGGCACAATAGTTGTTTGGGTTGCTCCATGTTGTAGTCTGCTGTTTAGGTGCACCATAATTTGCGTTTGAAACTACACTTTATGCTTAAAAGGCATTCCAACCTCCTCCTCCTATGCTTATTACAATGTTATAGGAGTTGGCGCTGAGAAATGGCACTGCTTTCATGGCAGCCATTGGAACCGGAAATTCATGTCGAGTTGCAGTGCACACGCTGCAGCTTGACAAAATGTTTGATCAAAAGCCATTAAAGCATGTAGCAGTCGCGGGATTGTATGCCTGCCATGGTGGTGGCATTTCAGTGGAGGCGAAATGATAGAAGCCTGTGTATTGTGGGATGTCAGTGCATATTAAGAACCCTCGGTGGTTGAAATTTCCAGAGCCCTCCACCACAGTGTCTCTCATAATCACATCAAGGTTTTGGAACTTAAAGCCCCAGAAATTATATGTTATTTCCTTACTTTCAGTAAAGAGCTGACCCTTTACAGTTTTTTACATTGTGCTTGCTTTTCTTATTGCTGCTTACATTTCAGATAGAATGAACACTTACTATAATTGCTACGTTTTGCAGAATTATATTTCTCTCAAGTAACGTCTACCTGCTACAGTGAGGCGAGAAATGAAAGGGCCCTCCTCCAATCGTAAATTTTAGCAAGAGGAATAAAAATACAGAATAAATGGGGTTTGCATCAAACAAAATGTGTCAGAAGAGAAGGAAAGTTGATGAGACGGAAAACTCTCCATACTTCTTGAATTTCAGTCTTCTTTCCAAGCTTTTTTTTTTTTTTTTTTTTTAGGAAGAGAGCTAATGTTGAACAGAAATGCAGTCCTAATGAATGTTAAAGGAACACTAAAGTAATGTTAACATACTTTGTCAATGCAGGTCATTTTGCCACATTCTTCATGAGCTGAAGATTTAAGGCTTTTTTGGTTGACTTGCAAAGACAAGTCAAGAACACTTGAGTTTAACAGCACACCATAGCAAGCAGGATGAAAGAGAAAAGAATGACACACACAGCAGCACTTGTGTGACTTGTCCTGTTTCTTATGGTGCACCATTAAGCTCAACTATCTACTGATACAAACTCTCCCAGTTTGTTGTTTTACTACTGGTCAAGTATGTTGCTAAGCTGCCCAGAGGTAAGGAGCAGCTCTTGGGATAAACAGTGAAAGTGCTAATTATGTGAGCTACAGATTCATCATACAGTCAGGGAGAGAGAAATCCAACTTGTTACTTTCCAGTGGCTTACCTTGCATGCATCTGTGGATCTATATTCAGCATTTTATTTTCATCAAAATATTGCAGTACTCCTTGTTCATTTCTTTTTCTACCTTTCTGTCTCACCTTACTCCTTTCCAGTGTAGAGTAGCAGAGCAGATTTTCTGGTTATATTTCACAGCCTTTTGCATCTCGTGTCTCTCTTGCAACTCCTCAATGTGATGTGTTGCCCTTGCCTCGGATCACCTGAAGAATATCTTGTGTAGATTCTGCAGGTGTTGTTTTGGCATATAGCTACTGCTGGCCCTCCCGGATGCAGTGTTTCCATATCACATCTGAGCAATTAGCACTGGAGGCACTTATTGGATGGGTTTTGATATTTTCACTGGTGGTGAATAAATTTCTGTGCTTACTTTCTATGCTGACCCAAGCTTTGTTACTACAGGAGGTGCAGGTGTTCCGGGTAGTGGTCTTGGCCGAGGAAGAGCAAGGTCACAGGGAACCCCAGGTGCTGTGTTTCCTTATTCGCTTCAACCGCCTGGGCTTCATCTCGGTCGATGCCATGTCCAAGTTGCGGCAGGTTGGTTTTCTCGCATACTTTCACAAGAGAGGGTCAATAAGAGCATTCCACTGATGAGGCTTGTGTCCAAAAGCAATATACAGGTTGTAAGAAATACCATGCTGTAAATTTTTTAATTATTTTACCACTTGAGGCTATCTACAAGGCTGCTCTAAGAGAAAACTAAATCACTTCCAAGTGGATCAAATGGGAGAAAAATTTGTGGGAATATCAGGCCTTGTAGTGATGAACAGTGACAGGTCAGCTTATGAAACTTTTTTTTTCATTAATTTGGCAGTAAGCTTTTGTTTACTAGGAGAGAAATAAACCAAAGGCTATACCCAAGAGTGCTTAGCTGGGCTAGGTTTGTTATGTTCAGTCCAAGGTGTCAAACCGAACCATAAACTGTACTTGAACCGGAATTTCGGCTGGAATTGGACCCGTACTAATATCCTTGGAATGTGCCTGTACCCGAACTGAACCCCAAAAAAACATCGGTTACTGGTTCAGAATAAAGTGGTTCAAATGTTACGATGCTCCAATCTGCCAGCATCGCATCATCACTGAAATCAGTACCACCTGTTCTCTCTGTTGCCTTTACTGTGTTTACAATATGTGTTATCGGTTCGGAACAAAGCGGTTCAGATGTTACGACGCTGCAATCTGCCAGCATCGCTGAAATCAGTACCACCTGTTCTCTCCGCTGCTTTTACTGTATTTATACTGTGTTTATAATTTCGGTTATCGGTTCGGAACAAAGCGGTTCAAACGTTATGATGCTGCAATCTACCAGCATTGCATCATTGCTGAAATCAGTACCACCTGTTCTCTCCGTTGCCTTTATTGTGTTTATATATGCAAACTATTCTTTTACTTATGAGTGTTTGTTTATTGCCATTCTGAATCGCCTGTGAGAGTTAAAAGCAACTCGGCCTGCAGGAGGGCGGTTCAAAAATAAAAATTTTTTTCACCGCAAAATGAATCTAGAAGACCATTCCCTAATAACCTTGAAACTATTCTCTAGTTAGAATTGTGAAATTGACGCCTGTAAACACCGAATGCGTATGTACTAATGCGAGCAAGGCCAACCGACATTATGAAACGGTGGTTGGAATTGCTAATAATTCCCGGGTGTTAAGTGCGGGCTTTATGAAACTTGTTAGCAAGCATGTTATTGAACCTGTATGTTGGATTAGAAACTACATCATTCTTTGCGAATGAAAAAACGACGAGAGACGTCTGTTTGCTTTGAGCGCATTGAGAAGTTGGGTTCTATTCTTGTAAAGAAAAATAGAAACAAGAGAGAGAGATAAAGTAACAAATAAATATACATTCAACAAACGGGGCTTTTATTGTCCATTGCATACCTCACGTAGAAGCTCAGACTGCACATGCAGCCAGAAGGTGTTGTCACTTGCCGTTGTAGGTGGTGTTGCCAGCGTACCAGGAGTGCTTGTGGTGGGTGTCTGCGCTAGCGTGCGCTTCACACTTGAACAGCACTTATAATGTGATTTTACATTAATTGATCCCCTTTTTGCCAAGAGTAAAGGCTGGCACTTACAAAAAAACGAGAAAATGCAGCACATGTATCGCCTTTATGCAGCCTGCGAATTTGTTGTTTTGGCCGCTGTGGTGTCAAAGCGGTTATGGCACACACTTGGCTGCTGCACCAAATGACGTAGGCTGGGTCCCGGCCACGGTGGGTGCTAGAGGTCTGCGTGCTTTGCGATATCACTGCACTTTAAAGAATCCCAAGTTCAGGAAATATCTGGAGCCGTTCCACTACGGCGTGCCTCAGAGTCGAATTGGGGTGTTGTCATGTACAAACACACCATTTATATATTTGTCACTTCGATTTAGCAATTCTACTACTGTAACCTGCACACAACAAGCACTGCACCATTTTATTCCCACCATTTTACCCATTCTCTGTATAATCAGTAATAATAACAAACATGGGCCAAGGGAGCCCAACGATAGATGCGTCGAAGGTCTTCAGTATTTCACTAATATTTATGCAAAAACATTGATTGCTGTTTCCTATCTGCCAACGGGCCCTTCTGCCTCCTGAAAGAACTTGCGGACATACCACACACTTGGCGCAACGTAAAGTTAAAAATGAAAATGAAATGTAAATGGAAAACTACGAAACAGAAGCTCTACTAAGGCCATATCTCCAAAGAACCAAGCATGCAAGTATGCCCTGCCCCTGACCAGCCTTTGCAATCTAAACGTGCTAGCATTGCTTGAAATTTGCAGTTGCGAGCAACTTTGTAGTGTGATGTGTTTGTATTTTTGTTATTGTTTAAGTTGCACCCATAAATGAATGGCACTTGGACACATTCCAGCCTGTGCATCGCAAAAGCCTCTACCCACAAAAATGTTTTACTCGAAACTGTGTTCCGAAGCTAAGCGGTAATGTAGATCTTTCGAGAGCTTTGCATCCCGTAAACTTTTGCTGTTGACTGTACGTGATGGCAAAATAGCAGGACTGACAGGACATCAATTGAAGAACATAGCCTGCACTTTGTCCTGTTCATTTTGCCATGATGGACTATTCGCGATTCCATCTAAATGCTCGCCACCTAGCGGACGCTCCTGGAACCAGCCGATCTAAGGTTGACCTCGAAACGCGGCATGTTATCGCATTACCGCTCGCTGTAAATCAGCTTTATAGTTCCTTAATCAATGCCATGCCTCCTCGAAGCAGCCCGAAAAAGGAAAAAATCCTCATCAAAAGGCTTTTGTTGCATGCCTCAGTGCGTGTCATCGCAAGGCAAAGACAGCAGCACGTCGTTTCACCGGTTCCCCAAAGAAGCAGACGACGCTTCATGCAGGGCAACGTGGTTTAGGAACTTGTGCATCGGCAAGAAGGTGACAGGAACTATGCTAGTTTGTTCCCGGCACTTCACTCGCGACGATTGCTTCCTCCCCTGTGAGTACACAGATCATATTTGTGTGTGCACGCGTTTATTATCATGCGCGCTTTTCGAAGAGCCGGAGTGTAGTTTAGTTTAGGCAAGCGCGTGAACAAAATAGCGACATTGTTTATACGTGTATCCCTCGTAACGTTTTCTGAACGTGTCAATGCTCAACTTGAACTGTGGTAATATTTTTGCTGACGTACTTTTGCCCGCACGCATTGTAGTAGTAAGTCGATGTAAAGCAAGAGCTTCCCTTCGTTCGCATACTTCGTCCCATGCGCGTGCTGCGCCTCGTAATTTGTTTGGTGGTTACGGAGGTAATGTGTGATCGTTTAACGTAACGCGTTTGCATCCACGCACAAGTGCTTGCATCTTTTGGAGAGGCCTGCTACGCATGAACACCTGCCTTCTTCAACTTCAGGCTCGCTGGAAAGGCTCTTCATCCTTAAAAAAAATCTGATGCGGATCTCTGAAAAAGTGCGATGTTTCAACACACAGAGCAATCATTTCCACTGTTTTGCTGCTCAAATCCTTTAGGCTGATTAATATCACATATTTAGCAGCAACAAGCCTTTCGCCTTCAACAAAGCATCGTGATTCGACCCTGCAATCGGGAAACTTTAGCACAGCGCTAAGTGAAAGTGCAGCTGTGACCCTGGATGTAGAAGCTATCGTTGTTTATCTGAGCAACGTTGCCAGATGAACCACCTTTTCTGGAGTTGCGAATACCTGCTTAACCTCTTCTTCTTTTGACAAAAATATCAGTTCTAACATGCGTGATAAATTTGAGCACACAGAAAAGGTTTTAAAGACCTGTTAGGTCCTTTGTTATTTTATAATGCACTGTAGTCATAAATAAACTTTGTGCATGCTGCCAAAATCCATAACATTGTGGTTGGCTGGCATGACAAACTGACTGGGGCATTGCAACAATGTCTTTTAATTCTTTTGCCTTTTCTGCCTTGTGAAGCATTCTTTCACAGCAGAAAAGACAGTTTTACTTTCATGGAATAATTTATTGATGCAGCTAAACTTAGTGGTTTTAAATTTGCCTTTATAGTGTGCATGCAAGGCATGATAGACAATCGTTCGCACTTTAGGAGAAGAACAACGTCTCATTGTGGCGGTACCATAGCTGTACCGTCTCACTGTATATGAACTACTGCACCATATATTTGGAAAAGCACTGCCATTGTGGAAGATGTGTGCTACCTTATAATGGTACAGTGAGGTAACAATGCCACGTGCTCATGAAAAATGTGCAAGGCATAAAAAAATTGGAGAGTGTGTCTGAGTTGCACAATTTGTACATCTGTCCTTTTGTTCGAAACTTCCTTATTTTAGAGTACTTGGTCATGATTGATATGGTAATCAAAGTGTATGCATGTAGGCTGTCATATACAGTCGAACACGGATATATCAAATCCACATTATATCGAATTTTCGACTATATCGAACTCGTAAATTATCCCCTTGAGAATCCTTTGTAAGAGTATAGAAATTCACACATTTATATCAAACGGTATTTTTACCCGCCATCGGATATATTCAACACCGTGCGAGCTGGAAGGTGCGTTTCGGCGCTCGCTGCGCCCCGCGACCTTCACCAGCTTCGCGGCACCGCGCCTCCGCCGACACCCGAAACCCTCGAAAAACTTGAGGGCGAGAGGGCTCGGACTGTACTCCTGTTGGCCGCGTTCTCGGACTTGCGGAACGGCTTTCTTTTTTTCTTTTTTCTCTCTCTCTCTTTCTCATGCTTTCTCTGCGTTACCGTTGGCTCAGAGAGCAGGAACGGAGGAGCCGGTGGCCTCCTCCTTTCGCCTTTTATTTCTTTCTTTCTTTTTTTTTTTGTTGCTGTTTTGTGAGTTTTGATCAGCCAACCATAGCCCATGCCTTCTCAGCCAACCACAAATCACGCCTTTCGTACATCGCTGCTGCCCTCGCAGGTAGCCCGGGTAGCCATCGCTGCCATCATGACTGATCGTGAGTGCTTTGTCGGAGGAGTTCACTTCCGTGAGTTTTCACATACCACTGCATTCCTCTTTTGCGTGCGTGCTGTGCAAAGGCACTGCAGACTGCTTGAATCATCGACTCCTCGTGTAACAATGGCCAGCATCAAGAAGCGCAAGAACCTTGACTTTGTGACAAAGTTGAAAGCCATACAGCGTGTTGAAGTGGGCGAAAAAAGTTCAACGGTGGCGGACGACATCGGGATACGATGGAGCACTCTGAGCACCTTGTTGAAGAGCAAGGTGGATATCAAAGCAAAGGCGGCAGAGCATCGAACATCGGGAGCCTGTCGTGTGCGCGCTCCTGCCCACGGGAAAGTAGAAAAGGCAGTCTATGCCTGGTTCTTAGAAGTACACATGAAGAACATTCCTGTGGATGGCCCAATGCTGATGGCTAAGGCCAAATGGTTTGCCGCTGCACTAGGTGAAGACAATTTTGCCGACAACACCGGGTGGCTTCACCGATGCTACGGCATCGTCGGCAAAACCACTTCTGGTGAAAGCGAAGCCATAAGCAGCCAGTACATCCAGCAGTGGATGACGAAGGAGTCGCCGAAAATCTCGGCGAAGTTTTCGCCCGCGGAAATCTTCAGCGCCGATGAGACTAGTTTATTTTGGCAAATGCTGCCGAGCAAGACTCTCGATGTCTGGGGTAGCACGTGTCACGGCGGCAAAACGAGTAAAGTCCGCGTGAGCATTCTGCTGGCAGCCAACATGGATGGGTCTCAGAAGCTCCAGCCCTTTGTGATCGGGAAAGCAAGGGAACCGTGCTGTTTCAAGAACTCTAAGCAACTCCCCGTTCGCTACACCTCGAACAAGAAGGCGTGGATGACGTGTCAGCTGTTCACAGAATGGCTGCAAGCGTGAGACGTCGAGCTCGGCAAGTCGGGGCGTCTCACTTGCCTTCTTGTGGACAGCTGCTCAGCCCACCACACCACGTGCGAGCTCAAAAACATCCGAGCTGAAGTTTGTGCCGGCCAACACGACAGTGAAACTGCAACCGCTCGACCAGCCCATCATCAAGTCCTTCAAGGTGGGCTACAGGAGGCGACTCCTTTGCAGCCTGCTTGTCAACCTCCGCATGGGCACCGAGCTAAAGGTTGACCTGCTTGGTGCCATTCAGATGATGACGGGCACCTGGCGAGATGTGAAGGCGGACACAGTGGCCAACTGCTTCCGGAAGGCAGGCTTCGTGACGGCGGAACTTGCAGAAACCGGTGAAGATGGTGATGAAGAGCGCATAGATGACGCGTTTCGCGAGTTGTCGTCCCTCTTCCCAGCTGCTGTTCCACCCGAAGTGTCCGCGGACGATTTAGTGGAAGCGGACTGCAATGTTCAGCCTCGCTGACGAGGACATTGTAGCTGCGGTCGCAGGGACCCAGGATGCCCAGGCCGACCGCTCAAGTGGCGACGAAGATCGTCCGGACGAGGCGGTGGCTACACGCGCATACTCTGCCGCTGAAGTGGCAGCAGCGTTCGGCTTGATTCGCCTTTGTTGCAGCAACATGGAGGGAACCAGGCTGTCGCACCTGGACAGCCTGAATAAGATTGAGGCCAGCATCTTCAACTTCATTTCGAAGAGTCGTCGAAGCAGGCCAAGATAAGCTATTTTTTTTCATGCAAATAAAATATTTCGTTGCATCGTGTGTGCAGAATTAGTTGTCATTCTTGAATGCACCAATTGTAGGCGATCGTCCACCACTGGTAAGGTCTTGAGGCCTGTATTTTCTTATATAGAATTTTTCATATATCGAACTAATTCGCGATCCCCTTCGAGTTCGATATATCCGTGTTCGACTGTATACTAAACATTGGTGGCACCTTCTTAAGCTTCAATAGCGAGGATTTGTATTCGTAAGTAGCTTGATTTACTTTCCATATGGTAAATGCTGAGTGTATATGTAGTATATATAGTATAGGGCTTGTTCTGCAGCTTTGGTAGCTTGTCATTTGCCTGGGTATTGAACAGCAGGCATTTTAATTCATGCTATAAAATGTTGTGGTTTGTTAGCACTTTGATAGTACTTGAAAATCTTGAAAGGACAGACTGAGGTGAAATTGTGTTGCCTCTTGAAAGAAAGTAGGGACAGCAGGTTCTTGTCGTGTACCAAGTTTGTATGTTCACACCAAGGGGACTTTCTTGAATGTCGGGTTGATGTCGCCGTTAAGTCTGTCCGATGGAACATGCATGTAGGCTGGCACATTTTTTGTGTTGAAAGCCTTGGGAAAGTATTGTGGCTTTAGCCACTTGTGACTTTTGATTGTGTGACAGCGCAACCCTTTGGCTGAACGGGAACCCGAGGATGACCGTGGCCGTGAGCTGGTGCAGCTAGACCTGAGTGTAGATTTGTCCCGTGCGGGCCTCATTTCTCCACACGTGGCCACGTTGTGTGCCGATGCCCACCAGGCTACATTTGCTCGACAAGGGGACATCCAAGCATGGGCTGCTTCACCTGCACGCCAAGGTCTGAGTCTGCACTGTACTTGATTATTGGAGAGCTTTTACCACTTGGTGCACACCCGGTGTTATTTTCTATGTTCGATTGACGAAATGCCTGTTGTGACTTCCTTCGTCTCTGTGTCCGCATGCATATCTTTAATGGGCATGCTCTTACCGTTTTTCTTTTAAGGCCATGTTGTACTGGTGTAGTGAAGGGTAGAATTGCAGTAATATGTGCAAGTCAGTATCTTATGAAGCTAGCTCTGGATATTGGTAGTAGTCACCCATTTCAGTCGCCTGATAGAGGCCATAACTAAGTCACTTTTTCATACGGAAACATTGACGCTGAAAACTGAGACATCCGCGTTGATAAGCTTCCGCCTGCATTCTTCTGACTCTTTTAGATATGCTTGTTTTTCGTTTTTGTTTTTTTTTTTCATACATTGGCATATTGTAAAGCAGCTTATTGCCGATTCGGAAAAGCGACCATTTTAGCCCAGAGAGCTCGAGCTCCTCTTCGTCAGTGAGCCAATGATGATAATGCGTCCATAGGGTTCACGTCCTACAACTGCCCCCTGGAGAAGAAGGAGCCATCCTGGCAACTCAAGGGGAGGTGAGGACTAGCGGATCATAATATGGTTTAAGCCTCTGTACGTGCACAGTCTTGCGCCCCGGACGCCTCAAATCAGTGGACGGCTGAGCGGCTCGATGACGTAGATGACAGGAGTGGTCAAAGTGAGAAGCTTGGCGGCTAATAGCACGCGAAGGTAGATTTGTCGGAGGGTCAGAAAGACAATTTATGAGTGCCGTGATCCATGTATCCTTGCGCTGTTCCACAGCCGTGTTGACAGGCACTGGTGATGAAAACACCAGCGCGATGTCTGAGATGCAAGTCGTGTCAGTTGGTGGTAGGCGACCGAGAGAAGGCATTTGCGTCACTGTGTTTACGACCAAACAGGTAAATGATGCATATGTCGAATTCTTGTAATCATAGAGCCCAACGACCAAGGTGGCCAGACGGATCTTTCAATGCCGATAACCAGCATAGAGCATGGTGGTCTGTAATGATGTCGAAGGGACGGCCATACACGTAGGGTCAAAATTTACCAAGGGTTCAGATGATAGCCAAACAGTCCTTTTCAATGACGGAGTAGTTGGATTCCACTTTTGTTAGTGTTCAGCTTGCATAGGCTACTACGTATTCATCATACCCACTTTAGCTGTGCAAGCACTGCACCAAGTCCCACGCCGCTGGCGTCGGTGTGAATTTCTGTGGGAGCCTTGGAGTTGCAATGACTCAGTACAGGAGGTGATCTGAGCAAATGCCGCAATGTTGTGAAGGCTTGTGTCGCCTCGGAGCAGCTGAGTTAGCATAGCAATGATAGAAGCAAAATTTCATATAATGTGGCGAAAGTAAGAGGGTTGAAATTAAGAAAGTAAGAGGGCCTGATAATGCTTTGGAGCTCTTTCGGAGACTAGGGTTCTGGAAACTCGGTGATGGTGCAAAGTTTGGAACCATCGGGTAGTATGCCATCTTTCGACACCACATGTCCAAGTGTTGCAAGCTGCTTAGCTCTAAAATGGCATTTCTTCAAGTTGAGCTGGAGGCCTTCGTCGGTAATGCCTTGCAGGACTTGTTCGAGATGCTACGGACGGGTAGGAAAATCTGGAGAAAATACTACAATGTCGTAATGGTAACATAAGCACGTCTTTCATTTTAGCCCATGAAGCAGATCGCCCGTCATTCGTGTGAAAGTAGCAGGGGCATTGCAAAACCCAAATGGCATCACATTAAATTCATACAGGCTGTCGGGTGTAACAAAAGCTGTCTTCTGGCGATCGGCTGAAGCCATGGGCACTTGCCAGTATTCTGAGCCTAAGTCGAGCGAGGAAAAATACTCCGTGTCTTGCAAACAGTCAAGAGCATCGTCGATGCGTAGTAACAGGTAGACGTCTTTCCGTGTTATCTTATTAAGCCAGAGGTAGTCCACGCAAGATTGGATAAAGCCATCTTTTTTTCTTTATGAGGACTACATGTGACGCCCATGGACTGTCAGACGCTTGAGGCACCCCACGCTCAATCATTTCGCTTACTTGGTTTTCAATAACACGGCTCTCTGCTGGCAATACACGATAAGGCCTCTGGCACTGTGGTGCGTGAGTGCCGGTGTTGATCTCGTGGTGTACAGTCGACGTGCGGCCTAGTGGCGCTTGCTGATAACTGGACGTAGACTGGTATTTCTGTTGCAAGCTAAAGAGCTGTCAACGCTGTGTCTGGCTCAAGAGGGCATCTACTGTGCTATCGAAGACGTACGGCATGGACTGGAAACAAAGTGAGCTAAGCGCCAACGTGCTTATGTCAGGACAGGCATTGTCAAGTGGTGTGTCGAAAATGGTCACAGAGTCGGCAGGCTGGAGACATCCAAGGCACTCACCACGACGTAAGGTGAGGGGCGTGTCCTTGGCATTGGACACAAACAGTTGAGTGCAACCACCACTCACATTTAGGACAGCGAAGGGAAGCGAACATCGTTGGCAAACGAGAATGTGCAATGGTACAAACAGTGCAGTAGCATCATGGACTTAATTGGAGCAGGCAGTTGCAATCACTGAAGAGTACAAAGAGATTGTGGTTTCTGCTGTAAGGACCAGTTTGTCATCGCAGTCGTCAAGCTCGTATAAGCAGGTTTCGGGATGCGAAGAGAATTCAACTTCGGCGCGAGAACAATCAATAACAACCATGTGATCGGAAATGAAGTCCCACCTCAAGATGATGTCATATGATCAGCATGGGAGAACGATGAACTTGACTGTGTACATATATCCTTCAATGTCGATGCGGGCAGTCCATGAAGCAACAGGGGTAATGCACTGTGAACTTGCTGTCCGGAGTGACAGCGTAGATAAGGGCGTCGTTACTTTTCGAAGCTTGTGGCAAAGTTCTTCTGTGATTACTGAAATGGCAGCACCTGTGTCCACTAATGTGAGTGCGATGATTCCTTCTTCAGTTACTTTAATTACGTTCATCGAAGGAGAGCAAGGCCTTGTGCTGTTTGACTGGAATGCAGTTCTTGCCTCTTGAACTGCGATGGCTAGTTTTCTGGCTTCAAAGGAGCAGGACGGCGATGCACAGGCGAAAGCGAGCAGCGGTGGGGAGATGATGAGCGACGATCACGGGAAAGGGGAACGACGTTGCGGTGTAGGACGCAAGTGTGGGTCATTTGGTGGCAAGTAGGATGAAGGTGGGGAGCGTAGGAGTGCACAGGCTGGTCATTATCTTGAAGACATAATCAACGGTAACAGAGCCGTGCCATGTGCCCAGGGATAGCACAGAAGTAGCACACAGGGCGATTGTCGGGTGTACGCCGGGACCCATTGCTAGCTGTTGATCTGGTGGTGTCGGACGTGATAGTGCAGAAAATGGTGGAGGTGAAAAGGTCGGCGTAGCTTACAGGCGCAGGCGCTGATAGCGCTGCACTTCAGAAACCTGGTTCTGGAGCATCGGATGGAATTTAGGAGCCAAGGACGGTGTGGGCCTTGGGACAGCAGCCAGTAGGGACAACTGGCGAGTGACTTCAGCGCGTGTGAATTCTTTGATTTCGCCAAGCCGATGATCGCCGTTAGGTACAGCAGCTAAACTTGCAACGGATGTATCGTGCACGGGACGTCGAGTGAGGAGACGTTGCCTCCGAAGTTCTTCATAGCTCTGACAAAGCTCAGTGACTTCAACGACCGTCCACGGGCTTTTAGAGAGGAGCATTTGAAATGTGTTGTCTTCATTACCTTTCACGACACGGTGGATCTTGTCAGACTCTGTCATAGATGGATCAGTGCGCTTGCAAAGGTTCACGATGTCTTCAGTGTAATTCATGAAGCTTTCGCCTGGTTGTTGCGAACGGCTGCGCAAGCGCCCTTCGGCACGGAGCTTCCGCACCGCGGGGCAACCGAAGACTTGCGTGATGCACACCTTGAAATCTGGCCAAGTGGGAAGCTCAGATTCATGGTTATACCACACACTAGCAACACCCGTGAGGTAGAAGTTCATGTAGCTGAGCTTTTGAGCGTCATCCCATTTATTATGGGCACTCACCCACTCGTACAACGAGAGCCTATCTTCTATGTTGTATTCGCCGGAACAACTGACGATGGGAGGATCTCATTGACACATGGAGCCAGGATGTTGGCTATGCCAGAGGCGGTGTTTAGCTGGCGTCATCAGACATGATGGTCGGCAGCATCTGAGTACGTAGGTCCAGGTTTGGGGAAAGTACCCAGTGCCATATGCACCAAATACGTAAGGCAGTTTATTGCACATTCAGAATAGTGACCGTCTCACCCCTAGCGTCAGACACTGAGAGCACAGGCTCCTCTTCTTCGGTGAGCCGATGCTGATTATGCGTCTATAGGGTTCACCAGTCCTCTTCGCTACAATATATCATTGCCTTGGTGTGCTAATTCCATAATGTGTTTTGATTGGGATGTGCTAATGCCCAGCCCGAACTTTGATGCTGAAATTGCTCACCTCAAAACAAAGCATTTCTTTAATGTGTCTAAATGTTGCCCTACTGCTCAGGTGGTGGCACTAGCCATTCTATTGGGATTTTGTGCCCAAGCCGTGGCCTCCAAAGTTGTGCTTTGCTCATTGTGGAAATATAGTTGATCAAGGATATATATCAAACTTGAAGGAGATCGCGAAATTGTTCGATATATTGATAATTCGAAATACCAGATATGCCTATCTGAAGCTCGTCTTAACACAGCACACGTCTGAAATCTGTTTCCTGAGATAGCAGCAAGCAGTAGATTACCAATTTGCCCACAATATGAAAACGAATAGTGTGAAAACAGGCACATTTTATTTCATAAGAAAGAAATATGTAAGCTTCTTGTAAGCCATCAAGTTCCTCAGGCCATCTGGGGGCCTTACAGATCAGCAAATCCAGCACCTTCCATTGCGCCACAGCAGCAGCGAATGACTGCAAACGCCGACGCAAGCTCTCAGAGCACGGTATAAAGTCACTTATCAGTGGCGCAGGCGTTCCTCCCTGGTCAGGTCCGATCCCCCGGCACCGGCAATGTTGTCTACGATCTCGGGATTGGTGTGGTCACAAACGGCTCGCAGATTGTCATTGGCTCTAACAGAATCGCTTGCTGTGAGCCGGTGCAAGAGGACGCCCAGGAACGCTGATAACTCGCGAAATTCATCGAGGCATCGACAACACCAACACTGTTGTCAGCAGCAATGACCCACGCGGTGTCACGACTTCGCATCACAAAGTGCGCTTACGAAAGCATTTCACGACAAAGCTTCACTTGACTAGGCCTGAAACACCAGTAATCGTTCGTCTCATCCCGAGAAAGTCCATCTTTAGTTCCACGGATTTAACTTCCAAACAGGTTGACCATGAGCGAAAGAGCCGCACACAACAAGTACGCAAGCGGCAAAATGCCAGAACAAACATTAATTTCGTGAAGCCGATGGACTTTATGGCTTTGCAGCAAACCCATACTTGCCAAGTTTGGAGAAACAGAATCAGGGAGATTCACTCAGTTCGGGGTAGATGGGGGGGGGGGGGGGGTATTGCGATAGCAATTACTTGAACACTGTCAGTGGGTCTTTGCAGTCGCCATTCTGTACAAAGTCAAAATGATAACATCGCTTACGCATCGTATGTCTTACGCGCAAGTAAAAGCACGCTAGCGCTGGGGGTGAATGCGGCTGAAGCAGAGATGAAATAACCCGGTCATCTCCGTCGCACCAACGGCGTGATAACACCGCTCCGCGTGTGTGAGCCTCGTAACACTGCTGTGCTTGTGCACTGGCCTTGGCCATATTGAATGCCATTTTTGAGCCGAGGGTGAGCCCAACAGGCGACAACAGGCCGACTTCTCAAGCAGAGAGGAAACGCCCAAATGACCTTCCATTGGGCGAAGGACCATAAGGGATGCCGCTGGGAGATGTGCGGTCGCATGCGCTATCTCGACACACTTAAAGCAGTACTGACACACATTTGTGTGGACACAAATGCATCATCTATGAAATATAATCGGCAAATATCAACGGAGCCACAGCCGCTTGTATCCAGCTAATTTTGTGACTTTGAATGTCAGCCTTTTTTAAAAATGTTGCTGTTGCATATTACAATCTAAAATTGGTGCAGCAGACAAGTTAGTGCTCTGACAAGTGCTGTGTAGCTTCCCAAAGTAACGCAATGACACTGCATGTTTGACACTATCGTGCACAGATATTGATCGCAACACGTCAGACTGTGGTTGAAGCATGATGAACTTATGCAAGGAGGAGCACATTTGAGGGGTTCGGCGTGGCTCAAAGTTCGATATATCAAATGCGGCGGTCCACAGGTGTTCGATATACGTGCGCACCATCCCTGTACTTCAGCATTGAATTTGGAAGAGGATTTTTCAACTGTTCGATATAGCCAATAATTTGATATATCTGAGTTTATATATCCGGGATCGGACTGTAATGCCTGTGATACTAACAGCCTTGCAATGTCATCACATACGTAATGCATTGCCAAAGTGTTAAAAACTTAAAAGGTTTTGGTAATAGCATAACTGTGCATCTGTTGCTTGTACATTGTGTAATGATGGGCATTCCAGGCCACAGTTTACAGCCATTCCTACATTATACCACTTCTAGTGTTTTCATTCTACAAGCCTTGTGTTCACATCATCTGAGAGAGCTGTAAGCCCCTTGTATTCGCTCGCAACGCCTACCGTGATACTTGTCAGTGGCGCACCGACGGGGGGGGGGGGGGGGTTCTGGGGTTGTAACCCCCTCCTGAGGCCGACCTAACCCCCCTCCCGCTCCGTAACTGCTATGCCCTAGAAGAATGTGGTGCTAATGTCTCTGTAAACGCCGAAAAAATAATAAAAATAATCATCATGATTGATGTTACTATTATTTGGCATTTTATTTACTTTTTTTTACACACGCAACAACTGTGTAATCGCATGCCCGGCCCTTCGTGAAAAATTGAACCCCCCCCCCCCCCTGGCAGAGATCCTGGGTGCGCTACTGTGTCTTGTGGACAGGAGCCACAGTGTGTAGGTTGCTTTTGTTAAAATAAGCAGAATTTGCATTATATATACCCATGTGTCTCTCCTCTACACAGCATCTGGCCAGGACCCGCTAATGCTGACAACTGCCGTTCGTCCAGCGCCAGGAACAACGGAAGCAGCAGCAGGGCTGCGCTGTGGTTCCCTGCCGCACAGGACATCAGGTCCCTGTGGCTGTCATCTGCAGTTGTGTGTTGCCTGGTTTCCATGTGGCCTCAAGTGGTGCCGTGATGCCCGTCGAGCTGCCTTCCGCTGTGGCATTCGCTCATGCCGCAAGTGCCGAGAGTTTCGCTTTCCCGTTACTGACCGCATGCAGTGCCTCTGGGACGACGTCTCCACTTCCTGATGGTTGCTAGCTTCGCTTGCCCACCATAGCCGGCCTTAGGGATGAAACAATGCAAGTGTGGTCTCTGGCATTCCCATCCTAAGGCACGGCCGTGATGCAGCTGGTAGAATTCAACAGTCGACTCTCGTTAATTCAAGCTTGACTAGTTGTACTGCTACAACTGCTTTGGGCTCACCCTCGGCTCAAAATGGCGTTCAGTATGGCCAAGGCTCAGGTCAGTGCACAAACACAGCAGTGTTGCGAGGCTCACACACCAGATAAAAGGGTGTCGCAAAGTCGGCATGAGGTCACAAGTCTAGTACAAGATACTACATGAATGACATTATCTCAGGCAAAACCATTTACTGTTACATGAAAACACATGGATAAGCATATTTTTATGCATCTACTTTTGTACAAAGCCTGAGGTGTTGTAAAGAACTATGTCAGACTAACTATAATCTTAGTAAAAAGTTCTGCCATCTTGTTTTTTTGTAAATACACATGAAACTTATAGATAGAAAGCGTTAGCAAACCTTGCTACCATTTTTGAGTACTCTAAGAACGTCATTTCAGCAGGTTTATCGTTGGCTGTGGTGCAACAATAAACTGTACCTCTTCCACGAAAAGCTAAGAAGTAAAGGTAATACCTTCATTACAAGGTGCATGAAATGTCCTGACATTGTTTTATTTTTGTTGCCTCTGGTGCTTACAGTGTACACATGAAGTCCAAGGGTTGTAGAAGCTGGTATACATCAAAACTAGTTAATTGTTTACATATTACAGTTTGCTCTTGTTGGTGCCCACGTAACTATTACGTGTACTCTGTATAGAGCAGAACACTTTATTGTTCATTTGTACAGTTTGTGTCAATTGTTCTGTTAGGTGACGTCATGAGATTGTGGCATGACCCATGATCAGAGATGTAGTGTGTAGAGCTTTTCACTCGCTATCATTTAAGGGAGGTCTTTTGAGAAAATGTGCGTGGTACATCCAAAGAAACAAATCAGGCATGCTGCATTTTACACATTCAATGGCGTGATGTAACCTGCACAAGTGCACATAAAACTGCTGGTATTTTGTATGATATTCTGACCATTGCCCTAGCTATGTAGTCATTGCAAATCATGAAAAAGGAAGTCTAGAAATTTGTTTGAATTAATGCGAGTCGACTGTAAATTAGTGTGGATTGAAGTGGTGCAATGCTTGGCTCCTTGAATGTAGAGAGGGACGAGACCATTTCTGCTTTTCAGCCATGTGTGGTGTAGCTGGTGCCTGGAAAGAGTCTTGAGAGATAAGTTGGAGCACAAGTAGGGTTCTTTGCTTTAGATAAAGCTGATGAAATTTTCAAGGCGTTTCTTACTGCATGTGTTCACAAGGGCATATTGATAACTGTGGCTCCAAATTCTGGTTCCGGAGCAAATTTCCTCATTACAGGATAGGGCTCAGCAAAAATGGCGCTGTGCTTTTTTGTCTATAGTTGAGGTACAGTAAAGCACAGAACAACGTTATTGTCCACGAGATGGGCTCCGTGGCTAAGGCGCCACGGACAGTAAAGCATGATTTCATCAAAGGTTCTAAAACTATCCCTGTTAAAGTAGGAGAAAAAAAGAAAAAAAGTGAAAAATCACGATACATAAAAATAAAAGACGCTTTCAGGATTTACTGCAGAATAAATTTAAAGAACACAGAACTCTTGATGCAAAGCAAAGAAAAGCACATGACAAAGTCCAGAAAGAAAATAGTGTTCAATTTGTAACTAAAACTTTTGATTACATATGATGTAAATGTCAAGGTGTGTGTGTATGCAGAGTCTGTGTGTGGACGTTCTTTTTTTCTTTAAATATCTCTTTTTGCAAGTGCTGTCAGCTTTCAGCATGGTCACTGACCACTTTCTTCTGTTTAAAAGGGTGTCTTACAATTTCTGAGAAGAACTAGGCAGTTTGGAAGAATACATCATCTTTAGGGGTGTTTGAATGCTAAAATTTGCAAATCAGAATACAAGATTTGGCATTCCACTTATATGACCAGCTTATAATTGAACAAAAGATGCCAGGTCACACCACTTTATTGTTGTCTGAGGGCATACCCAAGGGGTTTTTTTTCTTCATATTTTTCTGAGTGAAAAAAAAAAAAGAAAACAAAAAGGAACAACTAGAGAAATCCAGTGTGAGTGAGCTTCAAAAGCCAGCATTTTAACCATGTAGTCTTCCATGCAACTTCACCAAGATAGATGTAATGCTATAATTGCAGTGATTACGGGTGAAAAACTTGTGTAAATAGTGAGCACCAACTGTTTGTAGCAGTCCACGTGGACATCTTTTCTATGGTAGGCAGTTTCTAATATTATTGTGAACCAGGCATATTCAGCCATGATCACATTAAATTCTCAAACTCGGTACGCTTACAGTGTATCGGCGTGTGACCAGCTTTCCTATATAACATACTATTCTGACCACTTAGTTTGGTCCGTCTCTGTTGTCCATTCAGGAAATCCCACATTTAGGCTCTACTGGACAAAGCTTTTGATGCAATTTGTCTAAATGATATTTCTAAACTATACTTCACTACATTGATGCCTGCTAAGGATCCTTTCCTTTACGAAAGCAGTACAGGGCCACAATGTATATGAAAATGTTTGTGCACGCTTAAAAAAATGCCCTAACATTCCTTGCCAACAGAAAGTCCTAGCATTGATATTTTTCCTTTGTTCATTTGGTGCTGCTTATAGCAGCTTGAATAACTCAGCATGTCTGTAAAATCCCTCGATGTGGAAAGGTCAACACAAAACAGGGCCCAATGTTTTCCCTTTGCATTCTTTAGGGAAGCCTACTTTTTTTTATGGCTTAAGCTTGGTGCTATAATTTCTTTGTTTAGATTCTTGCTGGCAGTGTACTGAAATTTGCTTTGTCATGAGAAGTGCTGTTCTACCAGTAATTACATTGATGGAAAGAGACTATGCATATTATGACTATATAAAAAGGTGAACAGGATATGATGGAGTCATGAAGCAAGAAATGCACTTTCCAGTTTAAAGGGACCCTGAAACGGTTTTGGCGATTGTGTGCAAACATGGTGATCCGGTAGAGCGAGTCATCAGGATCATTAGAGGACAGATTTCAGCGCTCTGCGTAAACGTGTGTAATTTACAATAAGGTTTTGAACACGCGCATCACAAAAGATCGCAGCGGCTCGCCAAAAGGCGTTTTAAAACGCCCCCGCCATCGAACGAAGGAGCATGCCATCGAACGTAGGAGCAGGGGAGGCCGCTGATTGGCCCCTAACCAGTCACGTGCACGTAATTTTCCCAACCTGACTGCAAACAACGTGCTCCTAACACATGCTCCTTCGTTTCAGCCAATGGTATCGTCGCGGCATCTGGCGGCGTACACACGAGTCGCCGGCGCTCGCAGGCTAGCGACGTCTGTAAAGGTATCGCAGCGCTATGTCGCTACGGAGGGCTCGGCACAGCGGCTGAAGCGGGAGGTGCAATCGTCGCTAGCGCGAACTCCGCAGCTGATTGAGTTGAGGAGGAAAAGCAGTGGTAAGGAGGAATGCGGCAGGAATAAGCCCATAGCTGCCTTAGCGCATGGTGCTTCGCGTTATTTATGGTGTGAATGATTTCACAATCGTGTTGCTTAAGCAGTGATGCAATGTCAAAAATACGTTTCAGGGACCCTTTAAGTACAACCAGAAGATATTTGTAAATTAGCAAAGTCTGCTAAGGATTTTGATAAGCATGAAATGTCTTAAAAAATCTCTCTGCAACATATTGTTCCCATGTTAGTGTTCTGCATGTTTATGTTATGGCAAAACTACGGACTAGGAAAACATTCATTATTTTCTTATATTTCTGGAAAGCTAGTTTTAAGGTATCCTTCAGTAGGTAGAATGCTGCTTCATATTGACTGCAACTTTCACAACTTGTCAAATGTTTCTAGCTTGCATATTGATTTAAAAAATCAAGTTATGAAGTGTTATGCCACAGTGTTTATTTAAAACAGTTTGCATGTGTTCATACATAATGCATTAGGAAAGAAGACTCAATATGCAAAAGACCAAGAAGTGATATTAATGTGAGCACTAGGATACAGGAAATAGATTTAGGCAACCTACAGCCCACGTTCGCATTTTTATTTTTGTATCATATGCTGCATAAATCAATATCAGGAACTCTTTGTTCTTCCAACTGAATTCTGCCCGTGTCAATGGACTTGCAATTGCACGCTACCATGCATCGATGCATTAATTGCCTCTCATGTGCAGAGCTAATGAGATGTGCATGTAATCTTCCAGACAAAAAAAAATGCATTTCTCAGAAAAATGATGGTGCCATCTGTTACATTAGCCATGAGTACAGCATCTGCCATGTTTAATGTTAAAAATGACACTGCAACTCATTAGTGTATTTCAGTGAAAACTTTTGTCTGTCGATGCCACAGACGGTGTATATTCCTCTGTTTTGTGTCTATTAGCTGGAAGGTTGGCATGTGTCCAGAATTCACGCTCGCACAACATGCAGCACGTTTGCACTGCCTGAAAGTGAGGATGGACTGTAGGTTTGCTAGCTACTTGTATGGCTTTCTTGGCATAAGTTTTGAGCCATAACTAAAAATACTCTGTGTAAGCAGTTGTGGTCAGTGCCTAAGGGCTTGCTTGTTGAAGTGTGAAAATTAAGCATTGCTGAAATTGTATACATTACAGAATGAAGGGCCTGACTGCACTCCCGTTTCTATGGCCAAATCTGGGATACCCTGCATTTTACTCGCAGTTGTGTGGTGTCATGTGAGAGGTGGTCAGCCCTGAAGTCAGTACAAGTAGACATGTACATATCACATCACCGTTCTTCTGCAGACAGAGGACTCGGAATTTCATTGAGTATGCAGAACAGCATAAATGTGGCACGTTGGATGTGTCCTCCACAGCCAATGCTTAAAATGGGAAGCACGATGATTGCAAAATAATATGATCCCTGTATTTGCTATGTTTTTGTTAAGTGTTGAGGCAGCATGCTCAACTCTTCTTGTGTGCTAGCTAATTTTTTCTGAGGAATTGTAACCACTACGTTATCCCGATGCCTAGAGGCTTGCTAGTTCACAAACACTTGTTTGCGCCTGCAACAAGAAAAACGCGAGACTCCTGTGTGAAGATTCTTGCTCAGAATTTGTGAGAGGTGACCAGTGTAAAGGTTGTACGTAAGTGATTACCTACCTGGGTCTGTGCTTATCTCACTTAGATCAATCTACTTCTGAATGCCCACAACTCTGCGGTCTTGCAAGTCTCACTGTGCCTTTGTCTTAAGGGTGCCGAAATAGGCATGCTCTCAGTCTTGAAGTACTACTGGCATGGCAGACGCTGTGCCAGGTCTTTGGTCCACATTTCTAGGCATTTGTCCCACCTTAGACATGAAAATGTCTGGTGTCTGGTGATTTGTTTATAACGCAGTTGTTTTCCACTGGCTATGCATGCAAATGAAAACTCTGTGGTGCGATAGTCAGCGCTGTTTGAACCTTTTTATTTCATTTTCAAAGTATTATATGGTTATGGTGTGTCCTGGCATGACCTATGTGCTACCTGTGTGTGTAATATCATTTGAACTGCAGTATGGGGTATTCTATGCACAGTAGTAGTACAGGTGTAGCTATGGGCTGAGCAAACACAATGTTTCCTCTCTGCTTGCATATGAGCATTTGAAGCACAGTTGTTACATTTTGCTCTAACAACAGTGTTCTGCAGTACATCTCTGGTGCTCTAGTTTTTTACGAGCTACAGATTTGGTATAGTTGGGAATAGCCTAGTGCCATGTGTTGAGACAGTAGACCCTAGCCTATTCAGGTTTTCCTGGTTTATTTTTAGTGGCTGTATTACGTGCATTATTGCGCTCAAATCAGGGGAGAAGGTCATAATTTATGCTTTGTTCTGCAATAATTCAGGTGAAATTGGGCTCACATATTCAAGGAGTTGAGACTTTGCTGGCTGGTCCTTCTCTTGGTTTCATCAGTTGACACACATTTTATCACATGTTCACAAACCAGTTTTTCGCCCTAATAGTCTTTGCCAACAGGAAAGATATGTGCAATGTGCTCCTTGTTTTTTTTTTTTTTTTTTTTCAGATTTTATGAATCTCTTTTCGAATGCTCTTGGTTCCAGAAGCTATAAATCCTTGGTAGTGCCTTGGTGAATTACCTAAGTATTAAGTTTCAGTGAAGTGATAGTGAGGACAGTCACACAGGATGTGTTATAGTGTCTCATCTCCCCTCTTCCTCAGTAAACTGACTGTTGCTGGAATTGACCATTAAAAATCCACCTGACATTGCTGATTAGCCATTCCTTCTATCAGTTTGAAATGATCAAAATCACAAGCCATTCAACTATCGAGTGTTACATAGCAACAGGACATTTGTACATTCTTGAAGAAAGGTGTTTTGTATGCTTAGAGATATATATGCCAGCTTAGACGTAGCATGGTTGTGTTACTATTTGTTTATACACACAAAAGTGTTCTTCCCTGCACTTTATTGCAAAATTTTTGGCTACTGGGAGGCTTATGAGAGTAAACACATTGCCCCACTTTTGGAAGTTGTTTTGTGCGCTGATCTGCCTCGGTGCCATATTTTATGAAAAGGATGTGGGTGGGGGTACGGTTATTTTTATTTAAAGCAACTTGTTACACTAGGTGCAATTCTGCCGATTTGTCCTTGTTAATGCAACTTGCTAAAATTTCAATTCCAGTGTTTGTATTACTAAGCTTGACTAATTGTACATAGTTTGTAATTTCCAGAATGTTCTGTAGGGGCAAATTATGTTTCTGTGTTAGCCACTCTTGCCACTCAGCAAACCTAGTCAACCTGCTGATGCACGATTGAAGTGAATGGCATAGTGTTTGTAGCTTTTCACTTGTTTGGTTCTAAGCTAAATCAACTTCCCATCGCCGAACACCATGAGTACATTATCTGAGCCATCACTCATGCCTTCAAAAACATGATGCGAGAACTGCGGCTGTAAGTAGATGACCTTTGTCTAGTTTGTAAGCCAAGGAAGGGGGATCGCTCAGAGTGAGCTGTGATTGGTATTGTGTAATCATGGCCTGCCAGCAAAATTTTATCCAAGCCTCATTCCCATTTAAGCTGTCAGCATTCACTGTGGAGATACTACAAGCATTCCTTAATTGTGATGGCTGCATCACATTCATGAAGCCCACGAGTGGTATCCCCATGTTAACCCTTTTAGGCTTACTATTTTATGTTCCAATACGTAGAAAACAAAAAACAATGGGTATGGCAAGCTATGCCCAAAGAGACTGTCTGCTAACCAAAAATGTGTGAACTCACTTCAGTGTGTTCAGTACTGTACAAGAAAGCTATTGACCTCGAGATCGACATGTAGGTGGCAGCACCGTCACCGCTTCGGTGTGGATAGGCGTTCACCGGCGCACATTGAAATGTACACAGCGGCGCTCTGTAGTGAGCTGTTTGAGGCAGTTGTTAGCTAAATAAAGGCATTAACTGCATTCAAACGGCGATACACGAGTCCTTCAACCTTACGTCAGTGCAGGAAGCATGCAAAATGTTTTTATTGAACCAGAAGGAAGTGTGATATGCCATTCAACGAGGCACTTACATCACCGAGCCTCACAGTTTGACTTCCTCGGTGGTTCTCTCCATCCGTTTTTCTTTCACCATACTTAAGTTCTCTTATGTCTACAATGTTGACACTGCTGTTACGCGACTGAAAGAGTACAGTGTTGTGTTCTTGCCCATTTTTCACTCTCGGCTGCAGCGACAAAAAGAACTGTTACTGCACATCGAGTTGTGGTAGCAGCTTGTGTACTCCACTCTATCACTTACACGTATACTTGAGTTAAAATGCCTTGCATGTCATGTTCCATGAAACGCAAGGCAGTTAACTAGTTCAGTTAGTAAAGCTACGTGACTGTTACGCCGCTTAAGTACTATCACGATATTTGACACACGCCTGTATTAAGTAAATGTTTTAATAATACGCACTGCTTTCTTCGCATGATTACTTGCGTGACCGTAACAAGACAATGCTTATTTTTTTGATGCACACAACTAAAGATGTGTTCTTCAAGCGAAAAATGTCTGCTATTTTCTGCCATGCTCACTATCGCAAGGCGACATCGTTGCAGCATAGCATTTACACATTGATGTTTCCCGCTTAACTAAGTGCACTTTGCCATATAGTTGAAATGCACAGCAGCAGCCAAACTGAAATAACTATGCCGAATCGGAGGTGCGACGATATCATAGCATGTTCACGACACAGGTGCTCGGTGATTCTAAAAAGAGCAAAGACTGCATCACAAAGCCAAATAGTGCTATAACTAATACTTTTATGCTCGGATAAGAATACATGAAAGCATTCAACACTGCGCCGGCTCAGGGAACAAACATATTGGAGTATATGTGTGACGCACGCGCTCATGTAAAAGCACAGTGGCCAGCAGACGATGCATATCCGCACTTGGGAGCTTCGTCCACTCGCCACTAGTGCGCCAACTGTGTTCGATCTTGAGGCCAATAGGTACACTGTCCAGATTCAATTAGTTCCTCTGTATGACTGCCTGACTTTACACCACTCTTTCTTACATCATCAGATGGCTCTCAACTTAACAGGTAACAGCATCTTTTACTTGTAACAAATATTTGTCATTTTCAAATTGGCACATCCTTTACAACAGGTCAACATCTGTAATAATTGAGCTTTTGTAGTCATGAGGACACTCTTAGTGTCCAATAATTCATACATGTCCCAGCTTTTTGTCTGCAAAGTTGATGTGTCATTTTTTAGGGCTGTGTGAATAGCAAAATTTTGGTTGTAAGGCAAATTGGAATACTAATGTTAGAGTGTAAATAGAATTTAATATTTACTAAATTATAAATTTTATTTATAGTATAAGATTTTATGTTAAAGAAAATGTGCTGCTAAACATGGGCAGAGGAATAAACGTACTGCACGAATAGTGTACTCTCACAATGTCATTCAGGGAAAAAGAGCAGACCAGCAGATAACTCTGCTGACGCATGGGTTAATTTCATTGCAGTACTCAAGCGTTAACTTCGCCACAATAGATTTGTTTTACAGTAAAGCCCACTACATGCAGGAATGGGCCATATGTCATGAGACATAACACATTTTGTCCCTTAGTTAGAAACTTCATACGTTTTACAGAGTAAAGGTTAGGTGAAACTGAACTGAAAACTATTTACAAAATATTCTAAAGTTCTGATAATCACACACCCCTGTTATTTTTGGAATACAGTAAAACCTCGTTATAACGAAGTTGATGGGGGAGCGGTAATTACTTCGTTATTACCATTAGTTCGTTATAACCAATATCAATTTCATATATAGGAATTTCAAGGGGAATTGCGACTTCTTCGTTATATCCGATATTTCGTTATATCCGAGTTCGTTATAACGAGGTTCTACTGTATATCAATTTGGATGGCAGAATAACAAGTCTCGGTTAGTCCTGAAGGGGTTATATGCATGCAAGTGAGATAACTATGAAGTAACGTGTGCAGCTGCTGCATGAATGTGCGAGTTGTAGCAGTACAGTTGGTAGATGATGAGGTCATTTTCATTCTCACAGAACGTGTGTGTATTTTTGTGAAAAAACGGTTATAGGCCATGACATTTACTGTCATGACATATTCAACCCTGAAGGTGTTTCTAGTGGCAGAAACAGCTCGTTTTCAGCGTAAAGTGCTCTGAACATGTTGGTCACTGCATTTTCTTTTAGTATGATGTTATGTTTATCAATTAAAATATATGGAGGGCTCGGGTGCTTGATTATTCGTAAAATGCACATTGACTCTGTGGAGGTCACAATTGTACATCACAAGCAGCTGTGGCACTATTCGCATATATACTTGAGAAAATGTTTGGTGACTGCAGCTCTTACGCCCAATTGTCCTCAGGACAGTTGGCCATCTTTCACCTTTAGACACAGCTGCTTGTATTCTGCTGCAAATGTGCACTTGCAAACTTGTGTGATAGAAAGCCTCGCCCTTAGTGCATTGAAGGGTGGTAACTTCATACTCACTCTAAGCTGGATACTCGGCTAGTACTCCGGAAGCAGCCAGTTTTTCTTTTATGTCCATTGCCAAATGTAGCACGTCACCGAAGCTTAATCTGCTAGCAATTTTGCAGTGATGTTGTGTCACTTTGTTCTTTTGTTTTGTTGGGGTTGTGAAAGCATGTATGTAAACTGTTGAAATATACAATGACCATGAATGTATAACGATGTCACTGCTTGCATGTGAGGAAATGTTGAACATTTTCAGCAAGCCGGAAGTTTCCAACACTCAATACAATTATATTTGGTTGTACATAGTTAAATTATTCAAGGTGTATTTCTGTAGACCATGCAGATTTTTCATTAAGTGGGGATGAGTATAGCTAATGTGGTGTTCTTGCACGGGAATTCATCCTTAGGTGAGAGTTACAAACCATGGCACTAGTTGTGTTTTTCATAACACTAACTGAGTTTCGTTCATGATCCTTTTATTATAGCATTACAATTAAATAAAGAAATATAAATAAAGCAATTGTTCATATTGTAAATTAAAAGGAAGCAGTCACATTTTATTGCCCTCCCCCCTCCCATTTTATATCTTGGAGATATCTTTAAATAAATTGAATTTGGATTCCCTGTCCAGGCACTATTGATATTGGGTACCTGAGTAGGCTGCAATGACCCCTAACAAAAAGCGCAATGAAGTTTCAGCAATGAAGTTTCATACAGCATGTCGTCACAAGCCATGACAGTGGTACTGCAAGTTTTTCATGCCAAATATCTTCTATGACTTGCTGTATTGGTATGTTGTCCCTAAATTTCCGTCATTCAGTATTTGTCACAAGGCATTTCCGTCTAGAAAAACTGTGGGTGCTGGATTTCTGGATTTTTATATTCACTGCATTGAGCACTCAATTCGATCGATCCTGACTTATTGCATTTAGGTGCAGTTCTCGAGATTCTTTAAAAAGGTAATGTGGAAAAATGTGACTGCCACCACATATGTCACACTGACACCTGATACCTTTCTCAATTTATTTCTTCTTTCATTTTGTAAGCTTTAATAGTTTACTTTAGAAATCAATTTTGAATGATTAGGCAAACCCTGGTTTGATTCTACTACTGAAGCTTGCTGATAGCATCTGCGAACAACGACATTGCTGCTGGCGTAATTGGCAGCCTAGCAGCTGTGAATATTACTGACTGGTTTGTATACTGCTAGTGAAATGGCTGTTATTCCTCCCTTTTTCTGTTTTGTTTGCTAGTCGAACTAATGACTATGCGTGACCACTCTGTTGGCGGTATGACAAAAAATTAAGGCGCCCTTGTGTGATGGCTTTTGACAAAATTAACCATGGCTTTGAACCTTCAGTTTGAATGGTGCTGGTGCTCCTTGTATTCTGGTACTTATCTACATCAGGAAATCAATAATTTTGGTAATTGTTACTGTACTTAGCATAGATGTTTCTTTTTTTTAACAGGAAGCTAACTTGGGTAATGATTTTGACAATACTATGAAATGTGTTAATTCAGCAGAAATGGGCATGCATAACCTGGCCATCATTGATTCGCAGATATTGTGTATTGCTGAAGCATTCATCATTGCGCTTATGGTTTTCTCTATCCATTGGTCGAGCGAACATGAGCCAACATTGTTTGACTAGCCCAAGTTGCTCTTCTCCAATTACGTGTTCTATGGTGTATCAAATATGTGGATGTGGATGTGTGCATGGACATGCATTTACAAGAACAAAGCACGTGGTCATAGCGGCTCGTGATGATTGTTTTCAAAGTGTTCTGCCATTGCTGTCTCGTTGGCACAAGGCACCCACTTGTATCAAGTCTTCCCTCGGCACATTGTGCCATGTGTGCAGCTGCTGCTGGAGTGCTCTCTTGCGTGCTCTGCCACTATTGTTGCTATTTTACAAAATAAAGTTTCTTTTGTATGCTACGCAATCTGTTCCTGTGCACGATTACTTGTGGAATTTCAGCTTAATTCGAATCCGACTAATGTTGTATATTAGGGGTGTACGTTTGTAAAAGGCTGGTTTTGACTGTACGCACTGCTGCAGCATACCAGGGCGCTGTTGTTCAAGAAAGCCACACAAAGCGCAGCATAAAGCTTATCATTACCTGTGACCCCCACAGAGATTTGGCCAGCTGGCGGGTCCTTGCTTAGTGCTGTATATGTGATAGCCGAAGCACGTGGCCACTGGAGCTTTCCGCATTTGTGGCGACTGCGTCATTGTAAAAATAAGTGCTGGCCGCAGTGTCAGTCCCGATCATTAATACGACAATAAATTCTACTGTACGAACACATCTATAGCAAGCTCCCCGTAACGCAATGGTTCGTACAATGCCTTGGGCCCTTAGCTTATTTTGAAAAGAAAAACACTGCAGAAAGGAGAGAGAGAAAGAAATAAAAGCTTCATCCAGGCGCCGATTCATATCGAAAGACGTGGGTTCAAATCTGACCGCTGCGGTCGCGCTTCGATGGAGGCAAAATGCTAGGCTCGTGCGTGTGGTTATATTTAGATCAACATTGAAAAGCACCTCACCAGGTTTGGCCATACTAAGATAAGCAAAGTGCACACGTGTACACCGCTACGCACTGCAGAAAGCGTTCGAATTTTAAACTGAGTGCTGCTTGTTCTCCTCAGGGGTTCCGCACGCCAAGATGGAGGGAATGAGGGATTTATACCTCCTAGGTGAATGCTTACACCGCCCAGAAAATTTTGCCAAGCTGCTTCCACAATTTTAATGGCCCTCTGTCTTTAGCCCTCCGCCCCCAGCCTTGTTTGCACACTGCATTGGCCTCGACATCGAACGCGGTGCCACTGTCACGGGGTTAGTGTAGAACGGCGTCGGCGTTGCGCATTGAAATGTACGCAGCGACGGAACGTTTTGAGCGATCTGATGCAAATGAAAACGTTGACTACAGTCAAGTGGCTATATAGACGTGCTCCAATGTCACGTGAGTGCTTGAAGCGCACAGAACGTTACTATTACATGTTAAAGAACCGCAATCTGCCATTCCACGGGGCACTGGCATGACCAGCCTCACAGTCTGACTTCCTCGGCGTTTCAGTCTCTCTTTCTTTCTTTGGCCATATTTAAGTTATGTTTTGTCTGCAATGTTTGAATTGGTATTGTGCGTGTAAAATATAGAGTTCAGTATGAAGTTCTCCCTCATTTTCCACAATTGGCGGCAGAAAAAAAAAAAAAAAAGAAGGGCTGTTACTGTGTTCATTTGAAGTAGCTGCTTCGCTACCCTACATGAGTTCCAAGTAATTCAGGGAGCAAAACATACGTTCTCAAAGCTTAAAGGGGTCCTGGAACCCCCCGGGCTTGGTGAAAAAACACATTCTACGGTTAGTGTAGACTGTAATGAACACCTCAGCCAAATGCTGTAGTCATCCGCGAAGCGTAGCGTTCACAAGCGGAGCACAAACTTTCCACTTCATCGGGAGCCCTCAACTCAAAAAGAGGCTTCTTACGCTACTTGTGTATGCTCTGTTTCGTCATAGAGCATACGAGCATACATCGCTGCTATTGGCCGATGGCAGACATACATTAACCCATCTGGCTTGCGCCCAGCGCGCCTGTGTGCGGCCCCTTCACGCGTTTTTTAACGGAAAGCACGCGCGCGTGCTGTGCGTTCGCTTTTCTTTGCGTTGAGGGTGCCTAGACAAAACTTAGTTGCTGTAAATATGTAAAAATGTATTTTTAATAGGTAAGCCTCAGATGCCATTGGACGTTTTCCTTAAACTACCTCAGCGTCGACACGAACGGTGCAGTGCAGAACTCACCATAAATTCGTTTCCCAAGGAGCCAACAAATGCATGCCAGCAGCCTGTAAGAAATTATAATTCCCAGGCTTTAATCAATCATTGATCAGTGATTGTAGATGTGTTTATACCCTGCGGGACTCCATACGCGCCACCTTCTAGGACTCGAGCTCAAGACCATGACTGGAGTCTAACCCAAAATCTTTCTTGGATGAGATGGATTAAGGGACTAGGTGGATTAGAGCTGATTAAGGTGCATTAGGGTGGATTAAGACAGATTAAAGTGCATTAGGTGGGCTATGTCATATGAGACTGGATTATGATAGATAAAGAGAGATTAGGGTGCAAATTATGTCAGGTGAAAGTGGATTAGTGTGGATTAAAATGTATTAAGCATTTAATGTTTTGCAGAAGACAATTGTGTGCATATGGGGTATGAACGCCGTCGAGCCTACCTAGGCGTTGCCCCTCAATAAACCCTCTCGTGGACGTGCATGTGTGTGTGTGTGTATATATATATATATATATATCGTAGAAGAAACAGCGCCTTGTCTGCGGGCCGGCTGTTCTACTCTGATCCGTCTTCGTTATCGCCTTTGCGCTCCTAGTGGGAGCGCGAAATATCCGTCACTGAGCTTTTCTCTCTCTCTCTCTATATATATATATATATATATATATGTGTGTGTGTGTGTGTGTGTGTGTGTGTGTGCGCGCGCGCGCGTTCTCGTTGCGAAGAGAAAGAGCAAGTGTCACTCCCTTGAGGACTTACGGTTGCTCTTTTGGGAAGCACCGAAGCGCCGCTTTGGGAACTTATCTGCGAAAGGAGATAACTGCCTTAAATTGATACGTAGATATTTTGGTGAGTTTAGAAGAAAACAAAAAGCCTGATCTTTATCTTCTTACTAATGATCACATGATGGAATTGATGACACGAGAGTTTGCAAAGAATAACTTGTCTAAATTGATTCATTGATTCATATATTATTCTCCCTGTAGGACTTTAGTAACAAGGAAGTCCATGGGTGTAGGTTAGCTTTGCGCTGACGTCAACCAGGTGCATGTTCTTGGATGAGTGGTGGGTGGGTAGCTGACGCCATAGCGAAAGCTGTATCGCTCAGCTATCTGAAGCTTGTTCTAGGTAAGGATCGCTAAGGATCAAGTACTGATTGGATCCTTAAAGAAAAAAAAAGGTTATCTCATCTACGAATGCTTGTAAGGTACGAGACACCATATTTATAAGGTACGAACATGATGTCTCGTACCTTACAAATCATGACTGCTCATACAATTTTTTTTATTATTGCTCAAGTTTGCCCTACGGTATCAATAATACATTTTGATCGCTTTGTTTATAAGTCTCCGTGAAACATGTTGCACACTGCCACAGCAGATCTGATGGCCTGTATAGTGCGGCTTAGTTCAGCGATTGTGCCTAGAATATACTTGTTTTAAGCGGAACATTGTTCAAGCGTAGCCATGTTTAGGGCGGTCCTGAGTTCAAGCGTAGCCATGTTTAGGGCGGTCCTGAAAGTACCAATGCTTATCCGAGTGTAGGTGTATGGTCTCAACTTTGCCTTCTACGTTTCTCGTTGCGTTCTCCGTTGTGTTCAATTCAAACTTCAAGTGAGTTTTCTCAGAGGCCAGGCGCGTATTGAAACTTTACTTCCGGGAAGCCGAGCTTGATGTTTTTATAGACTTCAATAACCATTCAATGTCAACCTTTCCCCGCCTGTCAAAGCGGATAGAGAACGTTTACACTCGGAAGTGCGACACGCCCGAGTAATGTTCCATGCACCCTCAGATAACCTGTTCCGTGTAAGCTGCGCATGGCACTTCAGATGATGATGAATGCAGGTGATAGTTCCTTGTGGCTATCTGAGCCTCAGGCTTGCTCCTCGACCGGTATGGGCTTGAATTTGAGCCAGGGGCCCTCGCGAGGCTCGCACACCATCGAGTAGAAGCGAAGCTCGAGGTTCTCCTGAAACCATTTGCAAAGCACTTATTAACCTTGCTTAATATGTGTCGAAGACCAGACTCGGCAGTGTGCTCTTGCACCATTTCAAACTGTGGGGACAATCAAACGGGAGGTGTCAGCACAGCTCATAACTTCACTGAAAAGCAGCCAGCTCGTCCTACGTTAGGGGGCACGCTCACAAACAGCGCTGCCACAGTAAAAAGATACAGCAAAAAAGAAAAAAAAAGGGGGGGGACGCTTGAGTTGGGTGATATTTTGGGTAGTGATTGAGGAGGCAAAAAGTATGAGCGAAATCTGCGCTGGAAATCAGAAACGTTATGGGGTAGAACTTTCTAAAAATTTGAGCGCGAAAGTCTAGTTGGGCCTTTTCTTGATGTCAAGCCGCTGCCGCTGTTTAATATTGCATCTTCATTTCGAGATGTTCTAGCCTCTTCCGCCGAGGCATACTTTCTCGGACTTTTTCGCCCACTTTTTGATGCTTCGTCACCCATAGCGATGTGGAATGAAGCATTGAGCCACCGCGGCGACGTGTACTACACAATTAAGGCACGAGAGAGCGCTGCGAGTTTGGTGGCGCTAAAGGGTTCCTCGATGTCCTGCTTTATGGACCACACCTCTTCGCCTACCACTCCGCATTCTAGGGACCACAGTACACGGGAAACCGGGGAAGGAGGACATAGATGCACCCTATCCGGAACGTTATGTACGGGCGCCGTCGCTGACATCTCCCTCCACAATAATGCTTACTAAAGCTACTGAAGGACAAATTTGTGCGTTACAATTTCATTTTGTGCGCAACTGACACAATGAGGGCTGTGCAACACACGTTGTTGCTATATTGCATGGCAACTATGCTGTCAAAGAGCGCCGCAACCTGCCGTGGTGGCAAGGTCACAATGGACGGCACGGTTCCATATTATGACGTAGCTGCGTTTTGATTGGAAGCAGCAAACACGTCTCTGGGTAAGTGAAATGCGAGAAGGGGATGCCAACATTTGTCATCAGCTTTTATTCTAAGTGTAGGCACTGATTCAGACTTCTTCTTCATCACCTGTACAAAATCCATCATCATTCATCGTCTCGTGTGTCTTCTTCGTGGGTGCCATCTTGGTTTTCACGGAATAAAGCATTCCCTGAACCGTGGTATTTCAAGTGGTGGAAGAAGTTGTAAGTTGAATAACTTCTGCTTGCCCGCGTCCATCTTGAAAATTATGTTTGCATTTACCTCAAGTCGATGCGAGGAACCCATTTCAATGAAAAACTCCGCAAGTAAAATTAAGTTTCAGGGCCCCTTTAAGAATTCACACACGTACATACAGGGCTTATGTGAGAGGAGCGAGTGTAGCGTGAGGGAGAAGTATAACAGACAGAGGGCGATTCTTGCTAGAAGAAAAGGGTGGCCTAGCATACAAAGGTACTGCAGGAGACAAAGAGCTTAGACGAGTGAGGGGGAAAAAAGGCACACACTGCCCTCGTGCCCTGCCATTTGTGCTCACCTTTTGCGAAGGTCCGGGCTCCAGGCGGAAACGTTCCACGATGCGACCCACAGTGTAGATGATCTCGATAAGCGCAAGCCTCTTGCCGATGCAGTTGCGAGGACCCTGACCGAACGGCTGGTACGCCATGCCATGCTGCTGGGCCACGTTCTCTGGCAGGAATCTGAGCAGAAGTGTGGTCGTGGCATTTGATTGGGGCTTCTTTTCGCTGAACCTTTCACGCCCCCATTGAAAGAATAACGCGCACACGTAATGAATCATACATGTCGAGCAGGCCTTCTCTACTGTTATCTAGTGACAGCATAAAATGTTTTCACTATGTTGAATCCCCTCAAGATGATGAGGAGAGACTAAGCAGTACCAGTTTCTTACGAATGTGATGTCACAGCGGTCCCGTTTTTCACGCCAGATACAAACACAGATTATTTTATTTTATTTTTTTGGTCAGAGGTACTATTTCGCATCATTCTGTTCCGTTTCATTTCAGTCGTTCAGTCGAGTGAGTGGATCCATTGTTACAACCGGCTTTCGAACCACCTCCGAGCCGAGCCGTGGCGATTGGTGAAAAGAACTCAATATAAGATGGTTTGCGGCCGTGGCATAGCCGTATAGTGTCTACCGGCCAGCAGACTTCCTACTGTTTGAATGATTGCTGGCTGTTATGCGTTGACTCCTAAGGAGATCCAGGTAGAAATAACCTCCTATGTAAAAAAATAAGCTGCAAGAAAAATGAAAAGAAAAAAAAATCTTGTTAGCTCCCTCTTGGCTGTGCAAAGTTTATAACAGTCTTTCGTTGTCCTTCACCGCTTTGTATCCATTTCCCAACCTCTCATCCAACTACAATTCGTGCATGACAGTTTTATAACAATTGATAGGTGACGATGCAGTACGATCCGCTTACTTGTATGCATACGGTTTTTCACTAAATAATCGTGTATCGTTTGCCAACTAGGAATACAGACGTAAATGTTCTTGTTGCACTATTAGTGCTACGTATATTTCTCCTTGGAACAGGTTATGTGCAATACCACGGAAACAACGTAAGCGCTTAACGCTGAACCTCACTTCAGCGCTCGGGACAGAGCTTCCAGCTGCAGCACCGTACCTATCCGGATCGAAGCGTTCAGGGTCGGTCCATGCCTGTGGATCCTTCTGTACCACCATGGTCGGGGACATGATGCTCAGGCCGGCATGGTACTTCACGCCTTTGTACTCGAAGTCTTCTCGTGCAGAGCGTGTGACGAACCTGCGTTGAAGTAGCGCAATGTAAACCCACGCGGTTCAGCACACGCAGCTCTCTAGCGTCACTATATATATATATATATATATATATATAAGCGTCTCATATACGCACGCAACTACCACAGGGAGGACACGCAGTGTCTCGTCCACCACGCACGACAGGTACTTGAGGCCTTGCGTCACCGCCGTGTAGTCCAGGGAACCCTGCGTCAACGTAAACCATGGAAGTGTGGGCACCACTTGTTTCTTAGGGGTCTAAATGTTAAAATGTCCCTGCAGCACCTTTTGGACTTAGCCAGAAAACGATGCTGATCAATCGTGGAGGCCGCCGTGAATGTGTAAGCCCAATATTGTTGCTTTGCACGCACCCACCGCGGAATTTAAAATTTGGTTTCAAATACAGCTGGGAAGCGCTTACTATTCTTTCAACAAATGACGTCATTGGGGGCCTCGACTACGTCTCTTCAGGTAAAAATATCATTGGTTCACCTCATGATCGGGGAAGATCGAGATGCATTGCTATGCTTTATTTGTTCGTTTTGAGTTCAACAAATTAAGGCGATGCAAGTATATCAAGAAAAGTAAGGCAGCCTAGCCCGTTCATCGCAGTGGCATTATTTGTTGAAAGGGCAGGTGGTTTCTACCTGTACTTGAAATCGATTTTCAAGTTCCCTGTTGCGCAGCGCAATAATATTTGGTTGATATGTTTACTGGAGCCTCAGCTGACAATTTTTTGGGTATGTTCAAAAAGTGTGTCACCCTTATTATTTTACATCATATGCAAGGATGCACGGTGCTCACCTCACCGCAATCGTATATAGTAGCAGCCAAACGTGCACGTGCCTATGCTATATACGAAAGAAGAGTTGAAGAGAGAATAAGTGCTTCACTTTTTCGTATGCTGCGTGCCTTTCAACAATGTTTTCTCGAGTGGAAAGTGTACGTTTCTCTAGAATAACCATTGTGTGACGTTCGTAAGATACAGTACGCAATTGCATTGTTTGTTGTGTTTTACCTCAATTAACTAGTTTTGAGGGAAATACATGAGAGTGCCACGTGAACCACGCGGTGAACGTGCCGTTTACCGCGTGGTTCACATGGCACTCTTATATAGGAAAAGCACCGCGAGCTGTATATGGTCATACAAATGTTAGCAGCGTGCACACTGTTACAGAAGAATGCCATTTCCTATAACGTTACGCAAAAATGGAACTTCTCGATTCGTGCCTCGAAAAGGGAACTCAGGAGCCGAGGAAAGGGAAGGGAAGCGGAAAGAGGAAAGGGAGGACGTCGTGAGGCGGCTTCCCTTTCCACTTGTTTACGCTGGAAATGCATTACGAGGTGGGAGATACTACCTCCCGGCCGCCTCCCTGTCTTGCTCGATGGCCCAAGGAAGAAATATAATATTTGAAAAGCTTGCGGTATTTAACACACTATGAGACTTCAAAGGTGCCGGATATAGTTATAGGAATGTGAACGCGTTATACTTATCCATAACAAGCATGACAGTGTAGTCACGTGTTTTTCATCTCTCGAAAGCTATTTTCCTTATATTAAGCCAAGAAAGATTAGCTTATAAGCAATATGTTGCTGAAAATGCCGGCTTAAACTGCTGTGCATACGCCATTGTCGCAGTTAGTTTTTTTTTTTTTTTTGGCAATTCTTTGGCTAAGGGCAAGACAATTACTTCGCAATACGTGCGCGAAAGTTTTCGTTATTTAATGCGTTAATTTATGTTCTATTTCATCATGTCCAAAAGGAAATGCGAGCTTCAGAGAAGGGAAAAGAGCTTTTGTGCATATATACTTACGTATTTTTGTCTTACTTGCTTCACTTCCTCTCTGACTTTTTCCTGGATGTCGGGATGATTTGCGAGCATGTAGCACACGAAGCTTAGAGCCACGGAAGTCGTCCCGAAACTGAAAAGGGGCAGCGGAATGCACGTCAAATTACCTCCTCATTTTCCAGTAGATTTTATTATCTAAACATTCTTATGCACGAAAAACAGACTAACGTAAGAATAAAGAAAATTAAGCAAATGATAAAACATCATAAAATAAATTAAAAATATTATGCAGGGTTGAAATTAACGTCCTGACATCGCACAGCGCTCGGGCCTCTGGCGTTTTCGCCTCCTTAGAAAATGCTACAGCCACTGCCAGGTTTGAGGCCACGCCCTTTGGATCCGCAGTCAACCATCATAACTCTAAGCCAAAAGGATCAACGGGGGCGTAGGAGTTAGTCCTTTGAGGAACTAAATGTTCTGCCACAACCATTGATCCCTTTAGGGATCAACGGGAAGGGGACGAACGGTTAGTCTCCTAGCAGTTAATCTCTTCATGAACATTTAGTCCCTCCGGTTACTCTCTGGAGGATGAAATGTTAGTCTCCTCAATTTCTCCCCATGGATTAAATGTTACCCGTGAGTTGCTTTCTGTGGACTAAATGTTGGGCTTTGCACTTACTCCATTGAAATGAAGCTGCTTATCAGTTCATTTGTTCCCCAGGAGCGACTTCTTCCATCTTTTTATGCAGTTTTTCTTAAGAGGTCGAGTATTTATCTCAAATGTGCTTTTGAGGGATAGGCACTATACGTGAGCTGCTCGAGCGAGTGATATGGACAAAATCTGAACAAAATAATGGACAAAATGTAAACAAAGCAACAGTTTATTACCCTTTCTTTACTACACCATGCAGCATGCTCGCCACACGCACTAGTGGAGATGATCGAACACCGCTGCTACACTGTTAACTGATTGGTCGTTCTGCTGTTTCCTTTGCGTTCCACGACATAACACGACGCAACATCACGTGACGTGAGCAGCACTTGGATATGCGGATGTCGCGTTTAATAGCGACGGTTAAAAAGCATGGTCCATTCACCACCAGTCCCCTTTGTAATGACCACAGCACATGAACGTTTGAGGCTTATAGAATTACCGTGGCAACCAAACTCATGTAACCAGTTACTGCGGCTTTCGTTCGGTCCGCAGCATTCAAGTCTGTTTCTTTTCTTACAACTTTCGACCTTTTTACTTCTCTGACTCAGCTGTGGCTCGCTGTACATTTAGTTCGTTAGATCATTAATGTATTCACATAATCAGCTTTTTCTGCTTTGTTCCTTCAGCATGGAAATCATATTTAGCGGGAGCGGAAACCAGTGCGTGGTTTCGGCGCGTTAATCAATGGCCGCTGTGGGCGAAATTCTCCCATACGCCGGCTTCCGGCTTGTTGAAGTCCGTTTCCCAACCACTTCTGGCTGCGGTGACCCCTTGTGCTAAGACACTGGCCGCACGGGCCGCACCTACCATAATTCCCTAAATAATCGCGTCCCCTTGATTCCGTTGTGTGGGAATGCGAATCCTAACTTGGCTGTATTTCACGAGTGTAAGGGCGAGTAACGCATATTGTCGTTGTTATGCGAATTGTTGCCCCAAAGTATTAGCAGGCTGGGCATATAACCTTACCCGGCGATTAGAAGCATTGCAGTGTTGACAGACACTTCTGCTGTGGACATCTTCTTTTCGATCTTGAACTCGCCTGAAATAAAAACATTACGACAGCCTTCAAACCGAGCCTACGCTTTTCGTACTTCGATTTATAAATGTTTATGTCCTATATCTGCCGCACACTAATGACCTTGAATGATTTAAAACAATCTGTGCAGCACGCCATCTGCATGTGGGGGCTGCAATAAAGAATATTCTTGCTCGCGGACTTAAAGGAGTACTGACACGATTTTGCGGCGGCGCAAAATATACATTTTTCGTTTCCTAGCCATGTATTGTTAACGCCCTGCGCACACGGAAGCCAGGAAACACGTACAAAATATTTTAATTTGGTTTTAAAGTTGGCGTCGCCCAGCACAGCAAGCCAGCCCTATTGCAATGGACACTACGACGACGTATGAACACGGGCTCTTAAAAATCACCGAAATCGCGGTCAGAGTCTCTGGACGACTGTGAAATTGCCGTTTTTTGCGTGCCTCAGGTGTAATTGACCAAAGACGACAGAGTTGCAGCGACGCTATTAAGAATTTCTGTCCCTACGTGGCTCAGACGTCGTCCGACTATGTTGATACGTCACTAGGAAACCGCCCCCTCGAAATCGAAACCGAAAGTCAGCTTTTAAGGGAGCCGTATTAAAAATATATTCATTGTGTTGCGGGCCACCATGACACTGTTTTTGGGGATTTGCACGCCAGTGCTTTCATTTACAGCAACAATACGAGAATGTCAAAAATTCGTGTCTTAAAGGGCAACTCCGGCGGCCTTTTCACCATGTTCTGATATCGATGTTTTCGGATGGTACTGATAGTCCTGTAGCAGCCAGGGTGGTTCAATTTGCTCAGAAACGCACCAATAATTTTAAATAACCGACCGAAAGGCGTGTTCAAACCGAAAGCGAAACGGGTAGACGCTTCGTGCAGCGTATGCTATGACGTCACAGCCTTCCCGCCATCAGAAATATGGAGCTGGTGCCACAGAAACGAAAGTGGCGATGTTATCCAACGATGTATTAGGTAATGTGGCAGCTAGAATGGCAAATGCTGATGCCGACGCTGACCGTGCGGCCCTTCGCGCGAGGTACGCGATCGGCTCGGCTGCAAATCTCGCAAGCAAACGGTGGTGGCGGAGGGGGGGTTGGGGGGGGGGGGGGGGGGGGGGGGGGGGGGGGGGGGGGGGGGGGGGGGGGGGGGGGGGGGGGGGGGGGGGGGGGGGGGGGGGGGGGGGGGGGGGGGGGGGGGGGGGGGGGGGGGGGGGGGGGGGGGGGGGGGGGGGGGGGGGGGGGGGGGGGGGGGGGGGGGGGGGGGGGGGGGGGGGGGGGGGGGGGGGGGGGGGGGGGGGGGGGGGGGGGGGGGGGGGGGGGGGGGGGGGGGGGGGGGGGGGGGGGGGGGGGGGGGGGGGGGGGGGGGGGGGGGGGGGGGGGGGGGGGGGGGGGGGGGGGGGGGGGGGGGGGGGGGGGGGGGGGGGGGGGGGGGGGGGGGGGGGGGGGGGGGGGGGGGGGGGGGGGGGGGGGGTGCTCGGGTAGGCAGCGTTGCAGGTAATGACGTCAGAAACACAGGGTGGCCCGCGGGGGAATCCGCTAAATGTTTTTAAATTCATTTCCAGGAAAACTAAATTACTTACAGGCGCCTGGTTTGGCATATATTATTATAGTAACAAGGAGAATACATACTGAAAATTTCATTGAGATCCGTGGACACTGAAAAATCGCCGGAGTTGACCTTTAAGAAAAGAAAAATTAACAACTACGTCTCAAAGTGAACGTCGCGCTCATGACTGGACTGCGACGATAAATATCGAATGGCGCACGATGATAAATTTATTTCACTGGGCCTATTTACGAAAAACAGAGTTTTTCTGGGGGGGGGGGGGGGGGGGGGGGGGGGGGGGGGGGGGGGGGGGGGGGGGGGGGGGGGGGGGGGGGGGGGGGGGGGGGGGGGGGGGGGGGCTTCCTCCTGTCCCTTGCTCTTTCTCGCGCGCGCTTCAACGGGGCGGCGAAACATGCAGTTCTACTTTTCGTGTTGTGTGCCTTGTTGGTTTTGTTGCCGCAGTGAAATTTGTGTACGAGGTGGGCAAGCGCGTGCTGCTCAGCGATACTGAGCGCGGATTTCCCAGTGTAAGAGTTTGGTTTGGTTTGCTTTGCTTTATTCAAGGCAAAAATTTAACAAGATTGCCCTGGGGGACACGACTAAGGACTAAGTAAATGCCTGACTTGGTCGTGCCACCCTGGCAGCAATGCAAAAACATATCGTGAGTACAGTACGCAGAAAATTACAACATCACGTGTTATCTTAAACGGGTACCATTGTCGAAGAGAACTACCAGGAGTATGACTAAAACATAGAAATATTAACAGAGTACTTATTCGAGTGGTGGTAAATACAAACACATGCATGTTTTCTATCAAATAAATTAACAAGAGACATCTTGATTAGGGCATCGAGCTGCTGTATAAGACAAAATAGAGTATAAGAAGCACCAGGTGAAGCAACAATAATGAACAAGGTGTAACGAATACAAAAAAACATCAATATCTACAAATTTTAAAAGTCAAGAAAAAGCATCGCTTTCTTCAACTAAAAACTGTTTCGTTATTTTTTTAAATGATCTAGCTGAAATTCCATCTTCCAGTAAATGTAGTATATTTGGGTGTTTGTTTATGACGTCTGGAATTTGTGAAGCTAATCGTTGGTCGCCGTAGTTCGTGCGTGATCTATACTTGTATATTAGGTTCTTTCTCGGCTCGTATGGTGTTTGTTTCACATAATATGTGTCCAAGAATAGTGATGTATTTAGTCTATACTGGTGTAGTATCTGTAGGCGTAGCTTATGTCTGTATAACTGTTTTATAGGCAATACTTTGTACATTTTAAAATATGGTCGAGCGCTTTCGTAAAGGGGAGTGTTAGCTATTGCACGTATAGCACGGTTTGGCGTCACCATAATTAACCATCGACTGCACCAATGCCCACTGGTTTTCGAATAATTCCGGTAAATCTATGTGAACGATATTAAGCGTTTCGTTAAGACTTCACCATGTTATAGTTTTACCATTAACAGATAAATGTAATTCATTTTTGTTATATTTTTCATAATCAACGCAACACTTTTTGAACCTAGAAAACATTGCCCATAAGCCGTGAAGGTTCTGTAGTGTATACATGTGAGCTGAATGTAATTGCACTGCAAGCAGCAAGGAACTTGCTGTTTCGTTTCAAATACAGCTGGCAATTCAGCGCTATTCTCTCGACAAATGACGACATAGGGGAACTGACCGCGTTATGAAGGAGACGAACAAGCATGAGCTAATTTCTTGATACCGATGGCATGCGCACTAATGTTTCAACATTTTTAATTTTAAGTTTAGCACGTTGATCGAGACCAAAGGTACTGGGACAGTTACTTTGTGGTGCTTCATATATATATATATATATATATATAAGTTAATGAAACAACAAACATTGAAGCCTAGGGGAAGTTATTCCGATTTGTAATTACGATATTGTAATTTTGGGGTAAGTAGAAAGGAATTAAAGTGGACGAAAAGACAAACCTGCCTTCGGTGGGAACCTTAATTACAAATTGGAATAACTTCCTCTATGCTTTCCTAGGCTTCAATGTTTGTTGTTTCATTAACTTGTTTCTAACAAATAAAGCGAGCCCCCTTCACCCCATCCCCTTTCGTTATATATATATATATATATATATATATATATATATATATATATATATATATATATATATATATATATATATATAAGAAAGGAAGCGGGTACACACACGAAAAAGCAATACTTTTACACGGCCGAAACGTTGGGCATAAACGTATTGCTTTTTCGTGCGTGTACCTTTCTTATACGTGCCGGACCCACTGAAGTTTCTCTTTAATATATATATATATATATATATATATATATATATATATATATATATATATATATATATAAGGAGGAGCATACACAGAGGAGGTGTTGACACGTGTAGGTCACCTGCGCAAGCATCGAACAGATGGCGCTTGCCTTCTCAGAAATTTCGTGCGGATAGACAGTGTATGAGGATGCGCTGTTTTTAATTAATGCATTGTCTGTGCGTTTTAACGCGATTGCGTTGCGACGCGAAGGAGGCCCGACAACGCTATCGCGTTCCACTCTTAAATTCAATTCTTATTAGGTTTAGTCTATACGTTCATGTTATAGGCGGCAAGCGGCGTATTCCACCAGTGCTATTCCAAACACATGCACGTGCCTGAGTTGGTCACATCTCTCGTACTGAGCCCGCTATGACAGCACTTGCTGGTGCGTGGTTGTTTGCAACGCCACTGCATATTTTGTCTAGTGCTTCTCGTGCTTGATAGTTATCGTGTCTACTACTTACCGCGGCTTCCGGCCGTAGGGATATGCGTGGCCTCCGCAATCGGCCGTGCCGCCGCAGCCGATCGCGGAGGCCACGGGATATGCCTCAAGGTGCACCATTCTTCCGCAATGGTCCTGGCGGCGTGCCAGTCGTTATAACGAAAGTGAGCGAACATGTTCAAAGATAAAAAAAAAAGTAATAATGTTAAAGCTCATGAACCGCACTGACGTAGCTTCTACGCCCCCCTTTCCATTCCATCTGTGTGTAGCTTCCAGCGCGCTCATTGGGACAAGAGGAATAATTACATCGTTTTGATGTTATTGTCAACAGAGGGTCCCACTGCAGTCGCTCGAATTTGGGACTCTCGTCTGCATACTACTAACTACGAACTTTGTATTTTGAACGAATAATAAACTGAACTGAACTGAAGACGCATGGACGATATAACGCCGTTGATACTTCACGGTTAAGAAAATTTTTTGGCGCAAGCGATTCGTTATGCAATTAAGCGCGCAAAGGGAGGTCATTTGAAGACTGCTTCTAAAAGTGTTGCAGGGCCCCTCTATAGAACTCACGCCCCAGTGAGGTAGATGTTTAACTTTGCAGTGTGCTTGCTCTCAGCAAGAGCGAGTGCGCTGTTCTTAAAGCTGCGACAACACTCGGAAGTGAAGTTGTATGCGAGATGCGGGGAACGTCCTCCCGCAGCCTTTACTGGTGCTTGCGCAGTACCGTTCGAACACGGCGTTCGACAACATTCTAAGCACCCTCATCTTCACAGCTGCTACATCACCGACTTCTTGATCGTCCTCTCCGCGACGCGCACGACTTTCGACATGGGACAAGAGATTATTTACTTGCCTATTAGGGCTTCTTGACTTGTGTTCTTCGAGTAGACAAGAAATGTCAATGTTGCCGGTATAGGCACGCACACGGTGTAGAAAACAACTCAAGAATGGTTATAAGCTAGTATAGTTAGAATGGTGTATAAGAGGCGGAAACCGGTTCAGGAAAACTTGATGTCGTTGAACCTACCATTCCTCACTTCAGCTTTAGCTTCTTCTTCCTCAGCTTCGGCGTCAAGCAGTATTTGTAGGATGTCTTTCTTGCCGTCCTGAATGATAATATATATTGAAAAAATAAAGGATCGCTAAAATAATATGTCACAGTAATAAGAGCCTTTATAGCGCCTATGACATTCAAAACACTTCTTAAATGAGCACAATTGTCGTGCACAGAACACCGGCAGCATCACTTTAACGTGGCGAGTTGGGCTTGTGGTTCATAAGGGCGCGAAAACGTACACTAATCCGCACAGAGGACGCAGCGGTCCTCCTCGTCCCCTCGCTTCGATCCTGCGTGTCTTCTCGCTGTATTCCCTCAAAAGTCACCTTAAGCAGATGTGTTGGCGCAAGCCACACGTAAAAATAATGACAGCGGAATTCCGTTAGTGGTAATTACTTTCTTGCTAACCGTCGAAACAGAGCAGCCTAAACGCAAATCCCGTCTGGTTAGACTCTGTCTCAAAATAATCGCGTTTATTGCAAGCCCTCCGAAAGAGACCTCATTGTTTTGTCATTCCCATTGTTTCCTACCCGCTGGCTACGTCATAGCTTCATTGCGTAAAGATCGGAAAGGCTTTCGATCATTGTAGCCTATGTCAAACTATACTATACGAAAAAAAAAAAAGAGAGAAAGAAATGAAGCACAGGTAACAACACAGTGTTGCTTACAGGCAGTGGGTTCTCTCGCCTGACGTCGACGGCCTTGTAGGCGAGCTTCGCAAAGCGGTCGTAAGTGAAGCTGCCAATCTTGCTGTTCAGCCAAAAGAAAGGTGCCACCACGTTTTGCAACGTCGTCGTGCACTCTGCGAGGCGAAAGGGGTGCATCAGAACTGCGGCTATAAAGACATTCTATAGCAAATTCGCACATATCGCGAACTCAGTCAGTCAGCTTTGTTTTATCTCTAGGAACTCGCGCCGTGATTCATATTATAGCGCTAGAAATACTTCTATGGTCCAGTTCTATATATCACCACTCCAGAACACTGTTCTGACACAGCTCTAGCACAGAATTTCTAAACATATCTCGCCTTTGTGAATATGTCCCAAACCATCTGAACAGACTTGTGTGTGTGAAGACTGTTGTGTTTACGATAATCTTAAGGTTACGCTCATTGCAATGGCTCAGAATTTATGAAAGGCAAGAACGAAAGAAAATGTGAAAGTATTTATTTCGTTGCCAGAACAAGTTATTTCGGAATGTGCGTATTTCGCGAGCATTCTTGAGATGTCTTTTAACAAAGTAAGGATAGTAGAACATCAATGTAAACATACATGACAACATAACTATGCGCCCCCAGAGGGTATTCATATATTTCCTTAAGTTTCTTTATAGATTCTCGCAATACGGCATAGCCATTAGAGAATAAAAAGCAATAAGGATAGCGCAGGCGAATAACAGGAGACCGGATGTAAGTCCCTTAATGTGTATATTTGCTGTTTCCTCACAGGAAGTTGTTCAGAAGCTTAGGTGAAGAAAACTACCGCGAGTTACAGGGACGCAGTCCATGAACGAAGAAAAGGAAGCAGAAAAGGAAATAAATGTAGTTATTCCGGAGTTGACTACCTTGCTTTATTCCCACGTTCAATCACATGTACCCTTCATGGCAACTGGGTGTTTGCAAGCCCTGAAGCATTGTTTCCGTGGTGGCTTTACTTAACGGAGTTGAACTACGCCGTGACTGCAAACACAAAACTGTAGGAAAGCTCGCACCGACATTGACAAGACACGAGGAAAAAAAATCTACACATGAGCGGCGACGTCATAATAATGAGGGAACGTAACTAGCTAACACGTCCATCTAGCTTTTTTTTAACTGTTGTAAAGCGACACATTTTCTAGCGCCCTCTTAACGATAGACGACGCCGTAACCGAAGCCACTGTATTGTGTTTCTGCGAAAAGAGCTTGTCTATATGCGTATACGTTATCATCATACGCATCAGTTATGTCCAGACAGCAAGCGCTAAAACTTACGGGCGATCATGTGCATGGGGCCGGTCATGGTTCCCGGGAGCACCTGAGTGGCCATACGGAAGAGCGGATGCTCGGTGGCCTCCTGGAAGTTGTTTGCAATGCCGAAGCTTCCCCGGGAGATGTACTCCATGGCGAGTGGCTTGAAATGCTCGTACGCTGCGACCTCTTTCTCGCCGCTCTCACCCGTTTTGGCCAACAGGTCCAGGAGACGATCGCATGCGTCGTCCAGGTGTGGAAATATCTGCCGTGAACGAAAACGATGCTTTTGTAGCCAGTTTGCTAGCCTGTTTGCCATGCTATTGCCATCACTTGGCTACCTATATAGTTGGACAATGCGTCACGGTGAAGTCTGCGTGTGGCCATTATACTTCGTGCTCGGGGCGGTATTTGTTCTGCGCAACGAGCTTTCGGTGATCCGTGCGTTTGGAGAATGTATAATTTGTCCGTTTAATTCAGTCTGTATTTCGCGCTGCCCGTGCGCAGTCAATTCAGATTTATGTCTATGCCTCGCACAATGACGGCACCTGCGTTTCTTCACGACATTATTGCAAGCTGAAAATATATACGTGTATTTATAGAGAGCACATCGGCTGCACGTTTCTGAACAGAATATTCTATTCAAAGATAGTGGTAAACATGCTGTCCGTGGTGGTGACCATATATATATATATATATATATATATATATATATATATATATATATATATATATATATATATATATATATATAAAGCAGAATTGACGATGCGTCTCTTAGAGTACGACGGTTTATTACATCAACGTTTCGGTCGGAGCCCGACCTTTTTCAAGATAATGTCTTGAAAAAGGTCGGGCTCCGACCGAAACGTTGATGTAATAAACCGTCGTACTCTAAGAGGCGCATCGTCAATTCTGCTTTATATATATATATATATATATATATATATATATATATATATATATATATATATATGCCATGTGCCATATCACATGGCACATGGTAAACAGCTTACAAAGCATCAAATAATTTAATCTAAAGAGCTGCGCGGGCTGATCGTAAAAGAGACGATCTTCCTATAAAAATATCACCCTCTGGATTCATAAAAGAAAAAAAAGAGAGAAAGCAATGCCTTGCAACATTGCGGCACGAAGAACTGTGGCCCTCTGGTAGCGTATAATACCGAAACCGGGAGACGCGCTCCGGCTTACCTCCCGATGACGTAAGTTTCTCGGTTACGTCATCGATTAGCATGCGGCCATCGGTGCGCCGTTTCAGTAACCATTATATAGCTACATTGTACCGATGCTCGACATTGTGGCCACCTGTGCTTATTCCAGCAGTCATCCTGCCAGATGAAGCAGGAGATTCTGGAGTTGCCAATAACGCCGGGTCTTTCGTTGCACACTGCACTTATACAGTCAGATCATTCATCAGTACTACGCTGTCTAGAAATAGTCAGTGCGATCCATGGCCACTTCGCTTAATGCTGTGCTGACGTTTCGGCTTGTGGCGTTGAAATGCAGCGTTTTGTCGAAGACGAAAAAGTGTTTGCTGCGAACACTTCATATTAAATCGGCCCGAATTACTTCAGTGGTCAAATACCGGAAATAGTAGCGCTGCGCGTACAAATGGCCAGCCTGTTGTGCGAGCCGCTTCAGATTTTCTTTTTTTGATGCTTAAAAGTCTTTCGGCTGAGTCAGAAGCTCAGTTACCCAAGTGTTCGTGCGTATCAGGCCTATCGGAGATACGCATCTAAACTAATCTATTGCAAAGAAATTAAGCTGCATGAATTAACTTATTTGGAGAGAGAAGTGACCATGCAGTGCCGTCCAACAGCGGGAAGAAATGCCATCTGCAACTGCTCCGAAATTTAATACAAACAGGTGGAGTGCCAACGCTCCCCGCTGGATGAGAAGACGAAATTGTCCACGCACGTTGCATAATAAAGGAAGACAATGCGTACCGCATGTCCCTCATAAATCTACTTCCAGTTTCACTACTACATTGCATGCATGTGCAGAAGTACATAATCGAGAACGTATAGCTGCCACTTAATTTGAGCATCAGTAGCACTAAAGGTTGGTGAAGGAAACGATCGCAACCAAACTTCGCATGCAACAAGGGTTTATCAAATCGCTTGCGTAATGTTCACATATGCTCTTCGAGAAGCTCACATGATATTAGATAACACCCACACATGATTTAATAATGTAGTCAAGAGAAAGAACCCGTCGCGAGTGAGATGCTTTAAACAAACGACCCCAGCGTCAGCTCCATCTCTCTCTCTTTTTTTATGTACATATGTTTTTGATCCACGTCGGGACGCGTCATCTGCTTCTTTAGGAAAATGAACTTCGCAGCATATATATATATATATATATATATATATATATATATATATATATATATATATATATATATATATATATATATATATAAAGCCCCCACGGCTTTCGTCACTCGCCACTCGCCCGTGGTCACCGCCGCTCCGGCCGCGCAAGCAGCTTGCGTTATCTCCTTCTTATCTGCGGCGTTGGTCGCCGCGGGCGAGTGACGAAAGCCGTGGGGGCGGTGACATCGACGTCACAGACGCGCTTTTCCCGGCCGATTTCGGTTTCAAGGAGCCTGCCACGGGGAACTAATTGTTCGCGTAGCTCCGACATGCACTCCGCTATTCAAAATTTGATCGTTGGGACAGGTAGTATCGAGGGCGGGCTCCAGAGTACTCATTTACTATAGCCACGAATTGCTGATAATTAAAAAGTTAATTAGCATAATTCCGCTAATTATGCATACAAGTGCGGTAATTGTTCTGTATCTAGAGGCCGCCAACCCGTACACTCGAATGGTACACAAGACATTCCCGCGATTTATGTTTTTCTAATTTTAAAGATGTGTTGCAGCTAAAAAAAAAAAAAAACACCCTGTATGTTGTACGTGTTGTCATTTTCCTTTTGGAAATGCAGATTCCAATACCTAACTGCGTGGAACAAGCAAACCGAAGGTAACTTATCACATCGCTGTGCTCTCGTCGGGATATTAACACCCTTCTGGTACGTTTCGCAGCAAAAGGAAGAAAAAGGAGACAGCCTATCTGAACGGTACATTTCGAACATTCGCACTGGTCCGCCATTAAATGGTTCTATACACTTATGCGGGGAAACTGTCCCCCTTCTGTACTGCGCGCTAAATATTTCACATATCCAGTAAGTAAAACGTATACGAAAAGTTCTTCGCTCCTGTTTACGTTCCGCGTAACACAGCCGTGCCGACGATTAGGCTTAGTCTAGTACTTCGTCCACGATGGTCAATAACGCCTTGTACAAGGAACGAAGAGAATAAATTGCGAGGACCTATATTAAACGTTTGAGCGTATTCGCGCTCATGACACATTATAATGCGGTCATGTTCCGCCACTTAACTACACAGATGAAAAGTTTGATCCATGAAGAGGGAGCGTGTTCTTAATAAACTTTGCTCTACGGTGGCTAAGTGCTCCCGGGAGCATTCCGCAAAAGTATCAAAAGGCGCACGTATCGTTTGCCTACTGGTCACCGTGACACATATATAACTGCGATCGCACTTTCTAGGTGTCTGCGTGGGATTGTTAGCGATAAGCGATGGTGACGGCAGTTTGTGCCGAACTCGCGAAGCTAAGGAGGTTTTTCGCGTAAAAGATAGCGATTACGGCGGTATTGTGGAACCGGCCAGAAATTCATCGACTTATAGCATCGGACGCTTTATTGCTTTCTCTGCAAGAACTGTACGAAGTGTTCACGAACAAGATGGAGTTCACCGATCTGAACTCCCGATCTGATACGACTGAGCGATTTATGTGTTGTGATCGGATGAGCTCTCATAGAGTTCTTTCTAGACTAAAATGAACTAAAGTTGCGGCATTTCTTCACAGTGCATCAGCGCCCTTCATAATTGTTAGTCTGTATCTAATCCCAAGCTGTTCACGAGTTCAAGCGTGAAGCACTGTTGGCAGTCCAGTGCGCTGGCCCAGCGTACAGTGCGCCGCACTGCACGCTGACAGCGTGCAGTGTTTTGCGCTGCACACTGTCGGCGCTGTCGCTGCTCGCTGGGACAGTGTGCAGCGCCATTCCCAGCGCGCTCTGCCACGTTTCAGCGCTACCAAGTGCGGTCCAGTGAGATTACAGCGCTGCCCAGTGCTAATACAGTGTCGGCCAGTGCCTCACAGCGCTTTGCCAGCCAGTGCCAAAATTACACTGGGAGACACTGTTTTTTCCGAGGGTATATATATATATATATATATATATATATATATATATATATATTTCTTTTTTTCAGGCTTGTGCGCGGCCGTATGACAGAGATTTGGGAACTACACAGCAAAGTCTCGGGTCATGCGAGAACTCGCTTCGCTTCTAGGTGGCGAAGGGTAAGCTGGACTCGCCAAAACTCAACACACAAGGGGATGTTTCTGATCACGGGGCCCCGCCACGGTAGTCTAGTGGCGGGGCCCCGTGATCAGAAACATCCCGGCTGCAGCGAATCCCGGCTGCAGCGGATGCTGCTTTTCGATGGAGGCGAAATGTTGTTCAATGTCACTGCACGTTAAAGAACCCCAAGTGGGCAACATTTCCGGGGCCCTCCACTGCGCCGTTTCTCATAATCATATCGTGGTTTTGGGCATATAGCTATGTTTCTGGGTCGTTAAAGGACCAGTAATCAATCAAAATCTCATCGCTGAGATGAAATTAACAACTATTCGCAACTCATTTGTATGCGTCTAAGTGGTCCTGTCCCTGATAACGCGGATAGAACACGGGGACAGCGCAGGTCGACCCTGACGCTCATATCGCGACGAGGGTAACGTGTGGCTTTCCCTGTAAACATTGGTTCATTTTGCGCGCAAGAGAGCTGGCTTGTGCGCAACTCGGAAAGTGGTGCATACGTAGCCGCCGCGCGCCGTTTCCCCCCTCGCCGCGCGGCCTTCTCTGTTGCCGACGGCTTGTCGGGTTGAACAGCCGCGCGTGCCGATTGCCTTGGCTTTTGTTCTCGTCAGCGGACAGACGTATCTTGCCCTGTGCGTTCATGTTGCCGTATCTAATGGATAAGAACGATGTGGAGCGTCGCTTGAGATGTTTTTGTTACGCGGGACGTTCCCAGCAGGCATATAATGTGGACAGGAACTGGACGATAACGAAAAAACGTTATCTGCCTTCGACACGTGCTACAGCAGACACATTGTTTTGCATGCGTTATCAGCGACGTCTGTCGGTAAACTCAAATGTGGACGGTATATAGGGATATGCATGGCCGCGTTAAATGTCGCCTATAGGGAAAAACTGACGTTCGAAATGGTGGGCGCTCACGACAGGTTTTCATCATTTAGGGCACTAACTACATGAAATTCTAGCAACTCATGATTAAAACATGACTGGTAAACCGCTGATGCATCTCACTGCAGTTTTAGGTTGCATTGATAAATTGCGCATCTTGAAAGTATTGTCGTCTTCGATAAATTTACTGGAAAATCTGCAATGCAAAAATGGTTAGAAACCACGCAATATTACTATAGCTATAATGCCGGCTTTGTGTCATTCAAAATTGATATGCGCATGACCTTTGACGCGTGTTTTAAAGCCTGTTCATTCGCAGAGACTCCTTTGCCTGCGTTGATTCTCAGCACTTAGCCCTTTCTAGGGACCTTGCGTTTCTCGGAGACATACATGGTGTCTTATATTTAGTTAAAAAATATTATGTGCAGTATATGTGGGAAATCACTTAGACATTTCGTTTTAAATAGATGTTTGCTGTCTTCTGGATAGTCATTGGATAAAACAGCATACAGGCGACGGGCACATTTCGTTGTAACTGTCTACATAAGCGCGAATTCGTTAGAGAGAGAAGACGACGCGGTAGGAAAGGATATAGTACAAAGTGCCCAAGTAGCAGTTTTAGGTAACCTTGCGACGGTCTTCGGCAGGAGATGATCTCCTTGAGCGTCGGAAATTGATCAGAATATATACATATACGATGCGTGGCGATGCTTTCGACAATATGCAGCGCTGCTATAGACTTCCCCACCTGTCTGAACTTGGTGGCGGTGAAGGCGTGTGAAGTGACGCTCCTCGTGCGCTTCCACTGCAAATCACGGGCATGCAGCAAGCCCTGGCCCAGGAGCGGGTGCTGCTCGTCGGTGCGCATTGTCATCTGCACATGCATGGCAATGTCGCATGGTATAACTACGCGAAAATTACTACTGCGTCAACAGGAACAATGACGTGGAATGTGACAGGAAAATTCTGCCCCAGTTCCACTTTGTAAATGTGGATGTACAACAGATTTGCTCCTAGACAATACCACAACAGGGCCCGTAGCCAGGGAAGAGAGGGAGGGAGGGAGGCTGGCTAAGGGCTTGATTCTCTCCCGAAATTTTGGTTGGGAGATAGTGTTAATAACATAGTGTGGCGCTAATAACATAAAATTTAAGCCTATTAATAACGTTGCATTTAAAACGTCACTTATTGTACATACTGCTATGTTTACCGAAAATAAATAAGCAAAATAGATGTTTTTCTCAAGTAGTCAAGGCCTTCAGCAAGTGCCCCTTCCTTCCTGCCCCTTAAGAAAAGAAAATCCTGGCAACGGGCTTGACCACAACAACAAGTAACGTTAAACATACATCATCTCGAAAACTGATATTAGCACACCAACACCGCAACTGCTGATTTAGTACTTTTATTTGAGATCTCTAATGCGTATTTGGTTGCTGTGGGTAGGTATAGCGCGCTTGTCGGCGTTTGTCTGCTTGTATGATGGGTGTACTAACGGGGCCAACTGTAACGAACGGCATATATCTTTCTCTTGTTTAACCCACTCAAAGTGTGTTCTCATATAGGTCGGTCGTTCACGGGTGCGCACTAAAACATCGGCTGAAGTGCAGAAGGCTTCAAGAGAAGGCGGAGTTATTATTAAATGCGAAGCATTTCTTAGCGAACTTCGGCGACGTATCTATTTATCTATCTAGCCACCTACGACTTTGTGCTCTCCTGGGCGTTTCGTTAATGGGATGTATGCGAAAATTGGTATGCCACAACATGACTGCATGACGAACATAAACGACAGGTCATAACATGACAATCGTGAGATGCATGTCATGAGCGCCATCGTTTACATGCCACGGCTTGGTGCTCTTGCGGCTGTTTCGTCAAGTTCATATGCACCAGAATCGGTATAGCGAGACAACAATACAGATCCATTTTACGTTCCTTATGTGTGCTTCGCATTTCCTTGATTCCCACTGCACTTGCGATCTGTCAATTTTTAATTATTTATATTATTTGTTATTTATTATTAATATTATTAGGGATGCAGTGACGTCCGCTCCCACGGGAACTTCGCCAGCTACCTCTTCAGGTCTTCCTGGGAGGTCTATCGCCTTTTTTGATGTGAAGGTACCCGTTCTTCATGCTGACAATCTTCAGTGTGGAGGTTGTGACGATAAATTTTGACGAGCATGAGCTTGAAAAAACGACGTGGCGCAAAGTTACAGAAAAATAATAAGAGAGCGGAGCGAAAGACCAACTAGCCCAACACGGTGCTCTGTTGAGATTAACAGCTGCGCTGCAAAATGTTAAGGTTCCCTGGCACTCAACACACTTAGCAACAGTGGCTTGGAGAAATGCCACGACAAAACTACTGGTTGTCTACTCCTGATAAGATAGCCAAGCCATACTGTAGCTCTTTTGGCTCCTCGTCACCGATCTTCATTAGGCCCGCTGTCCCCGCATGATCGAAGAAGAAGGAGGAGGAGAAGGAAAAAGAAAGGCGGGGATGTTAACCAGAAAGCGTTATGGGTGAGCGCCAGAAAAGAGGCTCATCATCATCATCATCATCAAGCGTCCGGCAGGCTAACTTGAACTGGACAATTGGAAAAGGCAACGGAAAGGTGAAAGAGAAGAACGGGGGGGAAAAGGGTGGTGGATAATGGAAGGTGATGCGCTGGCGCGTGGCGCATTGCGCTATTACACAGTTAAAGACGTTCGCACGAGCTCGTCGTCCTCAAGAAACAAAACATTGCTCTCACTGCCTTGTGGGCAGACGAGCGACGGGGACGGTGTTCCTGCAGTAGCATCTGTACTGAAAGCGGTCCGTTGTCCAGTCGTTGTAGTGTCTGAGTTCGTTTACATTCTACGTCAGATGGAGGGCAGTGACGCAGCAAGTGGTCAATAATTTCGTCGGTACCGCAGACATCGCAGCTGCAGCCCTGTCGGTCACTCCAATGAATGCAGAGTATTTCTTCGTAAAAGCAACTCGTAACCAGAGGCGAAAAGAAGCGAAGCTTCGTGTTGAGGTAGTCCGGATGGAGGGCGGTGTAGCAGGTGTGGATTAAGTTGATGCAGTCTTGTATGCCTTATGTCTGGTGCGTTCCGCTCCGTCAGAGGGAGACTGCGTGCCATTTGTCGAAGCTGGCTTGTGGTGTCAGTCCTATCACAGTGGAATCGGAACGCTGTGGACTTGGCGCACTGTGCGAGCTGCGATATCTGCAGAATCATTGCTGCTGATTCAGCAATGACTAAGAATCCACTAAGATTCAACCTCGTGGCCTTTTCCACTGAGGTCTTAGTGAAGCTTCACGATGTCATACGTTAGTTAGTTGCTCGTGCGATCCGCGCCTTAGAACTGACCGCATGCACTGCAATGCAGGTTTTGAGTCAGAAACACAGCCCATTTCGTCGGTCTCTCAGAATCAATGAATTCTATAGTGCCGCTGTGTATAGCCGCGAGTTCTGCCGCCGTTGATGTCGTGGCATATGATGTTTTGAATAGCGAGTGTTAATCGCCGTGTTGGTATGACAATCGCACCACCAGAACTGGACGACGTAGTCGAGCCATTAGTATAGATGTGTACGTGGTTACTGTTCCTTTCGTTCAGTAGGAGTAGGCTAAGCTGCTTTAGTGCAGAGGTTCGTAGATCTGACTTCTGCTGCTGTCCTGGAACTGTGATTTGTGCACACGAACAGCTTAAACACAACGGAGGCAACACTGGCTTGGCCGTAGGGGCGTATACCGAAGTGAACGACGAACAGAGTGCACTGACAGTAGAGCTGGATGTTGTGCACGGTCTTTCCGCAGCGAGGCTTGGAAGGTGATGGGATGGCGCCCTGGCAGACTGCCGGAGGTGTGTGTGCATCGTTTCAACGGTTATGTGTGTCGTTACTGAGTGGTCCTGTGCAATGGCAATTGTTTCAGCAGTTGACGCACTGCGTGGTAAGCCAAGTCATATTTTAAGCGCTTGGCCTTCAATGTTCTGGATGGTACGTGGATTACTCTTGCAGGTTTTGGATATTGCGGGCAGGCTTTATCAAGAATCCACTAAATAACACCCTGCAGAGCTGTAGCATGGCCTGTGTAGATACTCCCCAATTTTTGCCTGCAAGGAACCTGGACAAGTGACAAATAGCGGTCAGTCGTTTTTAGCAGAGAAGCTGCTAAAGTTAACCGGTAAAAACTCTGTCGCGCCACTTTTAACAGCGAAGCTGTTTAAGGTAGCCGTAATTTGTCAGGCATCATGCAATACTACATGACATTGCGTTAAGTGATTTGGGCAAGAACATGTCACGTGACCTTGCGTTAAGGTACTTTGGGTGATCACGCGACATGTCCCGCCAAAATCACGTAACAATATAACTTTATGCCCGCGAGCTTCGTAACTTCATGGCCGCGAACTTCTTGATTTCATCGCTCCATCTAACTTTTTGCCTGCCTGTTGCGTTTTCTTGGTATCCATTTCATCGCTCTTACTGTCCATTTGTTACCTGTCCTCCGCATGATATGCCCTGCCCAGGTTCACTTTTCTTCTTTTAATTGATATAAGAATATCAGCTACTTCTATCTGTTCTCTGATCCACTCCGCTCGTTTTTTATAGCTTATCATTACACCTTTCTTTTTTCTTTCCATTGCACTTTGCGTGCTCCTTAATTTCGAAAATCTCTAGTTATTTAGTTATCCTCTGAACCTTACGTTAATACAGGGAGAATGGAGTGATTAATTGCTTTTCGCTTTAGTGACTGTGGCATGCTTCCAGCCATGATTTGGGAATGTTCCCGGCTCTTTATGCGGCCCGTCCCATCCTTATTCTGTGGAGGATTCCCTTTTCACAGGTAGGCGTCCCTGTTAGTAACTGCCCCAGATACACGTATTCGTTCACACATTCTAAGGATTCATTGTTACTTTTAAATTCCTTTTCTTTAGCTAGACTGCTTGAGCATAATTTTGGTCTTTTGCGAAGTTATGATGTCGCCATGGCCGCCTTTTCAACCCGAGCACGAAGCTGAAGCCGTGTCACAGCGGAAATCCAAATACAGATGTCGACAGCTTAAATGGAAAATCTTACAACGCTTTACAGGTGGGCGACTATTATTGGTACTCCGCTTTGAAGGACTCCACGGTTTCCGTAATACTCTGACGCCGCGCCATTTTCTGTGTGCACGTAGAAGGATCTCATTTGTAGGTCGATTATATTATGCCAGGTCCCTAGGCTTCTGAGGAACTGAGAATGGCTTCATGGGTGACATTATCGTAAGCCCCTTTAATACCTAGGAACAGAGCAGAAGATAGTCGCTTACAGGCCTTCTGGATATATGTCACCAAGTCAACAATACTGTCTGTTGACGAACGGCTGCTCCCGAATCCGGTCATAGCACATGGATAGATGCCGTAGTATTCCAAGTACCGTTCATTCTTCCCATTGTCTTTCCGACGCAACTGGCAAGCGCGATTGGACGGGATGAGAAAATGTCGGAGGGAAATTTGCCAGCTTTAAGAAGCGGAATAAGGCGACTGGACTTGTGCGGAGCAGTGCCCATCGTCCAGGAGTCGTTGCACCTCAACAAGATAGCCCTCCTAGCTTGCTCTCCTGGGTTACACAGAGCGCGGTAGGTTGTGTCGGCAGGTCTTGGCGCTGGAGAACGCCTGCGCAAAAGTCAGCGCAGCTTCCCGTTCTTCCATGGATATTGGACGCTCCACGCGAGGATCACGTGATGAGATAGGATGGTCGAGCGTAGAGCTGTGCACGGGCCGTATTTCCGAGCCCGAGCCCGGCCCGGGCCCGCTGACTTTGTCGAAGGCCCGCCAGAGCCCGACGGCAAAGGACTGCGAGCCCGCCCGGCACGGCCCGACGTACGAAAACACAATCCTGGGCCCGGCCCGGCTCGGCCCGGCCCGGCTTTTTGAAGGTTCGCTGCGAAAACAAAACATCGTTTTCCGGTAATTTGGCATTTTATTGAGCATATCAAATATTATCAAACGACACTCGACGAACAGTCTCTATTACACAGATTACAAATTGTGTGCAAAAACAGCAGGCAGTCCAAGATTCCGGCTTCAACGAAGTGCGGCGCTTTTGCATTCTGTAGCCCGCCGAACTGAAGTTACGTTCGCTGCTTGCACTCGTCGCCGGAATTGTTTTGTTTAAAGTAGCGAATGGAAAGGAAAAGCGGTAAAGGGCGGTCGCGGAAAAGGCGCTGTATGCGTGCTGGAAAACAATTCCCGCTCATTCTATATATTTCGGGCTTGAGTCGGGCTTTGCGCCGGGCCCGAGCCCGGCCCGATAAAACTCCAAGTAGCCCGTGCCCGGCCCGGGCCCGAGGTGAAAATACGTCGGCCCGCCCGAGCCCGGGTCAGGCTTTCGGGCTACCCGGAGCCCGTGCACACCTCTAGTGGAGCGGCCCCGTCCTCCACACCAGCGGACTCTGCCTCGCTCGCATTCTTTCTGCAGAACGATTCGGCGACATCGATCTGGCTGCATTGTAGATGCAGTGCCAGAGAATTAAACGGTTGGAACCGGCCAAAGGTGGTGCGCAGACCACGAAGATCCCTCCATATAAGCGACAAGTGCTTTCGTGGATCCAGGGACTAACAGAAAGAAGTCCATCGTCGCGAAACCACTTTGTTGATGTGACACCGTATTTTCTTTTGTGTGCGTCTAGCTAATCTGAAATCATGGGCGTATTTCATGCGCCTGTATCATCTTCGTTACGCACGACGGCGAGTTGCATGAAGTCTTTCAAGTTCAATGTCGAAATTTGGTGCTTACAGAACTTTTCTAAAGCTAATGTGTTGCGCTCTGTAGGACATCCTTTATCGCGTCCTCTAGGTTGATGGATAAAAATGGAACAGAACACGTCACCTCACCTGATATGAAGCTGTCTGATATTGCATATAAGGGCAACGTTTTCAATACAGTGCACTTTTTCTGTGAAGTCCTCTTGATATACGAGACTGATTTCACGGCCTTTAATCAAACTTTGATCGAGTGACGCAGCTACAGTGTTTAGCGCCCATTCCGTATGAGTGGGACCGGTGATCGTTGTGGCATCGCGTAAGCAATACGTAGTACTGCCTCTCCAGGGTCTACTATACTAGTTCTGTGTGCCTTTTTCAGAAGCCACGGAAAATACAGAAAAGGCTTTTCGTACAAACCATTATTTTATGGAGCAGCGTCAATATCTGCGCCAACGAGCACTAACCATTTCAATTACTACGTGGGTTCAACATGACATAATATACAACGATGGCATTGTATATGCAAACGTGGAAGAGAAGATGCCCTGCTTACCCCTCGATTCATAAAGTTGCCGAAGTCTTTCACTAGCACGTAGGACAAGAAGTCAAGGTCTTTGACAACAAGCGTCGGCACATCTCCATTGTAAAATCTGCAAAGCAATTGGAAGCAACTTAGCAGTGAACTGAATAGAAAGCGAGACATGAAATTCCCGATTTGCGGTAAGGTAGATTGCACATGCATAACAATTTTTTTTTTACTCGTGCGAAAGTTATAACGAAGCGGGGTGATAAACTGCTCATTTACGACTATTTCCTGTTCTTGATTTTTCATATTTATAAAATTTGTGCACTGGCCGCTTTTGTTCTGCGACGGTGCGATACTTCCTGATCCTCGTTCAGTCCCGTTCTTACCGTGTACTTTTATTTAAAGAACAGAAGTCGTCACTTTAAGGCAGCGTGACGGTGACGACATTCATAACACGTATGTTTTGGTATGTTGCGTATGTGTTGACCACTGCGCATATATGACTGCAGTTTCCGTCACAACTATATGCATATAGTAACATATGCTGGGACTGCCGATGGGCAAACCTATCCAGTATTCATTAAACAGCCTCTCTCGCAACGGAGTACTCCTTTACGGCGATCCCCATACCCCCTGCAAAAATATTCTGAGGGAATCAGTAACGAACTGTTTCGGCAATGCTTCTCACAGTAGGAAAGAAATACGTAAATGTTCACGATGTTCTTTATGTGTTTAGTAAAGAAGAAGAAAAAAGAAAAAAAAGAGGAAGAGAAAGAAAAAGAAAAAGAAGAGAAGGAAGAAGAAGAAAAAGAAGAAACAGAAAAAAGAAAAAGAAGAAAAAAAGAAGAATAAGAATAAGAAGAAAAAGAAAAAGAAAAAGAAGAAAAAGAAGAAGAAGAAAGAAGAAGAAGAAGAAGAAGAAGAAGAAGAAGAAGAAGAAGAAGAAGAAGAAGAGAGTGTATTGCAACAATCTAAGCACCCTGCATAGATGCTTCTGTGCGTGCTGAGTAGCATACGGCGTATTTCAGAGACTTTCGCGCTGTGTTGATATTGCATGGCATCATGGTGTGCGGTTCGTATTCGAATTGCCCTGTTTGTGAAACGTATGGGCATAAAATTCTGGCTATTTATGCGCAAAAGGACTCATGAAGAGCCGTTTGTCTGCACGTTCGACGCGTAAAACGCTCAAAGCACAGTCGCTGGTACTGGCTTGCAATTGTGCGATTGTTTAGCCATTTAGCGCGGATAAGCATAGATACGAGGCTGAGAACGGCTGTTTTTATTCCACGCCGCTTGTGTCAAAATAAACAGGATGCAGACTACTACTCATCGATGTCGACGTCAACGCCGAAACGTCTGGGCGTAAACAGCGCCAGTAGATTGCGTGAAAGAGGTGTATGCTTCGTCTAACGAATGAACCCAACACACGACACAAGCGATGTAAAGAAGGGGGGAAGGGGGAGCTATTTGGTGCGCTTTGGTAATAGTTCTTAAAGCAAAAACAACAGTAACAGGCAAGCAGCGCCGTGTGGCATCTTTTTTCCTGTTCTTTTTTTCTCTTTTTGCGCGAAGGAATACATTCATAATGGGCTTTAAGCGTCTCTGCATTTCCCGATACATAAGCTAAATATGTTATTTTTTTCAACCCTTTCGCAGTGCTCTCCAGTGAGAACAAACATTCGTGATAAAAGCCAACGTTAGAAAACGAGCTGAGAAATAGCTGAAGCAATATTACTATAACTAAGTTCTAAAAAAAGGAGAGGGAGAGAGAAGTGCTCTATTGTTGCCGAGAACAGAAACTCTTCAAGCGAGAAAATAACGTATATGGCGACCACTGCAAGACTCAAGTACCGGAACCGGACCTTTTGCATTTGTGTCGATTTAATAATTTATCGCCGACGTAGTCGGCCATGTATGCACACACAAACAGCGTTGAAATCAAGTTGTGCTTAAAAACATGTTCCTGGCACAAACACTATTGTAAATTGTAATAGATCACTCGTATTGCGCCTTTTAACTGCGGGAGCTCTGCACGTGTGGTCGCAGTACATTGCATTGCTGACTGTTCAATAAGCCGAATTTCCTGCATTACTCAGTGCTTTAATTGACAACGGCATACATCTAAGGCCGATGCAGTCAGCCGATGATTCAACTGAGGATGGAGCATTAACGTGTATATACGGGGACGTTCAATTCAATTCAATTCTTTATTTGCAGACGGGAAACATACAGAAATATACAGAAGGTTTCGTGATGTCCGGGCATTTTATTACTGCTCCGATAAAGAGCGAGAGAAAAAAAGTTGTGCAGAAGGAAGGAAGCTTAACAGGAAAAAAAAAAAAACAGAAAAAACTCGGCTTGCTACCCTGCAGTATGGAAGGGTAAGGGGCGACAGGGGAAAATGAAGTCGCATTTGACTGATATATAGTACAACGCCTGAATGCGTAACACGCTATGTATATAGCTAGCTATAGAGTTGGTATCCTACATGACGCAGTATATGAAATGTTATGCTTAATAGCAGCAGCGCAAGAAACCAAACCTTCAGTAGTGTGTGTGTGTGTGTGTGCGTGTGCGTGTGTGTGTGTGTGTGTGTGTGTGTGTTGTGTGTGTGTGTGTGTGTGTGTGTGTGTGTGTCGCTATTGCGGACACGTTACTCACCCGTACACGTCTCCATACTTCTCACACCACTCAGCAATGGCGTTTGTGATTCCCTGCAGCGAAAAAAAGCGCGCTCAGAGTCAACGCTGGACACGTGGTGCAATTATGCTTCTATTTTGTGTTGTAGTTTCATTTCAATAAGTGGACCTATGCGGATTTCCCAGGCGGCAACGCTAGCAAGTAAGGTGTTAATCTGTAAATACACGTACTGTCATTATTGAGTCGTGCTAAAATGTCATCCTGATAGGTGCGGATTTGCTTCTTGACATAGACACTGGGTTACTCTAGCAGAAAATGTGTGGATGGCAACAAACACAGGATGTTGCAAGGTAACAAATCGTAGGGATGCCGAAATACAGCGAGGAGTACACTTGCAACTAGAGAAGTGTCAAACGACAGGAACAGCGGAAAGTACGGCATTGTTAGTTTTTCCTGTTTTTTTTTTTCCTACGTTGCTATGAATGAATTTTTCGAGACAGTATTTAATTGCGAAAGCGCTCTCACGTCGTATCATTTCATCCTACTTTATTGGTTGTGGAAAAGCCGGCATGGTATTGCTTTTTTTTTAAAAAAAGTTCTGTGCAAAGCTTGTTAAAACCACGATGATCCCAAGGTACACTTACGGGGGGATTGAAGTTATTGTCACCACGTGGAGTTATTTAACGTGAGCCTAAACCTAAATGCACATGGCGTTGTTTGCCTCCATGGAAAGGGCAAAGCTAAAGCGGATGCTATGCCGATTTAGAAGGTACTTGATAAGCGAGCTTGTCTTATCGTACTACAGTAAACTAGTGAAGCTTCGGCGAAAACATTGAGCACTATGATATTTAAATTTATGAGTGCCCTTAAGGGAAGAGCACTTGAGGTGACTATTTCTTGCGACGCGGCTAAGAGACGATGTAAGAAGTGGTACTTGCTTCACACAGCGACCAAATAAAACGTCTACGCGCTTACCTTTGGTGATATTCCCACAGATTTCCCCACAATATGTTAGGAGTCGGTCCAGGAATTCCGAGATCCTTGAAGTAGCTGAAATGCTTTTTTCGCCATCTGCAGAAGAATATAGATGCAGCAATTGGAACAAGAGAGATGAGCTGCTCGTCGAGTTCGTGCCATAGTGACTATATTTCAGACGGGGAAAGAAAAAGAGATAAAGGGTCCGCACAGATATACTGGAGTGCTACGCATTATAAACAATGTTTAAAATGTCCTCTACAAGCCTTAGATTGAGGCAGTTATGGCAATTGTAATGGTTAGAAGCTTAAATAATTAAGGGGCAACTCCGGCAATTTTTAGATATCCACGGGTCTCAATTAAATTTTCGGTATATGTTCTCCTCGGTACTGTAATAACATATACCAAGCCAGGCAGTTGAATCTCATTTAGTTTTCATGGAGATGAATTCAAAAATTTTTTAGCGGAGCCCCATCCGGGCCACCTTGTGTTTTCGGCGTCACTACCTTCAGCGCTGCCTACTCGAGCAGGCGGGCGGGCGTTCACGAGCAACACGATGATACTTCGGGCCTGAATTCATCGCTGTCAAGTTGACAAAAAGCGGACATAACTCAATACGTTGTGGGATGATATCGTCCCTTTCGTTTTCCTTGCCCCAGCCCCATATTTCTGATGGTGGGCAGGGGGGGGGGGGGGGGGCTGGTACTCATCGCATACGCTGCACGAAGCATCTAACCATTTCGATTTCGGTTTCAACACACCGTTCATTCAGTTATTTAACGTTATTGGTGAGTTTCTGAGCAAAATGAACCAGCCTGCCTGCTAAATGACTATCAGTGCCACTGGAAAACGGCAATATCAGAGTACGGTGAAAAACAATCGGAGGTTCTCTTTAAAGGTACCAGACGCTCCTTGAGGAGGTTGCTAACAAGGTACATATGATTTTGTTGCACAATATCAACTCCTTTACAGTAATTTGACCTGCTTAGCTTGCGCGCTTCGCAAGAGTTTCCACTTATCGTCTATGTCCTCCACCTTTGCCATGAAAATACATACCTTAAACTTTGTGGTTGCGAAGCAGGATGTCGAAGTATGCAATAAATTTACATTGTTCATTTATGCATTTTCAAATCTAAGGTTTTGCGGTTTACTAATGACAAGTCGTGCACGACATACCTGGTCATTTAAGGGTACCCGAGACACCTTCATGAGTTTGGTAGCAAGATACGCCTAATTTTGCACCTATTAAAATGCTTTCGTGGGACGACACTACAACCCGTTATGTGACCTCCATGCATGTCTTTCTTATTTTGTTATTTATAAAGTATCTGTCAATGCAACTCCAACACGAGCTAAATTAATAGACTCCTGGTATACATAAGAGGCTGGCTTCGTCTCATGGATAATGCTTGAATCTACACTAGCAAAAATCAAGACATTCCTTCTGAAATGAACACAAACGCCGCACTGCAAGTTCTGCACACATGTGCAGACACTCCATAGGCGTATACATATGTGTGCGTATGCAGTTCTATATGAAATTAAATCCGGGTATGCGTGTTCAGGCTACTTTGGTGGTGTAGAACTTAGAATGAGACGAGCGCATTGTCAGAAAATAGTTACTTGTAAGGGCATTTACTTGTTACGAGCAACTTGAAAGTGGACAATACAAAAGGTGTTCGCGTTGTCCGCGTCTGTGGTGTCCGTTTATGCATACCTTGCATCATTTCATTAAGGATCCATGCGAACCAGCTCAGCTTTCTGTTGTTCTGACGCGTCCAATAGCGCAAACTTTGCGAAGGGAGTTGCGACGATACAGAGCGTGTTGCTCTTTTGACCAGACAGCGTCGAGACAAAAGCGGCTCTAAGGTGCCACGTGGCGATACGCCGATAACGTACAATAGGGAACAACGAAGCACGTGGATGCCACAACAGCCGACAACGAGGGCGGATACACTCGCTGCGTAGAGCGCGAGATTGTCGTCGGGTTGTTTGACACGAGTTACGCCGCCATATTCCTAAAGCGTAACCGTGACTATGCGGCTGTTGAGTTATGTTGCTGAGCATTCATTCATTCATTCATTCATTCATTCATTCATTCATTCATTCATTCATTCATTCATTCATTCATTCATTCACACAACGTCAGTGAAACGGTTGACAAACACAAAATGTGCGCTGATGTATGTTACCCATCAGTATAGATCAACGAAGTCACATGTACGTTTTCCGTGTGACGTTGATAGGTAACGGACCCAATGACTACATATAAATCGAATGTATCTTTCTCTGAATAATGTATCTCTCAAGTGTGCCTGTACGTTTTCGGAACGATGTGGGCACCGCAACGGACGCATAATGTACAGACCTTGGTAGTTATTTGCACGCCGTCTGTTGTAAAGTGCGTTTGAACATACCGCGGAAATGTTGTGTTTTGTGTTTTGTGGGGTTTTACGTCCCAAAACCAGTTCTGATTATGAGAGACGCCGTAGTGGAGGGCTCCGGAAATTTCGACCACCTGGGGTTCTTTAACGTGCACTGACATCGCACAGCACACGGGCCTCAACATTTCGCCTCCATCGAAATGCAGCCGCCGCGGCCGGGATTCGATCCCGCGACCCTCGGATCAGCAGCCGAGTACCTTAGCCACTAGACCACCGTGGCGGGGCACCGCGGAAATGAAACAACCAGCGGACAGACAGTGGACGGATCCTGCGACAACGACGACGAAGCGGAGACACGACGTACAACAATAATGACAACGTGCAGTGCTCTTTGTGCCTTCTTAATTTCTTTTCTTTCTTTTTTTTAATTTTTGGCGACTAGTTTATAGAACACGGTCTTTTAAACGTGGATGCACGGTTTTGCGTCTCCTTGAATGGGCGCCATCTACAGGCGCTTGGGCGCGGTGCTCCCACCTTCATTTTATGATCTCTGCTTGTACCTCGCTAGTTTTTTTTCAGTATAGCACAATTTTCTCAGCGCTTCCAAAACATATTAGCGTGCGCGTGGCATCTTATATAAGGTGCCAAAGAAAGACCAGGACATTTGAACTTTGACGCATGCGATTCGGAGCTCCTTTGATAAATGTTGGCGTTGACACAAAATTGAAAACGCAAGGAGTGCTGATATTGAAGTCTGGGTCTGAGAAGAGAAAATCGGCCAGTTCTGGGGCCTCTAACAAGTATGTGCCACATTCTTCAGCGAAGAAGCTCTTCCGTGTGTATGTAATACTGCCGTCATAGGGTGCGCGCTGCTTTTTCGTGAACCACTTTGACGCTATCTTCCATCGCCTACCACTGTGCACATGCAAGTCCTCAATGACAATAAATAAATAAATAAATAAATAAATAAATAAATAAATAAATAAATAAATAAATACCGTTACGGTAATCCCTAACACGAAATGTGAGTGCAGCTGCACGTGCGTGTTTTTACGAGTGAACTGCTAGGTTCTCTAGTCTCGTAGAAGGTTGTAAGAAAACTAGTCCATACCTCCACGGTAGAACGTAGAATTTCGAACCAGTCTTGTGGCACATGCATACCCACCCATGGGAATAGGTCAAGAGCCGAACGGTTTCATACGAGGAATTAAAATACACTGTAGCTACCATTGCTCAACCGTGCCATGCCCCTGCAAAAGGGCGTCGCGTGGCTATATAGAGGCGCGCGAGCTACCTTTCGATGTGTTCATTCGCTCGGTTATAACGGCGAGGGCCGACAGGCGGCACGCAACGCAGAGACGGGCGCCCACGAGCTGCACTCTAAATGAACACCTGATAACTTATCTGGTGCTAGACGGAACCGAAAGTCACACGTTGATATTCAGGCTTTGGCATACATATCCACATTTCACGGCGGCGCTGCTAGCCGGTGCAGTCTGTCCAGTGCTCACTCATGTGTGGAGGCCAGCTGCAGCCGACAAACTTAAACAACAGGTATTACAGCATGGAGTGTCGCTACATCGCCAAAGTGTCAATGGTGTAGTGGGGAAGCACGAACCTACGCATTGCAGTGGGACACGGCCTGAGGAAGTGGCACGAGCCCTGATCAATCGAGCTGACGACGATGGCAAGAACTGCGGCTGCTGCCATCGTCGCACCGCCTGTCCACACGCTGTCTAAAGCCAATAAACCCTCTTCCAATGTGGTGGAGGTGCGGGGTAATCAAACCTGGAACTACGAAGTCGGACGCTGCCCGCTATCCCGACAATGGCAGACGAACTATCCCAGGTAATGATGATGGGTTGGTTCTGCCGGAATGTTTTTCTCGTGCTATTAAATGCGCATGTCACCGAAAAATATGCATTGCGGTTAGCAGACCAAGCGAGGTGTACCGAGTGTTGACTCTTGACGTATTATGTAGCATCTGACGGCACGCAACATGGATGTATGACCACATACAATCGGAGGTGCATATTCCACTTTATCTGTCAGCTTATATTGCAAACAACAACAAATCGGATAAGATATGGTCTATAAATTGCCTGGTCCTATCTCTCCCAAATCAATAATTGATCACCTTGCCGAGTCAGTGGTGACCTCGAGTATGTGAGAGTGGAGACAATGGTGGCACGTTTCCTTGCGTATTCCGAGGTCGCGATTGACGACAACAGGGCTGGCTCTGATAGACGTATGCGACCGACGACCTTGATCTTGTTTAAGGTGATACGTATTACTGACTGATAACGGTGAGCTTGTCTGTCTTACGTTTATTTTTCGGGCTGTTTTCATTCATTGTTCTGGGAGTGGAATGGAACAGAGGTTCAACGGATTTGCTCCATAGGAGTTGTTTTTTAGGGGCGAAGCTCCTTAGGGTGTGGGTCGTTCAATCATCTGTCGTAGTATAGGAGTAGTAGTAGTATGTATGTAGCCACCTCGCGCCGCGGGGAGGCTCGCGCTCACCCTCGGCGCGTGCCTCCCGGCGCGCGAGCTCTCTCACTCTTCCATCTGCTGTCTTGTGAGCGAGAGCGAAAGGCGCGCGTTGACTATGGAAACGCTCTTTCTTCGATGAACGCGGTACTAGCTCGCAAAGAAGGAGAACGCGCCCTCACCCGCGAGCGACAAGCTTGACGCAGGCAGCGTCTTCTAGCGAGTTTCTTGATTGAAAAATACCGACTGCTCGCGCTGGAGAACCGTTCACCGGCCACCCATATATATATATATATATATGTATATATATATATATATATATATATATATATATATATATATATATATATATATATATATATATATATATATATATATATATATTTAGGCACTGGATCTTGACTTGCAATGAAGTGCCGGTGGGAGATTTCACTTGTGCGTAGTTGAACCATAAGGATTCGTAGCGTGCGCGTTAACTAAATTAATCCGGAACTCGGCACGATTTACGATGAACCTCCGGAGCTTCGCCCACTCATCATCATTTACTCCGTGGATATGCTGTGAATTTTTTTCTTTGCTCCTGAGTAAGGGGGGGAAGGGGATGTAGAACGAGTGTGGGGTTCAAGGTTAAAACACGACGAGAGGTTCACAAGAGGGCGGAATACGGTATGGATTAAGAGCAAACATTTTGACAAGTTTTCGTGACGAGAGCGAGTCCTCGTTGGCATCAGCGACATTCCTTTTCGCATCACATCGAATCGACACGAGCACAGCGTCCCAGTGATGGACAGGAACCATTTCTTGCAGCGCGATTTGTACGACAGCGGACAGTACAACAGTGTAACAATTCCAGATAAAATAAGGTAACATAACTGTAGCAGTATTTACGCATAACATGTTGTGATTGCGGAGAAGTATATTACGTGTTCGATGTGTGGTGAGTAGTGATCCAGAAGCTATATGTATATGTAGCTTCATCATGGATATATTTTGCGCTTCCACAATTTATCGTGTTATACCTTACGTAGAAAATCTCGAGCTATTTCCCGAATAATAACTTACCAGTATAAACCAATGGGTTATTTCACTTAAGTGTCCCTTTAATACCTCATTTGTTTCACTCCTCATGGACTGTACAATCTTGGGCAGGGGTGGCTGTTCATTGGTTGCTTTCGCGTATTTCGTGACGGAAATACTAATAGCTTGCTAGATGCATTGTATTGCCAGTGTAATCATAACTTGAACATTGATTGGGTACGTTTATTTTTCTTTTGACATCCTACGTGACCTGTTCGTCATGGCAACGGTTTAGTAGCCACGAGTGCAACAGTTGCATAGAAGTACTGCACGTTTAAAGCTTACTGAACAGTGGCTCTTACATTTCTGTACATTTTCCTTTCAACGCTAGCATTTCTGTGCCCCATAATAAATAAATAAATAAATAAATAAATAAATAAATAAATAAATAAATAAATAAATAAATAAATAAATAAGCGTGGTAATTGAAAACTATGGTTACGCGTATCTTATACTTTTCTTGCTGAATTGTCTGCAACAGAAGTAAAAAAAAAAAATTCTTGAGCTATTCCACTCGGTCAAGGTGGATGACCAGCGACTGCATTCCTGCACCTGTTCTCGTGCTCACTCCTCGCAGGCTCGTAGCTCTTCGGGTGTGCTCACTACACGCAACCTCCTCATTATCACAAGAGAAGTCAAACATGATTGAGAGCGGCTAGTTGTCGTTCTGGTTTTAATAATGCGAAAGCTTTGTATGTCTCATCGGTCGAAAAATTCGGCGTCCACTGTCTGGCATCCCGGCTTCTCCGCAGGTGCCAAAAATTCACAACATATCCACGGAGTGAGTGATGATGAGTGGGCGAAGCTCCGGATGTTCATCGTAGATCGTGCCGAGTTCCGGATTAACTTAGTTAACGCGCACGCCACGAATCCTTATGGTTCAACTACGGACAAGTGAAATCTCCCACCGGCACCTCATTGCAAGTCAAGATCTAGTGCCTATATATATATATATATATATATATATATATATATATATATATATATATATATATATATATATATATATATATATATATATATATATATGGGTGACCGGTAAACGGTTCTCCAGCGAGAGCAGTCGGTATTTTTCAATCAAGAAACTCGCTAGAAGACGCTGCCTGCGTCAAGCTTGTCTCTCGCGGGTGAGGGCGCGTTCTCCTTCTTTGCGAGCTGGTAATGCATTCATCGAAGAAAGAGCGTTTCCATAGTCAACGCGGGCCTTTCGCTCTCTCTCTCTGTCTCTCTCTCACACACACAAGACAGCAAATGGAAGAGTGAGAGAGCTCGCGCGCCGGGAGGCACGCGCCCTCCTAGTAGCGCGTTCCTAGTAGGTAACGCGCTACTACAACGGACGGACAGACCCAGACCTTAATTTAAGGAGCTTCGCCCCTAAAAGTCACGTGACCAGGTGGGGCGTCAACGGTGACTGGTATGAAGTGTATGGTTTCGTTTGTAGAATGAAGCGTTTTTATAAAAAAAACTGAGGGAGCAAATTCTTGTCCGTTTTGTTGTTGTTGTTGTTGGCGCAAGATGTGTAGCTTCATGCATCTTAGAGGTTTTTGTACTACTTCCTCGATCAGCCCATATTTCATGTTAACAACGCCAAAATGCAATGGCGGGATGGGAGCATACAGCTTCGCTGTAAAATTTCCTTGGCATACACCCTTGGCGACATAATTGGCCAGCGAACCTGTTGGACATGACATTGGCATTGCGAAACGAATTCAGCACCATGGTGGTAGTGACGCTTTCGCTCGGCTTTCAGGACACTAATTTCTGGCTCTTGCATAGCTGACGCATGCGCTCGGTGGCAAGTTTGAGCGGTAGTTATGAAATTTGCAGCATTATGTCCGTTAGCGTGATGCTGTGTCGGCTGTCCTGCACACGTATAGTGCACATGGAAATATCAATATTTGCGCATTGAGTACGATATTGAAGTTATTAAAGACAACTTTCTCTACATAACGCCCGCAACGTACAGTCTCTTTTTCTGCGCGTTTTGCCCATTCCCGTGTTTTCTATGGTGCTTGATTAGTACCACTACGGGTCTATCGGTGCAAAATTGGATGTATATGTCTACTATGTGGTCTAAATCAATCAGTACAGGTAATTATGCATCGTTATAGTTCCGCGCCTGCCAGCCGATGTCACACGAAACCATGGGGCGAAAACCGTGGGCTTAATCTACGCATTCCACTTGCAGTATAGAGGTACCGCACCGCACCGACTCGCGTCCTGGTATTGCACTGCGGGAAGCCTGCTTTACCGGACTCGCACAGGCGACTGTAACAGTGATGTCATATACCACACAAGCACATAGCACATATAGCATAGCATATGTGCTTCCTTTCCTTCTTCCTCTTCTCCCCATCTTTTAATCTCCGCCATCCCTTCTCCTTGTGCAGGGTACAGTCCTCCACAGGTTAGCCTCCCTGCCCCAGTTGCCTCTCTGCGCTATTTGGTTCCTGCTTTACTTTTTCCCCGTGTAGAAAGGGTATCTCACTTTACAAGGCGTCGACCTACTTTGTGTGCTTCGGAAGACGACCGGAAAGACTCCGACCAACGCATACCACAAACCGCTTCGCTGTGAAGAAGCTTTCCGACAGCAAATCGGAAGTGCATTCTTGGGAAGGAGGAAAATGTGTTCACCTGAAAGATTTTCGCAAAGCTGTGCAATATAATCTCATAAAGGTTCATTGTATAAACAATGGCAGTTAAAGAGAAAAATTGTGCTTTTCTGGGGATCCGACCAGGAACCATCGCTTAACGTGGGAACATCAACCTATTTCCCCCAGACTTCTAACTCTGTCTAGGAATTAGTTGTGAGCTGTGATTCATCCTCGAAAAACTCATAAGCACCCCACTCGCAGCTTAACAGGTTTTCCATGTTGAAGCCAGCCGTTTCTCCTAGAAATCACAAGTATACAGCGTGCGTTTGTTGCCCAAACTGTCGTAGAGTGTCGTGGGAAAGAACTAGATACAGAACTGATAATCACGTACGCGGAAGCGGTGTGGTGCCTTCTCGCGAGCAAGACAAGCGCATACACGTAACACGAAAACGAGGCAGGACAGCATACAGCGCTGAATCATTACTGAAGCACTTTGTAGGATCTTCAGGAGAATATTAAAAGGCTGCTGTAGAGCCAGAGACATAAAAGCAGGTAGTCAAGAAAATGTGATAACAATGGTACATATGCGTCATTTTTTATTAAGTAGGACTGTGCCGATAGTACGATTAACACCTAGGTGGATGTAATCGGTACATTGTTTCAAAGCGGATAATTATGATTATGCACGGTAATTATGCACGGTTCATTGACCCGTGCATCTCTCCGACACAACTGCGCAACAGTAAGGTCGCTGAGTCGTCGTAATTGCATGCGTTACCACATAAATATCGACACAATGAAATTTACCAAGGCATAATTGCTGTTTAAACTCACTTTGATGCGATGGAAATGTCACGCGGCATAACAATTTGGCTTACAAGTTCTTCACGAGTAGTATATAACGAGCACTATACATTTACTTTTTGTAGAGTTGCAAGAAGTGTTTGTAACTAGATCATTTCTTTGACTATATTTCTTTAAAAAACTCACTGCATCTACAATGGCGTGTGTGCACTAAATGCGATATTCAACCGCTCTGTCTCGCTTCAGCGATAATAACGCGCATTACCATTCTCCGACAGTTACTGGTTACATTCTGTAATGATTCACATGATTATTTAAATGTACTGTGAAGTAAGAACTCATTACAGGTTATTATTATGCGTCGTCGGTAGCAGGCTCAACACATTCGCACTCACCGTAGCAGTTGTACAATGGCGATCGTGGTGCCCAAGACGACCACTGTCCAGACGATCAACGCTACCGTGGCTAGCATGGTTAGGCGGCCAAGAAGCGAGTACGGCGGACGATAATGCGCGCCCGAATTTATGACTGCGTTCTACGGTCAGAGGTTGTCAAAACTGACGCCAAACAATGGCACAGCGATAACGCGTCAGATAACGCTGCTTCACCGCATCGCCCGCTTCGAAAGAAGCTTGCAGTTCATTTGCGGCGTTCTTTCCATTGAACAGGGAAGCAAAACACAATGAGCTCCGTATTTAATCTAGAAAAAGAAAAAAGCTGGTCTCTCGGCTGAGGGCAACGAGTAAGGTTTGAATTTCCCAAACCTTACTCGTTGTTATGTGGGGTTTAACGTCCTAAAACCAGCTCTGATTATGAGAGACGCCGTAGTGGAGGGCTCCGGAAATTTAGACCACCTGGGGTTCTTGAACGTGCACTGACATCGCACAGCACACGGGCTTCAACATTTCGCCTCCATCGAAATGCCGCAGCCGGGATTCGATCCCGCGACCCTCGGATCAGCAGCCGAGTACCATAGCCACTAGACCACCGTGGCGGGGCAAAAAACCTTACTCGTTGATGTGCTCAGCAGGTTACGCACGGAAATCCCCTTCGCGCGTTATACGACGTCGCTTCCGCTGTTTGCGCGGCCTGTTGTTTCCCAGCGGTTGTCGCTCGCCCTGATAATTGTCTTTTATGCGACAATGTGCGCGATCCACATGTACTACCGGCCAACAAGGTAAACGGGCCACGCCTTAGCGGCTGCGGAGCCCACAACGCGTGCTAAGTTCAAGGTGAGCGCGAACTTTTAACGCCACTCGTGGCGCTCCAAACGTGAGCGCGCGCGCGCAGCGAGGGCGGCGTTGTGGCCCCGCAGCAGCTCCGGCCGCCCAAGCCGTGGTCCGTTTACCTTGCTGGCGGATAGTGCACTAAAGAGCAAGGAGTGCTTGGAAATAAAGACAAGAGAAATTGGGAACCTGCTTTTGCTTAGGAGATGGTGAAGCCGCGGCAGCGAGCTCTTTTTGTAGGAAAAAAAAAAAAAAAGACGATGGGTTATTTCTTACATTTCGACTTCTCTGATAAAAGTAGATCATGCGCTAGTTTCCATAGCTCTTCAGTACGAGAGGTGCAGTTTGCAATTTCGAACCGGAAAAACAGCGCAAGGCAGAACGAGGACAGAGGGAAGCACTGGACAAGACGAGCGCTGACTTTGAACTAAATTTTACTGAAGAAATACCGAGCTTATATGAATCATCGCAGATCAGAAATATCCACATCACCGCACTTGAACACGTGCTCTTATGTTACCCAGGAAAAACATTTGACAAATCATGAATTGAGAAGGACTCTAAGTGCACTTTGCCGTATACTTGAAATGCACAGCAGCATCCAGACTGAAATAACTTCGCCAAACCGGATGTGCGACGATGACATAGCACGCTCACGGCACAGACGCTCAGTGATTTTAAGAAAGAGCAAATACTACAGCGCAGTTCCAAATAATACTATAATGCTTTTATGCTCGGATAAGAATACATGAAAGCATTCAACACAGCACCGGCTCAGGGAACAGTCATATTGGAGCATATGCGTGACATACGAGCGCATGTAAAAGCGCAGTGGCCAGCAGACGACGCTAGGAGCTATCCACACTTGGGAGCTTCGTCCACTCGCCGCTAGGCACTGACTGTGTTAGATCTCGAGGCCGATAGAACAAGGGCAATTGGTAGCAACGCGGGTCTTCAAAATGAGTTTCATTGTATGGAAGGAACATGTTTTATACACATTGTTCATGCGTGAACTGACATCCCACGAGTGGTTCCATGCATGCGCCAGAAATGCTTGTTCCTGTGTCTGTTGGCCCATGAACAATGTGCATAAAATGCGTTTCTTCCATGTAGTAGAATTCAGACAGAAAACCACGTTCTTATAGCATTTGCCCCCCACCCCCCCCCTCTCGTTTTTTTTTATGCTTCCATTTTTAAGGCAAACACCTTATATGTAGCTGCACACTGGCTAGGAAAGCAGAAAATGCTAGCTATAGCTTCCTGTGCGGACCTGTCCAAGATCGTCTAATTTGATTGAATACCTTTACTGTGGGTTTAAACTGCATGCTTATGGGCACTGTCGCACCTAATAGAAATAAATATGGTAGCTCCACAGTGCTACGCCTCTTACACTGCAACGTAAGAAGTCTGAACCAAAATTACTGATGAAATAATATCGCTTATTAGACGCAATTTGTGAAATACGATGTTATAGCACTATATGAAGCATGGCTAAAAGATGGTGAATATACATAAACACTAGTGGTTATCAGTTTGTGTCCATTCCAAGGCAGTAAAATTCCCGAGGCGGTGACGTGGTGCTGTATACATATCATCCCGCACAACCTCTTAAAAAGAAGAAAGAACAAAAGATAAGAACAATAATAGATACACTACGTCCAAAAAAGATTGAAGAAACAATCATTTCAGCAGGGCAAAAAACATTTCATTCGAAACTACGTTGACGACGTCAGCAGGTAACCTATTCCAGTCTTGGATAGTTTTTGGAAAGAAAGATTTCTTAAAAAGTTCCGTCCTGCATAGAACCTCTCGTACTTTTCGCTCATGGTCCACGCGTTGTGACCTATAGTGAGGCGGCATTATGTACATGTCCCTCTGTATATTAATCGTACCATAGTATATGGAATGAAAAAGCTTCGTTCTACCAGGGTATCCCATTTAAGTTCTTCCTTGGTTTTTGTTGCACTGAATTTAATTGTGTATTGACGGGACACGTACCTCGCACCGAGATTCTGAACCCTTTCAAGTTTATTAACGTCGCGCGCCGTCGGAGGGTCCCACACCACGCAAGCGTACTCGAGGACAGAGCTCACGTACGTCTTGTAGAGTAGCTCACGTGTGGACTGACTGAATGCACCAGAGTTCCTGCGAATGAAGCCCAGCATTTTTCCCGCCTTTCCGGTTACGTAGTTAACCTGCTTCTGCCATGATAATTCTGGGGTATACCAAACACCTAGGTATTTAAATTCGGTTACTTTACCAATTACAATGTTATTCAGGGTGTAGCAGTGATTTAAAGGGTCCTTCTTCCGAGTGAATGTCATATTGACAGTTTTCGTGAGGTTTAGCTGCATGCGCCACCTAGTGCACCATGTGCTGATTCGATCGAGGTCTTGCTGAATCAGGTTGAGGTCTTCCGTACCGTTAGTGATTCTATAAACCACGCAGTCATCTGCAAACAGCCTCAACTGCGATGTCAAACCGTCGCCAATATCATTGATGTACAATAAGAACAGTAAAGGCCCCAGGACGGAGCCCTGGGGTACACCAGATGAAACGTTTTGTGCGCGCGACCGAACCCCATTTACAACCACGAATTGCCGGCGTAACGTGAGATATTCTTTAATCCATGAGACAACCGCCGGATTTATTTTATATGTGAGCATCTTTTCTATGAGTAATGAATGGGGTACTGTGTCGAAAGCTTTCCTGAAATCGAGGAAAATACATTCAACCGCAAGCCGTTTATCCAATGCAGAGGCAATATCATTTGTGAATTCCAACAATTGGGTAACACAGGAAAAACCTTTACGAAATCCATGTTGGGATGACGTAATCGCAGAATGAGAATTCAAGTGAGCTACAATACTCGTGAATAGAATGTGCTCCGTTATTTTACACGCAACGGATGTCAGCGATATCGGGCGGTAGTTTGAAACGTCGCTTCTAGGGCCGGACTTATGAATGGGGACCACAATACCTGCTTTCCAATCATCAGGAAGAGAACCTTCGAGTAGTGACATATCAAATATAACTTTCAAATACTTTGCTATCGATTCGGCACATTATTTAAGCAGGAAATTGGGTAAGTCGTCAGGACCGCACGCTTTAGAAGAGAACCAGCGCGGAGTATCAGCATTAAGCGTTAAGTTATGGTTTTAGAAATCATATATTCGCACCAACAACAGTTACACCGACGCCATCCACAACAATCGGCGACATTTGTCAAACACTGACAGTGAAGCTATCACTGCCGGCGTGATATCAGAAAAGGTATCAGACCATTTCCCAACGTTCATTTATGTTTCTGGCGTTTTTGTACAGGCAGAAACAAACTACCGCAGAACCATTTAGGATCGGTTACGAAAGGAGAAGACGAGCAATCCAAGAAACACACTTTTTATGTTCAAGCAATACAGATGCGAACGCAGCCTAAACAGATTTTTCGCCACTGTTTCTACCGCGATGCATAAAAGTAGAGTGCAAATCTCGCAGATCAGCGTTCCTGTCTACTCCAATTTGCCCCTGGATGAACGAAGAAATACTCAACGTTATTAGATTAAGAGAACACTGGCTAAGCAAAATAAAGCAAAATAAAGGTAACGGTTATTATAAAGAATTATACAGAAACACTCACAATCTGTCGTTATCTATGATGAGAAAACGAATAAAGGAATATTACAATAGCCTTATCACGAAAGCTAACGGTAACACAAAGGACATTTGGCGTATAATAAAGGCAGTTGTAAACCCAAAACCCCAACAACCTGTTTTACTGAATTTAAGTATTTCAGGTTGTATTGAAATGGAACTAGCAGAACTATTTAATGACTATTTTGTAACCATAGGAAAGCAGTCGGCAACCTGTACAAACTAAAAATATAACCCATCATTTCCTGCTGTTCATGACGATACCTTATTTTTTTCGAGAAATTACTGAAGCTGCTATCATTGCAGTTGCACGTCAAATGTCATCAAACAAGGCCATGGGACATGATGGAATACCAGTTAAAATATTGGACAACATTGAGACCTTGTGCATACCTCTGGCTGTTATTTTCAAACAGCCCTTCACTACAGGCGTGTGCCCCGAGCAGCTTAAGAGAGGGAGGGTAACACCGGTCCACAGAGGCGAATTCCCTGAGAGCATAGCAAATTACCGCCCCATGATGACTATATCCTGTGTGAACACTCTTTTTGAGAAGCTTGTTGCCAAAGGAATGATGTACTTTATTACAAAATACAGCATCCTAACTCTGTATCAACATGACTTTAGAAAAGGCGTAGTACGGCTACTGCGCTAAGCTTTGTGGCAGAAACAGTAAACCGTGCATTAAACGATAAGCAATTCGTCGTAGGTGTATTCCTAGATATGAAAAAAAAAAGCTTTCGATTCAGTGGACCACAATATATTGCTAAACAAACTCGAACGCTATGGATTTCGCAGTTATTTGGCGCAACGTTGTCACCGTGTACAAATACACGGTGACAATGCAAGCAGGAAACACGTTGAAACATGTGTGCCGCATGCTCAGTACGTGAACTGATTTTGTTCTCCCTATTAATTTATGATTACCCTCCATCCTTAACCAATATGCAAGCAGCTATATGTGCAGATGACACTGCCGTACTTATAGCACGTCACTCTCTTCAGGAAGCCGAATCACTCGCAGATAAGAACTGCAAGTAGACTTTCTCAGTGATTTAAACAAAATTGATTATTAAATACAAAAAAAAAACAAGTACGTTGTTTTTGCCTCCAATCGAAAAGTGATAACACGTGGACATGGAGGAAACTCGTGTTGACAAGCTAAACGCATGTACTTACCTTGGCGTGACTCTAGACCCTTGATTTCACTGGACATCTCATATAGACAATTTGTATAGAAAACTAAGATTTTGAATGCTTTACATTATCTAAGGCTAGAAATTATTTTAACGTAAACACACCAAGTATATTATACGTTAACGTTTTTCTCGCTCACCTGATCTATTGCATTGAATCATGGAGCTACACATATGCTTCATACTGCTCGGTCGTCACGATTTTGAAAAAAGGAGCGGTACGAACCATTGCATCAGCACCCAGGAATGCACCATCCACTGAACTTTTCAGAAATTACAACGTAATGCCTTTTAATATAGTTAGGCGATACTAACGCGCTACACTAGTTCACAAAAAATTGAATAATAACGTACCATTTCACTCGTCACCTTTATTAAAACCCAGAGGTCACATTCGACAGGTGGAACAACTAAATATTAATATGCCGCTAGTCCACAACGTCTACAGCCGTCGAACCCTTGTTGGGGCAAAAATTTGGAGCAGTATCCCTACCCTAATTAAGTGTCTGCCAGATATGACGCAATCGCTCAGGAAAGTCCATCGGGTGTTTACCACACCATATTAATGCTGTGCTACTAACTGTCGGTACACGCTACATTCTGCTGTTTCCTTTTGTTACATAAACTTATTTGAAAATGTGATCTGCGATTGATTTTTATATTTAAACAATGTACTCGCTAATTAAACCACAACATGGCATGCCTGTAACGGATCCTCAACTATGCATATATCCGGATGTTTTCGCAGAAGCTTTTGTAAATCCCTTCGGTGAAAATAAAGCATTCTTCTTCTTATGTTTCATGCGAAAGTGACCGGAAGGAATGGTGGCAGAAGGATAAAGTGAAAAAATGTGGTACGGAAATTATGGTACATGAAATCGAAAATTCTTTCATTGGCATATGCCAAAATTGGCATTGAAGGATACGAATGTATGATTAACGTGAATGGTAGGCCGTGCCACCTACGGCGGGACTAACGATAGCAAAATCGCGTGTGTTTCATGCGAGCATTCGATGCTCGGGTCTGAGCCAGGTATGAGCCCCACACTGGCCGAATATTAACTTTTACCGCTTACGCCGAATTACAGCCACATGATGCTCGACGGCAAAAGTTCCCGGGTCCAGGGTTAGACAACCAAAGGCCCTAAGCGATAGCTAAGGACTCCTAGGGAATTTTCTTATGCACTGGAAATGCACCATGCAATTAACCGTCCAGCTAACCGCTTAAAGTGCCCCTACATTCACCGAGCACAACCGATCGTCCAACGATCGGACGAAGCATCCAGCAACGGCGCACTCTCCTCGGTTCCGTGACGGCTGCGCATATCTGTCAGCGGTGCAGAGCGACTATGCCCTCCAGTGCCCTCGCAAATTCTGGGAGGTGATAAACCCTCAGGAGATGCGCACCATTAGCGTCTTAAATGCGCATGGCGATACAGTCAACAACAAGGAATGCGCGAACCTTTTTAACGAGGCCTTTTTCTCTGTTTTTACGAATGAAAGTTCAGTTCCCGACTTTTGTTCACCTGCGCGCAGCACCGAGTCTATGTCCCCGATTACATTTTCTACGGACGGGATCATTTCGATTATAGAAAATATTAAGCTTTCTTCTTCCGCAGGTGTGGATGATATTAATTCAAAACTTCTCATCAATGTTAAACATGTGTGTGCCGCCTACCTTACATTGTTATTTTCGCAGTCATTATCATCGAGCATTCTGCCATCAGACTGGAAAGTAGGCAAGGTCGTTCCAGTCTACAAATCAGGTAACAGAGACTCTCCACTGAATTACCGTCCCATATCTTTAACAAGTATCCCCTGCAAAATCATGGAACATGTCATCTACTCCCATATCATCAACTTCTTGGACTCAATGCACTTTTTTCATCCTTCTCAACACGGGCTCCGAAGAGGTTATTCTTGTGAAACGCAGCTGGCCATTTTCATTCACGACTTACATTCTAACCTTGACTGCAACATTCAGACTGATGCTCTTTTCCTGGATTTCGCTAAAGCATTTGACACTGTCCCTCACAAACGCCTGATTCTTAAATTATCTCTATTAAATCTAGATCCTAACGTACTTGCATGGATAACATCTTTCCTGACTAATCGCTCCCAGTTTGTGTTTGTTAATAATCACTCTTCTAACCAACTACCTGTAACTTCAGGTGTCCCGCAAGGGTCTGTCTTAGGGCCTCTACTCTTCTTAATCTACATTAACGATCTACCACTGCATGTATCTTGTAACTTTCGTATGTTTGCAGACGACTGCGTAAACTACCGATCAGTAACCAGCATTCATGACCAAGCACTAATTCAGCATGACCTTAACAACATACAAACATGGTGTAACCGCTGGTTAATGAATTTAAATCCTAACAAATGTAAGCTTGTTTCTTTTTGTCGCCGCCGTAACCCTTTTGAGTTTACCTATTCCATTGCTAATGTTCCCATACAATCAGTTCAATCATTCAAATACCTCGGCATCACCTTAGCTCATGACCTGTCCTGGCGTCATCACACTACTAACATCATCTCGTCTGCTAATAAATCACTCGGGTTTCTCAGACGACACTTACGCCATACACCGCCTCATGTCAAGACGCTTGCATACAAATCATTTATCAGGTCCAAACTCGAGTATGCATCTTCCATCTGGAGCCCTCATCAAACATACATCATAAGAGAACTCGAATCACTTCAAAATCGAGCTACCAGGTTCATTACATGCAATCGAAAATTCTTTCATTGGCATATGCCAAAATTGGCATTGAAGGATACGAATGTATGATTAACGTGAGTGGTAGGCCGCGCCATTTACGGCAGGACTAACGATAGCAAAATCGCGTGTGTCTCATGCGAGCATTCGATGCTCGGGTCTGAGCCAGGTATGAGCCCCACACTGGCCGAATATTCACTTTTACCGCTTACGCCGAATTACAGCCACGTGATGCTCCACGGGAAAAGTTCCCGGAGGTAGGTCTAGGGTTAGACAACCAAAGGCCCTAAGCGATAGCTAAGGACTCCTAGGGAATTTTCTTATGCACCAATTAACCGTCCAGCTAACCGCTTAAAGTGCCCCCACATTCACCGAGCACAACCGATCGTCCAACGATAGGTCTAGTGATCGTACGAAGCATGCAGCAACGGCGCACTCTCCTCGGTTCCGTGACGGCTGCGCATTATCTGTCAGCGGTGCAAAGCGACTGAACTTAAAGACAGAAAAGTTATGTCGCAATGCTACAGCAGCCAGCAATTCGCGGGAAATACGAATGCGGTGACAGATGGGCGCGTATTAAACAGCAGTTCTGACCAGTTATCGAGCACGCGTGAGATAGGCGCATTCCTCACTTCGCCGGTGAACTATTTCTGCGATGAGGTTCAAGCACTTCGGATTTCTTGCGATACGTAGGTCGGTTGCTACCAACGCTTTTAATTAGCTAAAAGGGTTTGCTGCTACGGCAGGAGCAGATAAACTATTCTCTGTCGAAGTTCCGTATAGTATCGATGATACACATCCGCTGTCGCCACCGGAACGATGCACTCAGCTTAAAGAATGAGTGCGTACTTATCTTTTGCCCTGCGATACCAATATGCACAAAAGTATCAGTCGCCGTAAACGATGAGTGTCTTATCCCATTCAGCTGCGGCGTACACAGTTATGTACGCAACTTGTTTGCGGCAGCTCAGTTGGAACAGTCGTGGAGAAGCGGATACAGATGTTCAAGAAACACTCAGCTTTGGATGAATTGAACCCTCGGCGTATTCAGCGTGTCGTCAAAGTTTGGTACAATGTGCAGCGTATTCCTGCGGACACTTTTCTTGAGGCATCACCATATTTGACGCGTGGGTCGACGCAGTACGTTCCTGTAGCAACGTCAAAAATGTGACTTCGTTGGCTAGCATGAGCACAGCCAATAACTTGCGCCAGAGTTTCCAGTCATACTTCTGATTCATTGTATCACGAAATAATGTCTGGCTGCAGAATAGATTTAATTCAATTACGCTCTAATTACAGTTGCTTGCTTTATAACTCTATCATATTACCGCGTTTTCTTGGAGTAGAATATAGGGCACCAAGGAAATCGCATGAAGATTTGAAGAGCCTATAGGCACTCCATCATAATTAGCTCATGAAGGGGGTATAATCATGAGTAAGGAATAGCTGCAGAATGTCAAAGTGACTGCACATCTGTGTCGCACGGACGTATCACGTCTACGGAATGTGACGAAGTTGGATTTGGACCACATATTTCACTAGCTTTCTCATAACGAAAGCATTGCGGAATAACAACCAAATATTACGCGAGTTAAAGAAAAACAAAAGAAACAATATCAACATGTCTCTGACATGCTAATAAACGAAACCTTTTCGCTAATTCTAGGGCAATGAAATCGCGCGTTTCAGTCAGGACTTATGCTCCCTCAAAGCTTGCGCATAGAAATGTGCGCCCAGAATCGCGCTTTGGGGAAACTAGCTGAATTAGATCATCAGGCTGAAGACACTGGGTGATTCAATTCGCGGTTTCTCATCCGCCTGACATGGCTAAGGTCAGCCTCGCAGTAGCACGCGAGACAGGTCGCGTTCGGTGCCTTCCTTTTATCTTAGCCAGTTTATAAGAGCATCGATGACTTGTGTGCATTTTTTATTCGATACAGTAGCCAGCAGCTTTTATTCACACTCGCGGTGCCTATTTGCAGGCGCTGCCATTATTTCGTCAGAAAGAAACGCCCACTGCGTTTGTAACAGTTACAAGAACACAGTCGGCAGACAGAAAAAGTTTAAACGTTGAAGGCAAGTACAGCGTACTACGTACGAAACGACACACAAGAAAGGTAGAGAAGAACACACGGGCGCGTGTTCCCTTTTCTACCATCCTTGTGCGTCGCCCTCGCTGTGATACACAGCACGATGAATTCAACGTAGCCATCACCAATAAAATGCACGTATGTCACTTGCCTTTAAATGCTCGTAGTTGCAAGGGGCCGACAGTAGCTCACGGTTTCTTTCACCTCACGTGGGCGCAGAAGCGCGGGCTACTTTCTTTGAAATAATCGTTGGTATTCTTAACTTCACGAAACGCGCGAAATAATACGCACTCTCCTCGTTGCCATACGATGACGACACAGGGTTGCCGCGGACACATCACCAGCAGTGGTGCGAATAATGCGAATAGCTCCGAATTTTCCGTTCGGCGCACGCAAGCGCTGCATGCCAGTCTCGGCGAATAAAGGCGATTTTCATGACACATATGCGTCACGTGATACACTCGCCCTTGTTTTACTCGGAATGAGCAATTTGACCGAGCCAGCGACACGAAATATTTATATGGAAACATATTTACAGATCAATTATGGCAGAGCGAAGTTTTACCGAACGACATAACTTCCGAAAAACAACTGCATGTCTCTGTCCTCTTTATCAAGTGATCCAAAGGCCTTAAAACATGACCCATGCGAATACACGCATTCGTCCGAGGAACGAAGCACTACGTGTAGCTATATGTGGAACAAGCCTGACGTTTTTCAATTCCTGTTTAGCTCTCTCGCACGCCGCCTTGTTCATGTCCATCTTCCGGCCCAATGTTTGGCACTGAAATGAACCTTATACATTTTTATTTAGAAGTGTGTATCTTAAATGGATCCATATTCATCACGAATGCTGAAGGTTGTTCGCTTCCAGCTTAAAATTATCTTCGAGTAGCACATGCAACAACAAGCGTTGCCAAACATTGCTGTTGTGTCCATATAGCTTCAGGAAAGTCACCAAATGGATAAAGCTGGGCGCACCCGTCACCCGTGTGCGCCCTCCTTTCCCCTCTCAAGAACGGATAATTATCACTTGCACATTAACACTCGCTTAATTGTTCAATACTGCAGTGTCCTGGTTCATTTCACGTGCGGCTACAAAGTTATGTCACTGCTATGAAAATTTTAGGCTAAATCAGCAAACTCGAATACACTATGAAAGCTAGCATATTACAAGAGCTCGCCCAATCTGTCTGGGAGCTGACCTTTATTTTTATTACCATTCCGTCTGCTCATGATGTGTTGTTAACTAAATGCAGTAGAACCTGTTTATGACGAAATGACAATGGGATCTTAAATTAATTCGTTATACCCAATATTTGTTGTACACGTATAAGGGGCGGGTCAAACAATTTCACAATCTGGCTCGCGGAAGAATTCTAAGTGAAAATCAATTATTCATCGTATTTAGTCATATAATTTCTCTAACTAGCTCCTCATGCCTCCTGCAATGTTCGCGGCGTCTGCCCTCCCATTGGATGGCTCGCTTCTTACCGGTAGGTAGCGCAACCTGTCAAATACTCCTATTCTTTTTACCCCAGAACTTCCCCAAATTACACAAATATCCTGCAGATCGCACACATTATGGGAATCGGTGTCATGCGAAGCAGTCAGCGAGAAAATTGCCTATGACGAATTGTTCGGCATTCAGTCAAGTGTGACGAGCTGCATCAAGATCTTTTTGCAAAGCCCATGAGAACCCACTCTTGAGAGAGCGAGCGAGAGAGAGAGAGAGAGAGAGATCTTTATTGAAAGGCAGAAAATTTAGCCGGCGTTGAAATGTCGCTGACATGCTACACTGCGTAGGGAGGGAGCTTGGGGAGAGAGAGACGAGTAGAAAGAAATGCAAGAGACAGTGAAAAAGAAAAGAGAAAGAAAAATTGGGCTTTGTGTTTCTGACTATGATTCCTAATTGCGTCCAAAGATAGTTAACGTTTGCACCATCCCGCAGTGATGTGATAGGATGCGTTGCATGATGGATGAGTGATGGGGACAATGGAGATAAAGTCTATCGAGTAGACCTATACTTTTTAAATATGTAAACAAAAAGTCCATCGCAAGTCTCTGTTGTGTGGGGCAAGCTAGAGGGCCTAAAACACACTGAGGTGATAAAGGGAGCTGTGTAAGTGACTGCATGCAATGTTCATAGAACGCACGCTCATCATTGTATGCTCGGCACTCAAACAAAATATGCTCTACGGTTTCAGTAGAGCCACAGTTGCTGCAGTGTGGGCTTGTCTCCTGATGGAAGCGGTAGCGTAAGTCGTTGGAATATGCAGTGTTCAGCCGTAGTCGATGATACAAAGTTTCCAGATGTCGAGGAATGTTGGATTGTAGTTTTGATTTGAGATCTGGGTCGACTGAGTATAAGAAAGGGTGATGATGTGTTGGTAACTTCCATAGCCGCTTCCTTTCTTCGTAAGCGAATCGTTTAGCCATTTGGGAAGCATCAGATTTGGTGAAATAGATTCGCTTATAGTTTTGATATCGCAGACCGTTACGTGCTGCTTCGTCGGCTTTTTCGTTGGGCAGAATGCCGCAGTGAGCTGGTATCCATTGAAATGTAATGCAGTGCCCGGCGGTAAAAGCCAGGTGATGTAAATAGGCAATGTCGGCAGAAACGGGCTGATGATTAGTTTTCTTCAGGTGGTTGTGCAATGTTTGCAGCGCTCCTTTGGAGTCGGTGAAAATTGCCCATCGGCCGGGCTTTTGGCGCACTATATACACGATAGCTTCCTTAATGCCATGAAGTTCCGCTGTCATGGAAGATGTTTTCCGCTGCAGCCGATAGGAACGCATTTCTCTCGATGAAGGCACATAAAGGCCACAGGAAGAAGCCTCTCGAGTCGTCGAAGCATCAGTGTAAATATGCGTGTGATGGGGATATTTCTCGGCTAAGTAGAGGAGAGTAGCTTGCAACAGCGCGACCTGTGGCAGGCGCCTCTTTGCTTCGTTTATGCCAGGTACAAACCGGATAATATCTAGCGGCGAAAGTGTCCAGGGAGGAAAGGTGGCAGGCAGTAGGCGGGCTAAACAGGAACGTCGGCAGAACCGCAGCGTCTGAATGGCAGCTCATGTTCATCAGTGTTTACTGCCTTGCATATCCGACCTAACTTTTGAAGCACAGAAAAGACAACGTGAACGCCCGCGCGATTACCCACCTTTTTAGATTTTGAGAAATCATGTGGCGATATGGAATGATGGCCACATTCCCTTTTTCTTTCGCTGCAGTTTTTTTTTCCTGGAACCTCACTGGCTTCTTGAGTCTCAGCAGCAGGCTTTCAGCCACTGCTGACAGGATGGGCATAGGGTATCCAGCTTCCGTTAGGCGTTCAGCCACTGTTATCAGAACACTGACGAACCTGCCTCCTGCGGAACGGAACAACACCGTCAGCCATTTGTAGGTTGCGTGGATGACGTCGTGGATTCCATTCCAATATATCCTGCGGGAGAAGGTACACAGGCCAGACCGGCAGGTGCCTAAATGAAAGACTCAAGGCGCACATTATAACGTGACAAGACTGATGTCGGGTCACTTGGCGATGCATTGCCGAGACCGTGGCTGTAATCCGCTTTACGGGCAAACCTCTGTGGTGCGCAATAAAAGCCGGAATCAAATGGCACGTGAAATCACTGAAGCTCGGGAGATTGACCGAGCGGGCTCATCATGCGTTAGCGGTCCTATTTCGCTCACGAAGGAGGAGCATGATTAGCTATCGCTAGTTAAGGAGCGATCGCTTGATCTTGTGTGAATGATGCGGGGGCGCTCGAGGTATCAGCGGCGTTTCTGTTCCGTGTTTTTTTTTTTTTATCGTGTTATTGAAGGGGTACCCCATAAATATGCAAGCTGAACCAAAATAAACTGTTAGTTGAAGTCAGCACCCTGTCCCGTGTCTTCCTGGTCTGTGTCTTCGGTTTTTGTGCTTTTGAGCGGTTGTTCTTAGAAGAAATTTTTAGGAGTTCAAAAAAAAAATAGGAAAGGACAGAAAGGCGTGAGGGAAGAGCTCAGGAAGCTTGAAAGCATGAGAGCGGAGCAAACTTTATTACAAAACCACTGGTCTATCCCATCAACTTGTCCCCGTTGATGCTGTTGTCAGGCTTCGGTTTGGATCCCTTTGTGATGAACCGAAGAAGATCGATGTTGGTAACTATGCCAATGACAACCTCTTTAGTAGTGGACGCACCTGTAGCCACTGAAAAAAGAAGGGAAGGCCCACGTCAACAGAGCTATGTTTTTCCCACTGTTCTTCGACAGGCAAAATTTTTCAGTTATACTTAACGTCGAAGGTAAACCGCCTTACAAAGCAATTCGGTACCGGTACTATGATATCCACAAGGACACCTGGACACCTTGTTTCCATGGTGCATCAACTTTTGACGCATATAGGACAACCAAGAGTGCGTAACTCATATTTATACGCTATATGTGCGCTCAACCGACAGGGACACAAGAAAAGAACACAGACAAACACTGCACAAACATAGTGCATGCATAATGCACCCCGCAGGCAAAAATGGCAACCTTAATGAAATCATATCTCCACATTCCCTTTGTGTACATGAGGTTGGTAGAAGCTTTGATTTCTGGTAGCAGCAAAAACATCTTTTTAGAAGCAGTGGGCTGGGACTAATCAAGAGCTTGTTGTTCATTCAACAAGTGTAGTAGTCACTGAGATACCTAAACATCTACAGCTACACATTACAACGTATTCCACAGTCGACTGCGCAACTTCAGGTCTTGCAACCGCGTTCAAACATTTCAACAATCAGAAGCCTGCCATCTACACTGTTTTTGAGCGAATCATTAGTAAATGTCGTCCAGTCAACGGAACAGATGCGAAGACAAATAATTTGATAGCCTGCTTTTGTTAAACCACCCGTTAAGGTGATCTTTCTGGTAATCTACAGAGTAGTCACAGATTGAAAAGCGAAATTTTACGGCTAAGTAACGCATGTGGTACGCTGTTTTTACCATCTTAAATTAAGGTCCCACCGGCATAATATTGGTTCGTATATTTACCTCAGAACCAACATCACCGCTAGAGGGCAAATTCGCAGCTAAATGACGTGGTTTTATTGAGCAATCGCCCATTTTGGTTGGTATCATTCAATGTTTACATCATCTGCTTCCTTCCGTGAGCACTGTGCACTAAGTCGGCGGAAGGAAGTCTGCATGTGACCACGTTACGCAGTGACATAACGGCAACCTGTGTTGCCCCCAAAGAACGAGCTTACTCGCATCGGGACGCTACTGATTCCTAAACGTCAACCTCGAGACATTCCGAACCTATCGCGCCGTAGTTTCACTGTGCACAACTGTGAATAGTTGAAGTGACTCTTCTTGTAGAAACGCTTGCAAATCAGTTCCGCAAATTATTGCGGGAGCAGTTCTGCTGAGTTCTAAATTATTCCACATCGCATCGAGCGTCTTCATTTACGTACGATTGTGCATTTCGACATTATATGAAACGTCCGTAGCAATGACTCATTAGTTCTTGTGCTCAGCGCAAGAGATTTGCAATAGCGGTGGCTGCTTCCCAACGAGGGTTCAGCGCAAAAATGCTCACTCGTGTGTTAGGAGCACGTTAAACGATTCCAGGTGAAACAAAATAATCATAAATTACACACCTCTCACACACCCTGCGCTCGTTTTGCACGTTAAATCCACAAGAACGCGAACACAGGCAGACTTAGAAAAGCAATGCTAGTGCTCCAACTCAAGCGTGCAGGCGCAGTTCGTATGACGTTTATGCTTGAATGACGGAGTTAGGCGTCTCACAGCGGAGAGACACAGTTTGCGGCGATTTTCTAAATATTTCTTATGTTAGCCGGATTTAAGTATTTTTTCTGTCTCCCCATTTCTTCTAGCGTTTAAAGCCACCAAACGCCTCTACGAAATTTCGGTTTTGGGCCAATAGGTTCATTCTTGAAAAAGTATTAGCGAAGTGCGCAAAGGAACGAGGACAGAGAAGTCGCAACTGCAGCACAGCGCCTGGTCCTGTAGTTGTGCCTTCTCTGTCCTTGTTCCATCGCGCACTTCGCTAATATTGTCTCTACAAAGCTCCTCAAATGAAAGAGTTCATGTGCGCGCTACCTCGGTCACAATGCGACCGCCGCGACTTCCTGGTGTCGAACACGCAACCTCGTGAGTTGCGAAACGAGCCGCGGCTGATGGCTTTGTGTCGCAAGCATTTTGAAAATAGCTGTCGGAGTTATGACTCATCAATAAAACCCTTTATCCCACCTTTTCGCGGTTGCTCGAAGACAGATCACGACTGAGACTTTTGACTATCTTTTGAAACTGAGATGTTCCGTTCTGACAGATGATCAAAGGAGCATTTTTGTTAGTTCTTTCCTGCCGGATCCTGCTATGACGCATTCAGCTGCCCGCTCCGAAAAGCTGTAGCGCAGCGTTAGAAGGAACACTACGACAGTGCATATAGATAACGGAAAGGTGCTAGGAATAAGGTCAGCGTTCTCGTCTCTCGTTCGTCACTCACTTGGCAGCCACAGAGGAGTAAAACTGCGCTGAGACGACAACCGTGCGGAAGCACTTGTTTGCTGGTTCTCTGAAAACGCGCTCGAAAGGAAAATGGCGCAATTGTCATTTAATTTGCGAACATAGCGACAAGAAATAATGTCTACGCGCATCGCCATTTCGAAGTAAATCTACAACGTGCATTTGTTCGACAGCAGTTGGTTCGTAAAGATGACGTATGAGCGTATTTTTTATTTACGTTCTGCGAACACAAGGCAGAACACGCCAAAGCGCAATATGCGAGTTATATTGTTCCAATAGGGCACAGGTCGTCAATTTATAACATTTATACCACTACGCGAGGTATCATCATGCCCAGATGTGCAGATTGAAGAGGCGCAAAAGCGGAGCATCATAAGAGCAATGGTTTCGTCTATATACGGGAGCTATTAAGATTCGGAGCACAGGGACTACATGTTGCCTTTATGAGGCAAAAAAACAAAAAAAAAAAGAAACGCGCGTATTGTGACAATAGTTGAGCAGTGTTCAGCGCCACCAGGAGTTAAGACAGACGAAGACCTTCGATATTCCTGCTAAGAACACTATCGCGTACTTCACAGCGGTGAAAATACCAAAGAATTGCGAGCGTTCAAACTGCAGGTCATTCTCGGAGCCCAGTGTGCCCGAAGATTGAAGGAGTGCTAGGTCACCTTGCACTTGTTCCGCGACCACCAGGGCGAAGTGACCGTGTTCCAGCATCGTGGACAGCATGCCCAGAGTCGTATCCAAGGTCACCTGTAAGACATCCATATCTCTTAGCCACAATACCTAAGCGTCGTGTATCCTGAAATGTCACTATACAGGAGCAGCAGGACGTCTCACTAGTGAACGCAAATTTGACGACTACGACACGTACAGTTCTCAATTTTATGAAAGGAAACAAGCGAGCGCGTGGCATGTGCTCCGACGCTGCTGTTCAGAGCGCCGGACTGACAGCATGAGGAACCACATCCACCTTTAGCGCAGTCTTTTGGCGGGCAGATAAAGCGCCGATAAGCAAGCATCTCCCAGATTATCGCTATGCAAGGTAGTTAATTTTTCTGGCCGCCGACGTATAACGCCGAAAATGGACGTGCTTCCTCTTTCGGCCACTTGCCGGCGCTCTAAGAAGCAGCCTCAGAGCGCAGGAAACGCGTGTCCCCTTTCATAAAAAAAAAGACAATTGCACGTTAAATCGTAAGGCTATGCCTACATTGGTCCAGTGTTCCGCCCGCCATTTCCTTCTCAGCACTGGAAAACACTACAGCATCCTCGTTGCATGTTTTTCGCAACCGCATTCTGTAAAATAGGCACTACTTCACAAGCAAGTCTTAGTATTAGATAATGTCCCGATGCAATCTACCGGGCAAATGGAAAGCAGCATTGGCAGAATTCATGCGATATTCAACTATAATGAAATACAAGTACAAAATAAATAAGATTTACTTCGGTAACCCGAATAAATGCTGAAATTATAATGTATATATATATATATATATATATATATATATATATATATATATATATATATATACTGAAAATTCACGGCAGGTACGTTCTATAGAAACCACAAACCGCAATGTGGTGAATCGTGAAAAGTAATGTTTGTCATTCATCTGTTAGTCCCATGAAGTAACACATGAAATTAGCGCGGATGTTTAAGAAAGCAAGCTTAATTTATGTTTGCAGAAAACTTGTACTGGTCGGATATCTTCGATATGGTATCCTAGCCTGTGCGATTTGTAGCGCCATTGTTCCAAGGTGTAGGTGAAGATTTTATCTTTTCAAGCATATATTCAGCGCCACTATTTCGGCCCAGTGAAGGTCTTCTCTTCGTCATAACGAAGCACGTGCACGAAAATGCTGGTACCATGCCTAACATACTGCAGTAAATTTACACGTCTTAGCCAGTCCACTGTTTTACGTATATTTGTAGTATACTAGTCGCCGGAGGGTACTCAGCAACGAACTGATTACAACTGTGGCTAAATTCTAAGAGGAATAGACGCAAAAAGCAGCATTCAGGATGCCAACTTGCCTTTCTGAACTGGTCGTAAGCAGCCTTTGCTACCGGTGTCGTGGCGTCGATGCGCCGGGCCAGTATCTTGGACATTAGGTTTCCTAGTGAGACCATCCCGAGCACAGCTCTGTGAAACAAAATACGAGATGTCACTGACGAGATGTCATTTACAATATGAGATGTAAAAGTGTCTATGTATTACCCTTTTGAGTACACTTTTGCCCCTCTTGCTAGGGCCCCAGTCGGGCCTGCAGTATCTTGTAAAATAAAATAAATAAATAAACCATGGCGCTAGGTGGCGCTTGGCGCATTGCGAGGTCATACATTCAATAAAACTAGATGCCAACCAACACACCGCCAAACCAATATATAGAGCGGCGAAGCAGTCAGTAGGCCACAAGTTTTACGCCTTATCGAGATTTGCAGCAAGAGCACGATGAGTAAAATGTGCAGTACAGCAATGCAAAAAGTAGGCTGCATAGCCGCAAAAACGTTGGGTGGCACCCTAAGATATGGTGTGAAGTGACTGTGTACTGGACCAATACAGCCGAAAGACTTGTCTGGCTACCTGAATTACACAGTGGCTGCGCGAGACGCGCCACAGTTCCTGTCTACGTGCACTTAGTCTGTTCCAGGTAGAGGACAAGTGTAGAAGGATGGTCATGTGGGCGAGTTGGAACTGATTATGCATATTGATGGCGAAACACGAGGACAAAAGGAAAGAAGGGACACAAACCACAGCGCTGTCTCACAACTAAATATTATTTAGTAACACACCCATATTTAAAGCACTGACCACACCCACGTGACCCCATGACGCAGATGGGCAGGTGTGCAACAGAATATGAATAACCTCGTTAGAACCAAGCCAACATAAGCTACGTGATGTACTGATTCAAAAATGAAATCTCCCTGTCATGTAGGGCTATCGATGGCATGCTGACGCAGCGGGAACCGTTTTTGCTGATGTGAAATGCTTCAACAATTTTTCTAACTGCCTTATACCTGTGTTTGAACAAACTTTTTGTATCTGTAAATATCGGGGTGCAATCATGGTTAGAACAGTGCCTAGCTATGTGCGAGTATTCATTGCCCTTCAGGACAAGAGGACAAGTGAATGGCTGACCCGCTTTCCTCGACGACGGGGACCTGGTCGATGCCCTCGGCACTCATTAGCTCCACGGCGTCCTGGCAGCTCACCCCAGGTGTCACTGTCAGCGGTATGCGCAGCCGCAGAGAACGCACAGTCTGGTTCCACCACCTGCATGGACACAGCGTCACCACAATCTTGTTGCTCGGACAGTGCGCGCGCGCGAATTCGGCGAAAGCGGGTCAGCTCAGCCAGCGAGGTTTATTTATTTATTTATTTATTTATTTATTTATTTATTTATTTATTTATTTATTTATTTATTTATTTATTTATTTGAAAGAACCTTACATGGCCACATGGGCATTGAGTAAGTTACCATAGTTACCAAAGGTAACTGTTAGAACGAGCGCCAGGTCGTCTGCACGAAGTGTTGGCTAAGTGATAAGAAAAAGCTGTTTCGTTCTGTCTCTTAAGTCCAATCTTCATCAGCTAGGGTCGAGCCAGGTGTCTAGGGTGAAGCTGCACGAATATACAACAGGCCAACGCATGCATCTTTAAGTGCAACAGTTATGCGCAATGACGTACAGCACCGACTGCAATCTGTCGCCTTTTCGCATTTACTCTATTCGGTGACATATCTAAGCAATACCAGCGTTCTCTAGACATCCTATGTCGCCGAAAGGAAAAGGAGGCTGAACGCTTACCTCTTTGACATTATGATACTGGATAAACGTTACCAATGGTACCTTTCTCGTGGGAATGATTAGAATGTGCTAAATTACAATCTTGTTTCTTAGAGCCCTGTATTGAACACATGCGTAGTTTCGATGTCGTGGCTTTAATATATTTCGTGCCGCCACCGTCGTTAGAACAAGGGTTATCACCACTTACATATGTCCGTTAGCTACAGAAGGCGTCAAAACGGCAGAGAAAATCCTTCACCGATCACAGTCTCACCTAGTTTCTTGCATTCTCAAAATGCTTCCGGCAACGATGGCCACAGGCACGTGCGCTTTAGCTTTTCAGATGCGACAGAGCCTAGCGAGCGGAAGACGCAAAACTTGGGAGTCGCGATATAGGCATACATTCTCCGTGCTATTCCGAGTTTATGATGACACAAGAGCGTCTGCCGTCTGAAACGGTCCAAGCGCGCATTCGCCACATGTAAGTCCGTACGGAGCACGTGCGCGTGTCCTCTGTAATGTCTTTTTTTTCTTCCCCGTACCTCTAACGGCCGATGTCGGCAAAAATTGGATGATATTCGTAGTTACATAGCTCCATCTCGCGTGCGAGAGATGGAGCTATTTGTATGGACCTATTTGTATCTGCCCGCTGAACTCGGATAACTTGCGGCAGAAGAGAATCTGTTCAAGTGAAGCATGTATTGCCTCGTAAGTGTTGCCGTCGTAAGCATTGTACGAGAGAAGCAATCATCATCGTAAAAGCAGCGCGCGCACTTCTTTCTTCTCTAACGCTTCGAGTGTTCAAGCGCAAGGCACACGCCCGTAAAGACGTGCACCCTCGGCAAATGGAGATGTGAACATATCTAAGCCATACGAATACCTTGGATATTTTACCAAAGAAAGAAGGAAGGAAAGTAGGAAAGAAAGTAGGAAGCAAGCAAAGACAGAAAGAACGACACAAAGAAGAAAGAAACAAAAAACAAGAAAAAAAGAGTGATAAGAAGACAGGAAATACAACAAGCAAGCATGAAAGAAAGGAAAAAGGGAAGGAGGCCAGCACACGCCAAGCTTCGCTTGCCCTCATTTTTCCGGCAGGGGCAGGGCTCCAAATGTTTTACACATGCCACCAGCATGCTTGTTAATGTCTCAGTTACGCAGATATTACCACTTGAAATGTAGGCCGTAACGGCAGCGGTTGTTCGTCGGCGGAACATAGACAATATCCTAAATTATGGTCAAGGCACTGCAGTCAGCAACATTCGAATCGAGCAGGTGGACGTCCATGCTCAGCAGCTCACCAATGCTTGGTGCTCATCTCGGAGTAGAGTGAGATGAAACCGCGCTCAGCCATCCAGCCGTCCGAAAGGAACTTGGTCATGTAGTTGCGCACACCATCGGGCAGGATCACCACACACTTCTGGCCAGCTTTCAGGGACTTAGCAGCAATCACGGCTACGCTCATTGCCGATCCGCTGCTGCCACCTGCGGGAAAGCACCGCACAGGCAGGAGCTAAAATCAAATACACTTTCTGCAGCAGTGGTGGAACTGTAAAAAAGCAAGCTCGACCCTAAACAGCGCAGCAGTTACAAAATATTTAGGACTGCAATGTTACATGTTACTTATGCCTGCTGCACCTGATAGCCCTGCACCAAGTTTGAGCAGCAGGTTATAATACTGTAACAAAAGAAAAAAAAAAGAAACGGAATGAAAGAACGCTGTTTGACAGACGTAATGCGCAGACAGTATCCGTAACAGAACAGTTGTCCGTATATGTTACACCAGCTGAACCAGTGCAACATATACGGACGTAATGCATGCATAAGAATGGAGTTTCTCCATGTCGTGCAGCAGGGACAATATACAAGTTAAACTTTGAAGAAAAAAAGAAAGAAAGAAGCAGTTTTTTTTTTTCACAGGGACGTTTTCATGCGAGCGATATGGTATACATGAAACACAACCCAGTCATTAAATGTGAAATGTCATGCGAATGAACGGAATAGATGCGATTATACAGCTGAGTATTATGAGTTTGTTCAAGCCTCAGACAGTTGAACAAAAGTTGACAAATATTGTGTGCTGCACAGGTACACGCTTGAAACAAATCTTAACTTATTGAAAAACGCTCGAAATAGCAGCGTTATGCGCGAGAACGCTCATCCTTTTCCACAAACAGCTTCAGAGTTTTTAAAGGTTAGAAGCCTTCCAAGCGAGCCGCAGGTTGACTTCGGGCAGTGCTGGTGCCTAGCAGGCCTCTCCGAAAGATACGTCCCTTGGAAACATAACCCTATTGCCACGGAATTTAGATGCGTGGATAGCACAGAAGGGCGAAGTAACATTCTTGTGGTTAGTTTGAATGCTCTGAAACCCAGATCAATCGCTATTTGCAGTAGTTCCTAACTTCATTGCAAGCAGGTGAACTGTCAATGCACTGTGTTGAGTCACAATCCAACATTATCTTCTTATACAGTGGAACAAGGGCAGGCGTAAAGTACGTGTGCCGGCCTTAAATCTACGTCCAGTTTCACTACGGGCTGCACTTGCATACAGAAGCCCGTTAAAAAGTACAAATGTTAAGAGCGCGTCAGAGAGAATATTCACGTCGCTTAAACTGAGCATCCAAAATTTCGCGTACCTCTCTAACCTATTAAAGCGCTCGCATATAAACAAAATTGCACATCTGCTCTTTGAGAAGACCGCATGATATGCAACACAACACGCACGAATCAATTAAGGGTCCACTCACAGGGGAAAGACATGCCGCCACGAGTGAAGTGCTTCGAACAATCGAACCTAGTGTCGCGAAGACCGCGTCGCGTAGAATGTTTTCTTGTACTTTTTTTCTTTTCCGACTGCTTTTGTAGAAGGGGTGCTCGGGTAAACGAGCCCGCGCACCGCAGGGAGCCTTCCGGGAGACGGGGCACTGAAAATGAAGAGCATGTGTGCGCGCCGGGGCCAGTTTCTGGAAAGCGTTGTTTGTATTAGTTTTGTGGCGAGGCCGGATGCACGCGATCGTAAAAGCTCGTGGAGAATAGTTACCTTCGACCTGCCTGAGTGGTCCGTATAAGCCGTTTTCCTATTGGTGGGCAACAGTGGTGGTTCGAGCCGTCCGCGTCGCCGTGGATGCTGAAAAAGTGCTATTTAAGCGGCGACACTGGCCTTTTTTTGAGGGAGCGGACTAGGGGACCATGACGCTCGAAACCACCGGGGACCACTTCGGCAGGCCGACGGGTATGATACCATTTTCTATGTTGTATAATTTTTGCCCTGTGTGTTTCCCAACTTCAAGATGTCTTAGCTAAATAAACCCCCCAATGAGTGCTCTCCCAATTCACTGTGTCGACTCCTCGTCGCTTGCCTGCGCGGAGTGGCTCCCACGCCTCTTCGTCTTCCTGACCTTCCGATGCGTCTAACATGAACGGCCCCGACGTTTGGCTACAAAGTGGTGGAGGTTGCTCGGTAGCGATGTTCCCGCTCTAAAATAATGCCCCGAGTCAACAAACATCAGGAAACTACAACAAAAATCAGGAAACCCCCCTCCTCGCTCTCTACTATGGCTACCCCCCAAGCAAAACCTTTCGTCGGACCGCCAGTCTTTAGAGGCGCGCCAGAGGAATCCGTTTCCGAGTGGCTTCTTTGCTACGAACATGTCGCGTCGCTGAACAACTGGGACCAAGCCACGAAAGTTAAATTTTTATATTTGGCTTTAGACGGTGATGCAAAGAAGTGGCACACTACTCAGATTCTAACGGGTGCCCCTAATTCATGGGAACAATGGGCGACGTTATTGAAAACGTCATTTACCAGTCGTCACTCAGTCGAGATCGCCCATTTACGACTGCAAAACAGAACTCAGCTGCCGTCCGAAACCCCCGAGCAGTACTACTATGACGTCGTACAGCTTTGTGCAAGAGTCAACCCGTCTATGTCAGAAGATGACCGGTTGCGGCACCTTATGCGCGGTCTGCGTCCGGATGTGCAGGAAAAAATGATCATCGCAAACCCGGAAACCTGCGCCGCATTCCTCCAAATTTTACAGCACATAAATCACGCAGCTTTGATGAGCCGTATGTCAGGGTCACGGCCGATTGACTACCACTATCCTACTGGATTGCAGTCGTGGATGCAAAACACCGCGCCTCCGGTAGGGATGGCACCCGCCGCCGCGGCAGTACAGCCTACTCCTACATGTGTCGCCACCTGCGCCGCAGCAGAACTGCGTTGCCCGCGGGAGGCTGCCGACCGCGAGGGAAACTTGAGGGCGATTGCAGACTCCATCGCCTTACTGTCGGACCGGATAAAAAACACCGAAGACGAGATGCGTCGCCCCCCAGTGCCTTGGCCACCGAGAACATCTCGTGCGAACGACGGGCGTCCCCGATGCCAGATTTGCAGCCGCATCGGCCACGAAGCACGACAGTGCTGGCAGCGGTTCCAGGACGACAGAAATGATCATGCGGATTCTCTTGGCAATCAGGACGGGCAGCATAACCCTTCGGGAAACGAGAACGGCCGGGCCTAAGGGGCCAGCCCGGCCGTCCCATCGGCACATTGTCGGAAAGCCAGCTTCACGCAGTCCCCACACGAGCCAATGGTACAATAACGTTGCGACACCGCCCTGGCCTCAAGAATGAAAATACCGACACACTTTCCCGCCTTCCTCACGATCCCGCACCAGTAAGCGGAGAAAACCTTTTACCGTTGCTGGTTTTGGATCAGGCGGATGCTGGAAAAAAGCAGAGGGCAGACCCATGGATTAGAGCCATTGTACAGCACCTCGAGGACCCGAGTGCGCCCGTTGTCAGGAATACTAAAAGAACGGCACGGAGTTTTCGGTTAATCGACGGTGTACTGTATCGGAGGGCGAAAGGCTTTGAGAAAGATCGCGCGGCTCTCGTTGTCCCCAAGTGCTTGAGGTCTGAGATATTAAGGCACTGCCATGACGACTGTACGGCAGGCCACTTGGGTGTCAAGCGTACATGGGAGAAGTTGCGTTACCGATATTTCTGGCCGAAGATGTTCTCATACGTCAGCATGTACGTTCTCTCCTGCCCTGACTGCCAGACGAGAAAGCAACCGCCGGGGAAACCGGCCGGTTTCCTCCAACCAATCTCGCCTGTAGGTCGACCGTTTCAGCAGACGCTACCGGTAGATGTCGGGTCGGGCGCACAACGTGGATTCGACTACACCCTGGATGCGATGAAAGTGGCTCACCGGCTGCGGCAGGCTCGAAAATTAGTGAATGAACGGGAAAGGCAGCAGCAAGAAAAGAACAAGCGCCGCTACGATGCTAAACGACGCAGTGCTGTTTATCGTCAGGGGGACTTGGTGTACGTATGGACTCCCTCGCGAGCGAAAGGAAAGACAACGAAGCTTCTTCACAGATACCACGGACCATTCCGTCTAGTGCGCCGGGTAGCCGAAAATGACTGGGAGGTGGTAGACCAAACTGGAAAAAAAACGTGACGTTGTGAATGTTGCGCGACTAAAGCCCTGCCACGTTCGATCATGTTCCGATGCCGACGACGCAGACGATGAGTCCGGTGCCGATCACGAGGTGCGAGATCCAATTGGTGATGTGCGCGAGTGCAGTGATGACCGCGAATTCCATCAAAGTGAAGTGCGCGAGCGCAGTGCCGGGAGTGATGTCCACGAATTACACCCCAGTGTTGTGCGCGAGTGCGACGTCAATGGTGATGTGCGTGAGTGTGGTTCGCGAGCGGACCGAGAACTTCGTTTGCGTCATGGTGTGCGCGAGACAGGGACCAGGGATGCAGTGCGGCAGCGCGAGAGCTCTGACTCTGAAACTGAACTTTACAGCGATTGGAAGACATTGTCAAACGGCAACAACGGACAACGAAATGTCGCCGCTTACGATACTGATACTGACTTGTATTACAGTGCCAGCGAGTGAACTTTAGCGATTTTTGTGTCTCGCGGATTTCCATTTGTTGTTTTAAGCTTTCCACCTTTTAGACAGATGTATAACCCTAGTGATTTTTCAGTCTCGCGATTTTCCATTTGGTGTTCTAAGTTTTCCACCTTTTAGATGTATAACTTTTCTGAAACGAGTACCTCACATAATTGTTGTATGTAAAATTGTTTTTTTTTTCGTACTTCTTTTTCCTGGGTTGCAAGTAAAACGTGTGGGTCACTCTTTTTCGTAGGGGGGAGGTGTCGCGAAGACCGCGTCGCGTAGAATGTTTTCTTGTTCTTTTTTCTTTTCCGACTGCTTTTGTAGAAGGGGTGCTCGGGTAAACGAGCCCGCGCACCGCAGGGAGCCTTCCGGGAGACGGGGCACTGAAAATGAAGAGCATGTGTGCGCGCCGCGGCCAGTTTCTGGAAAGCGTTGTTTGTATTAGTTTTGTGGCGAGGCCGGATGCACGCGATCGTAAAAGCTCGTGGAGAATAGTTACCTTCGACCTGCCTGAGTGGTCCGTATAAGCCGTTTTCCTATTGGTGGGCAACAGTGGTGGTTCGAGCCGTCCGCGTCGCCGTGGATGCTGAAAAAGTGCTATTTAAGCGGTGACACTGGCCTTTTTTTTTTTTTTTGAGGGAGCGGACTAGGGGACCATGACGCTCGAAACCACCGGGGACCACTTCGGCAGGCCGACGGGGTATGATACCATTTTCTATGTTGTATAATTTTTGCCCTGTGTGTTTCCCAACTTCAAGATGTCTTAGCTAAATAAACCCCCCAATGAGTGCTCTCCCAATTCACTGTGTCGATTCCTCATCGCTTGCCTGCGCGGAGTGGCTCCCACGCCTCTTCGTCTTCCTGACCTTCCGATGCGTCTAACATGAACGGCCCCGACGTTTCGCTACACTAGCGTCAGTCATTTACCTGTTTTTTCGATGTTGAAGTTTCTGCTCCACGTTCTCCTCTGTAACGCGCCCTGCGTGCTTCTTTGGAACGATAAACATGGCTGTCTTTCCACCACGTTGAGGCAAATTTCCGTAAGCAATGAAGGCCTCTCCACATCACTTTTTTTTTTCATCCTTTTGCGTGGCGGAATGGTAACAACTTCAGAACTGCACAGCGACATCTTGGCGCACAACGTAGCGAGAGATCTTGCATCGATTCAAGACTGACCCTGGATCTGCTGCTTTCAGGAAGGTACGCCTGGCGGCAAGCGCTAAGATGGAATGGCCATTATTTGCGTGGCCGCATCTGTGCTTTCACGAACGCTTCAAGCTGTCTTGTGTCATACCCTTTCGTTGTTCGATTTCGCAACTAACGAGTACGCTGCATTACTCATTGCGATGGCTAAGCGAAATAAAAAGAAATATGCCTCACGAATTATCTATTTTATGAGATCTCTAGCTTTCATTTCTCGGAAAAGAAGGCTGTAATATATTAGCAGCGGTGTACGCTGAAATCCAGATTATATTTTTATGTAATCTAGGCCCCTGCCACGTGTGAAAGTTCTGGAGTAAACGGCCACACGTCGTTCTCACTCATGGTGGCTTTGCTTTAGTCCTATGAATTTTTGAGTGTACAGTTATCACATGTCGTAGTTGTAGTGATGGACAAGGTTACTCCGGTATCTCTCCAGTGCTCTTTGGCCTTAGCTTTCTCAGCAATTCTAATACCACAAGGGTAGCAAAATGGGAATGTTGGTGGTTCATGATGAAAAGGTACCTTGGATAGCGCAGCAAAATACATTGACATAGAAGACACGAGACAATGACAGGAACCTGTCCTCGTCTCCTTTCTTCTGTGTCCATGTTTTTCTTTTTCTTTCTTTTTCTTTTTGGCTGCGCTCTCTATGGTACTCTTTTGTAATAACACAGCAATACAAGTATATCTGATGGAAAATTTTCCTCCAGTTATGGGAAACTGTTGGAGTTGCGTCAATTTGCATCATTTAACTCCATAATTCTAGTGAAGTTTGTGGGGCTTTTACACAAAGCGCATACGTCACTTGGGAGCCTATATCGCACGGAGAAAGGAGTCAGCACTCACCGCATAGGAGACCCTCCTGACGGATCAACTTTCGGGCCATTAAGAAAGCATCCTTGTCGTAGCACTTGTACCATTTATCTACCACCTGTAATAAGTAAGAGGGGGGATTTCTATCTTGCAATTATCCCGATAGGGATTGGCAGCATGTCTGAATTATTAAAGAAAAAACTCGCTGTTACACACCGCATCGCGTATAAACATCGCGAGTAAGGGCAGAAGTGAAATCTTACGCTTCTATCGAGGACTGTGGGCACGAAGTCGTAGCCGATGCCCTCGACCTCGTACATTGTCAAAGAAGGATCGTTTGGTTCGGCGTCGACGGCCAGCTCTGAGCCGTGAGGATCGGCGGCCACAATCTGGAACGCAATAAGATCAGGGAAATATCGCAAGTAGAGGTACTGATTATGTCCTACAAGTGTTCCGAACGCGTACAAGTGAACGTATTAAAAAATATATATATGGCAAGAATTACACTCTATAGCATAACATGAAGGCGAAAGCTAGTTTGCACGTCTGTAAAGAGTTAGATCTCTGCAAGAGAGAGGAAAGCCACTTAAAGGATCTGCACATGTGGCACAAAAGGAATGCTAATGAACGCCCATGAATAATAATAATAATAATAATAATAATAATAATAATAATAATAATAATAATAATAATAATAATAATAATAATAATAATAATAATAATAATAATAATAATAATTCTGTTAAGGAAAGGACGCTATTTTCCGCGGTCTTTCAAGTGTCGGAAACACAGCCCAGGACCGTGGTGGTAAGAGAAAAGCCGTAGTGGAAGGCTTAAGTAATTCTGTCCACCTGGGGTTCTTTAACAAGGCACATCGGTCATCTAGTCGTCATGGTGCTTCACTGCGGACTCAAAAGACGCGGGTTCGAACCCACCCGTGGCGGTGGCATTTTCGATGGAGGCGAAAATGCTAGAGGCCTGTGCACTGTGCGTGATGAGTGCAAGTTGCAGAACCCCCAGGTCAAAATTTCCGGAGCCATCCACAACGGCTTTTAAAGAAAGAAAGAATAAAAGCTCTGCTATTTATCAATCCCGTCACTCACACTTGTAAGGAACGTTACAGTATAGTCCCATCTTCCCCTATGTGCCTTTACAAAGTTGTGACGCATTTGGTAGGACAAAGCGTCCAAGAAGAAACTATGACACTGCAGGAGTCTGGTCATTCCTGCTCTGTGATTACAGCAATTGGTGAAGGGCCCCTAAAGGCAGGTAAAAAAATGTCGGCTTGACTTATTATTTAATATCAGTAAAAGGAAATCGGGCAACTGATTTAGGCCGTTCATTCGAGCCTGCAGCAAAATGCACTCGGTGAGTGCAGCTTAAGCCGAATCCGTGGATGCAGTCGAAGCGTCTACAGACATGCGAACAAAGTGTAAGGCTTTTAAGGTATCACTGGCAAAGCAAGTATCGTTCACTTCAAGATATATGTCCACCTTAACGTTGGGTAGACGCTCCTTGAGCTTCCTCGCGACACCTGTTGCCGTGCCGCCGGTGCCAGCGCCCATGACCACCATGTCCACATGGCCGCCGCACTGGTCCAAGATCTCTTCGGCCGTTGTGTCGTAATGCGCCAAGGGGTTACCAGGATTCCGGTACTGAAAAAAAAGAAGAAGAAGAAGAAGAAGAAGAAGAAGAAACAGTCAGGCGCGTCACCTCGCAAGTCTGATTCTGCATCTTTAATGAATGACGTCACGGGAAAGGAAATGAGGAAATGACTGAATAAAACAACGGGAAGATAGTTGTGAAAATGGAATAGCTTCACGGCGAATACACCAGACATGCTCCAGGGGCAGTTTTGCAGTATTACGGTTACCTATTACGTAAAGTGCGGCCATGGCATAGTAAAATGAAGTAGTAGTCCAAGTTCAACGTGCGACAAGGCAGCATATTCAGTGATCATTCTGTGGTGCAGTGTCAGCGTCAAAAGTGCGCGCGCGTGTGTGTGCGTGTGCGGGGGTGTGGGTACGTGAATGGGTGGGTGTGCGCACGCGCGCTTCGGTAACATGTGGGAACATGACAGCAACGCTGCTAGAGCGATTGAAGTGCCAAGATAAATGTCATTGCAATAAAAGAGGGTACATACCTGATCGAGGATGACGGCGCCCGGGATTTCCCGGCAGAGGCTGAAAGCGACCGAGATGTGCGACTCGGGCGAATCGTAGCGTGCGCTTGTAGGTGTGCGCACTATCTCGGCGCCCAGAGCTCGAAGCACGTCCACTTTCTCGCGGCTCATCTTTTCCGGCAACACGATGATGCAGCGGTAGCCCCGAATGGCCGCCGCCATTGCCAGACCGATGCCTGCACATCGGGCGGGACAAGGAGCAACACTAAACGCCTTGTCATCAACCAGAGACGTTATTGTGACATCGCAAGCATTTTAATGCGAAAGAGTCATGCCGAGGTCCACCAGGAACTTACGCGCGTCATTTCGGTGACGGAACTGACGCCAGTAAAATTACATGGAGGTACGCCAGGAAAAAAATAGCGAGGAATCGACTCCGGCTCTACGGCTCACGAAAACAGCCACTGCTCAGGCATGTTTCTCAGCCTGAATGAGTTGCGCGCTCCCTCGCTACATCCCACCGTGCTACCTTCTCCTGACATACTTACCATGGTAGAGATGACACCACCATCTAGGCGCAGGGCTGGGAAGTACGGCATTTCTTTTTTCTGAATTTTACGTCTAAATTTATAGCACGTGGCGTCACGAACGACAGCCTACTTTTTTCGTATTTTGGTTAAATTAGCTCAATAAAATTATCCGAAAAGCGCTATGTTAAGTCTCTGAATTCCTTAGAACACAACGTATCTCATTTTCGCCAATAAGGATTACGTGGGCCTTGGCAGATGCCATCAAAACGTACGAAGTCACGCGTGTTAGTGCAGAAGCCTGAGCTGCATCACCATTTGTATATATTTTTTTAACGCGTTTTCAATGTTACCAAGTGTTTTCTTCTTCTGGCAAGAGTAGTAATTTTGGTATTACAAAAAGCTAATTTACAACCAGGAGGAAAAAGTCGTTTTTCATTTTAGCCTCCCCCTAACGCTGTAAATAAGCGCCGTAACCAGATTTATATACGCGCGCTCTCACAAAGCGAGCATCGTGTACCGATCATATATCGGCACTGAATCGCAGTGGCACGTGGTTACCTGTGTTGCCGGAAGTGGGCTCGATGATGACCGAGCCAGGCTTGAGAATGCCGTCTCGCTCGGCCTCCTCCACCATCCGCAGCCCGATGCGATCCTTGATGCTACCCCCAGGGTTGAAGAACTCGCATTTAGCCACTGCACATGGGAGTACAGTGGTCGCAACACTTGCAAAAACCGGCATGCCGTCTTGGCTTCGTTGTTTGGTGGTGTAGATGAATTGCCGTTCCCCATGAGTTAACCTGTCTCTCTAATGTCGTTTGACTGGTGTTGTCAACGGAAGCGCCCTCAAAAATGATGGTTACCACTAAACGTCAATGTGCTATATAAACACAACATAATGCGACGGTAATCCTCTCCGTTATCTCTTCCCTCGAGTAGACATGTAGAGAAGCCATTTGAGGGGTCAAAACAAGCATTTCTCTAGTTTTTGCATGGAAAGACTACTTCACGCTGCTTAATTTTTATTCGCATCTGTGAACTATCGAATCAAAGGCGCTTTTAGTGGAGTGCACTCTTTCTCTGAACGCATTTCATCTAAGGATGTACTGGGTGTATAACTTGGTATGTCAACTACAATGTATCAAGATTTTTAAAAGATCTCAAGAGCTCTTCAAACATCATCTCAATTACGTATTAGGAGTAATATGTGCAGTTAACTTTTTTTTTCATTACCACGGGCAACTGGTTGTTCTTATTTGGTCCGTCTTTTAGTCAATGCTTGAATCATTAAAACGCCAATTATTAAGTTGCAGGCCGCCTGAACTAACCCCAGGACTAACCCCAAAATGCATGCTCAAATCTACTTGGTCGCTTTTATTTATCCACTCTTTAAAGAAAGAAAGGAAATTCCCTCGAAATCAGCCAAATAAGAAATAGGCGCTCGCGCACGCGTCACTGTTAAGCAAACTTCGATAGGCGGCTACGTTCGTTTACCACCGCATCGTACAGGTCCTCGCCGATAAAACTGTTGACGTAGCATGCGGCAAACCACGCAGCTTTAACTTTCAACAAGCGACGGCCGACTTGAGGCATGACGCTACGCGCGCGCGGAGCGTCTCCCTTAAGCGTGTCATATATATATATATATATATATATATATATATATATATATATATATATATATATATATATATATATATATATATAAAACTTCGAAGCGGAGGACGTGCGAAACGAAAACATTTTATTTTTCCAACGTTTCAGCCGGGGACCGGCCTTCATCAGGGAAAAACCAGGGGAAAAAAAAGAAAAAAAAAGGAGTGACCTTAATTTAAGGTCGGGCGGTCCCATGCCGCCCATTTCCCACAAGGGTGGGTGACCTCCCAAGCGTACAGTACCTTCCAACAGCCGAGTACCAGGCGGAAGCGCGCTTGTCCCTATTTTACCGGTAGGTACCCGGCGGCAGTGGCGGATGCCTCTCTGCCTACCACAGCAAGGCGGACGCTCAACTATTTCACCAAGGCCGTGGTGGGTAAGGTGTGCCCAGGGGACCTGCCACGTCCTTATGGGGCCACCTTTCGAGATAAGTACACGTAAACCGAGCGCCAGGTGTGTACTCCTCTACCCGTTTTTAAACCGGTGGGTGTCCGGCCGGCACTGGGATTTGAACCCGGTACCTACCGCATCGGAAGCGGACGCTCTACCATTGCGCCACCGTTGCGGTGGCAAAAGGAGTGACCTTAATTTAAGGTCGGGCGGTCCCATGCCGCCCATTTCCCACAAGGGTGGGTGACCTCCCAAGCGTACAGTACCTTCCAACAGCCGAGCACCAGGCGGAAGCGCGCTTGTCCCTATTTTACCGGTAGGTACCCGGCGGCAGTGGCGGATGCCTCTCTGCCTACCACAGCAAGGCGGACGCTCAACTATTTCACCAAGGCCGTGGTGGGTAAGGTGTGCCCAGGGGACCTGCCACCTGCCACGTCCTTATGGGGCCACCTTTCGAGATAAATACACGTAAACCGAGCGCCAGGTGTGTACTCCTCTACCCGTTTTTTTTTAAACCGGTGGGTGTCCGGCCGGCACTGGGATTTGAACCCGGTACCTACCGCATCGGAAGCGGACGCTCTACCATTGCGCCACCGTTGCGGTTTTTCCCTGATGAAGGCCGGTCCCCGGCTGAAACGTTGGAAAAATAAAATGTTTTCGTTTCGCACGTCCTCCGCTTCGAAGTGTTTTGATTCTGCTGGATCCAAGGACACTTCCTTCTTCATATATATATATATATATATATATATATATATATATATATATATAATGAGAGAGGCCATAGTAAAGGGCTGTGCAAATTTCGACCGCCTGCGGTTCTTTAACGTTCACTGACATCGCACAGTACACGGGCTTCGGCGCATCAAAAAGAATTTTAAAGCTACTTGGAAGTGCAGCTCCAAATTTCCTTAGTTTTCTTGTTGCTGTACTTACACAGGTCGCACTCCAAGCCATACTCCTTGCCGATCCTGTTGATGCGAACCATTGGTGTTTCTCCAACATGATGGAGGATGTCCGGGTAGATCTTTGGCTTTGGCGTTCTGTAAAAAGGAATAAGAAGAGAACCAAATCTCTTGCACTTCAGTATTTCTATACCCGATTATTTCGCCAGTTCACTTATACATAACAACTATCTTCTCTTAACCATCCACTATAGCTTCATTGTCATTGCGATCATTAAGTTCAACAAAAACTCAACCCTTTACTTCTCTATTTTCTTCACTTTTGGTTTCACAAAGCGTACACCGTATAAGACCTTCCTCACTATTTGATGATCGCAGTGCTTTAAACGCCAAACATGAGAGAAACAAAGCAACGAATACGAGACACTTACTGCGCATGTCACATCGCGCATTTTCATGAATTTCAGTCCGAACAGTCTCGTCCCATTGGGATCTACGGTTGTTAGGACATGACCTGTAGCCAAAATCAGGCGGCACCGCAAAATGTCTGGCGGCGTAGGAAGAATTAAACGAAGGCCGTTTTCTCTTGATTACACAAATACGGAAAACCCGATTTTACCCTCGTTTTTATGTTCAATCGCTCTCCTAGAGAAAACACTACTTGGTTGTAGTATGATTGTAGATGATTGTAGTATGATTGTAGCTGCGGTGAAGGCACTCTCACACTCAGAAATTAAAAAAAAAAAAGGCGTAGGAATATATTCCCAGTGTTCGAAGAAATTTGGTGCTTACGAGTGCAAAAGCATTAGTAAATGCCCACCTGGTGTTATGTCGGTGTGGAGATTCTTCGATCGGCTTTCCCAGATGCCAGGAACAGGCGCTTTCCTTGTCCGGTAACACAATGCTTTCAGTTTCATGCGTGCAGTATTTCGTCCACGAAATTTGTGGCGAGCAGTCACCTACGAAAAAACAAACAAAAAAATGACCATCACTCGTTCTGCCAAACAGCAGAAATGACGGAACTATGAAGTTTTCAACTAGTGATGACCAAGTGCCAATCGATGTCGTTATCCTTCCTTCTATTTTTTTAATGCAGCGTCAAATTATTTGCCTTGTAAAATTTGAATAAATTATACGAAATATGATCACTTACGCACGTTAAGCGGCCCCTCATTAATTAGGTTTGCGCACTGCTATCAAAGAAGTGCAGTACGTGAGGCCTCGAAGAATGTATAGAAACCGCAACTCGTGGAATTTATTCCAGATTTTCTTCAAAACAAATATCAGTGCCGCAGAACAAGCATTATGCAAACGCGCGCGCGCGTGCGTGTGCGCGTGCGTGTGTGTGCGTGAGAGAGAGAGAGATTCCGACAGGACGCGTTCGTGACGTAAATGTCATGCGGGCTGTCGGATCCTGCATTACAAGTTGCAGGAAACAAGCGCAGCACATTTTCCTTTTTTCCTTTGCGAAAGCGCTATCTTCATTCTTGAGCACTGCAGAATTACGATGTGCAAGCAGGATTCCCAACGCAGAAACTTCGAATGGGCCGTGCTTTATTAAATAGGCGTGGATTACCCGAAACGCGTATTCGTAATTAGCTATTTATTGCCATGCATCAGAGGAACCGTACAACAAGTAGTAGAAGGAATGCTCACACTAGAGAGTTCTAAAAAGCAATAGTGACTTGAAAAAATGGCCATCGTATGACTTATAGAAAATGAATGCTGATGTGCTTTCGAGGAGATCACTACGTTTTGCTCTCAAGGTCCTCCATAGCTAGTGATGCGACGTGGTTGTGTGATAGGAAATGATGCGTCATTTGCTTCTCGCGCCGGCACACTAGGGGCTCTGGAAATACGTCAGCGGCGAGCCTCAAGGTCGAAAAGGCACTCGAGTCCGGTTTCAAGCGCCTGCTCTTAAGCGACAGCGCGTAACTTCTTGTTTATTGGGCCTCTTGGTTACGAAGTGTTTGACCAGCGACGCAGCGCGTGCCTGCAAAAAAAAAAAAAAAAATCGAACGTTTCAGCAGCGGCGTCCCGGGACAGAGAGAGCCTGAAACTTCCGCCTAGCAACCTCATTAGAGCAATATCATGACATATGATACCGTCATAACTGCTCAGGTTTTACGTCCCATAACCATGATATGATCATGAGGCACGCAGTAGCGGAGGCCTCTGGAAATTTCGACCTTTAACCCGCATTGACACTGACATCGCGCAGGATACGAGCTTCCATACCAGTTACGCCTCCATCGAAACGCAACCGCAGTAGACAGGATCGAACCGGCGTCTTTCGATTCAGCAGCCCGAGACCATACCATCGCGGCGGCCCTGTGTTTATGTTGTCATTAATTCCTTATGGTGTTTTTCCAAGAGAGTAAGATCTCATGTTTTGTTAGGTTGCATAGGCGAAAGGTTGCATAGGCGAAAGCCGAAATAATAGTGATCTTAAAACAAGAGAGTTTGACATACCGTCCGCGTCTATCATTTACGAGAAGCGAAATCACTGAGCAATTCAAAACACATTTCGTGACATTTAGGATTCTGTACGGAACCCTTGTTCAGAATGTACGCTGGGTCACAGGGAATTTGTTTTTACTGGTTTTCTGTATGAGGTACAATAACGTAAAAATAATGCGCAAAAGAACACGCATTATTAGTTCACCGTGAACATCTGAATGAACTTTTGCATAGAAAGTGTCAGGGAAACAAGGGACTTGCAAAAAATCCGACTTCTTGCTTAGCTCAAGAACGTCAATTTTTAGTTAAAGGTTTCAACATACAGCGGGCTTTGCAATTTAGAAAGTTATTCATTAAATTCGAAAGGTCATGCAGTGAGAGAACTTCACATTTTGATAGAAATTCGCACAAGTTGTTGCCCCCATTTGTGCATAAGGCCACTGAAAGAACTTCAACAATGTACGGAAAGGTACATCAGTCCCTTCGACAAGCGGAGCACATTCAGAACACGAAGCGTCACAAAGCTATTGTTTTGAGTTCATCAATGATCCAATTTTACGAAGCTGGTTTGCTTGCTTGTTTGTTCCTTTATTAATGATGTCTATTCGAAGCAGTAGGGTTGACATAACGATGTTTGATGCCATCGTCTTTCACCTACTTACCGAGATACCTCGTTTAATATATATATAAAGGGAAAGACAGTTGGACGCTGGCTCTTGCCTGCCACGCCATCTGTGAAGGCAATCTCACGGCACGTTAGGTGGCTTTACAATCGAGCCTGTGCACTGACTACAGAAACGATGCATCGGACCAAGGTTATTTGACACACAACACTTACGGGTATGCTATTTCATACGAATTCGACTGTACGTTACGTTGTATTGCGCACATGCTATCACAAACCCTGTTAACCGTTACGTTGTACCTACCAAACAGCTAGACGTACAAGTGACGTCATCATGACAACAACCTTAGTTTTATGACACTCAGACATGAAGCGTACACTCCAGCTCATTCACGCATGACCCATGACGCAGTTCTAGTAATTAGTATTGCACAACAAATCTGCCCTGCCTCATTTGCTTGCCCTCTATTACATATCGTAACATAGCACAGCCATAGTCGTTTCTTTGTCGTAGGTTTTACCAAATACCTCATAGACATTAAGGCTAAACACTTGTACATCTCGTTTTGAGGTGACTTTGAGGAAGAAATCGGAAAATAAAAAAAATATTAACACATACGGTGGAATAGGTTCGGACGTGGGTTCTGAATTAAGGGAACGCCGAAGGATAGTGGTACATTTGATATAATCTTAAGCATGACTCACAAAAATGATTAGCATTCAAAGACCGTTCATATGAGTTCGGATGAGGGGGTACTAAGTTAAGTAAACACTAAAGGACGGTTTCAAAGCTCATACTGATGAGTATGACTCAACAGAAACGACAATGACTCAGCAAAATAAGTTTTTGCCTAACAAGCCTATGGCACAGGTTTGGAACCATTTGATTTCACGAAATGACTTCCGGGTTCGACTACCGACGTTCTGGACTTACGTCTCTAAAGCGATGGCCAGTGGCCCCTATAGGAATCTTTCATGCAGAATCCGCCACTTCAGTTTCATTAACACGTAGCACTAACCGAACGCGCTCGTCACTATTTCCACAGTGAACTGTTTCTCGCACATGGAAAAACTGTGGAGCATTGTCCTCCACAAACGTTGCAGCCGATATTTCAAACACATTTCTAAAGAAGGAAACTTATCCATACTGTGCCTTTTCTAACATTGAACCAATATTTCATGGTCATTTCCTAAATTCATAAAACAGATGTAGAAATTAGTTTCGATTTTATATCGTTTCACTTTTTTTCCCCTTTAAATCGCATATATCCACCTATAAGATCTTATGCGGATTCACATACTACCGTTTGTCATGAGGACCTCTTCCACTACTCACGCCGGTTTCCGCAGTCGCAAGTGTAAAAATGTGATGCAACGTAATGTCATTTTGTTATGAATAATCGACTGCACTGAAGAACAGAGCATGTTGTAGGTACAGCTGCACAGCGACAAGTCAACGACAGAGTTAACTGAAAGAGAAATAGTTTTCCTATCCCAATGGTTGCACTTAAATGGTTAATGGTATTCATACGAAAACTCCCAGGCCTGTAATGGTATTCATACGAAATCTCCCAGGCCTGCACAGAGCACGCAGCAAAGTTACAGCGTAAACCGGACGCTGCTTCTTCATCTTCGTCGTATTATTCCTCCCATTCTTCCTCTTGTTCATCGTCTTCGCATTCTGCTTATCTTCGTGTTCCCCTCGTACTTCGTCGTCATATTCCTCCTCTTCTCCTTCGTCATCCGGGTTCTTCTTACTCCTGAATTTTTGTTCGCCCTCCTCTTCGTCTTCCTACATCCGCCTTCTCCTCCTTTTTTCTCTTCTTCATCGATGGAACCACAGCCGAGGGACGACAAACGCGCGTCCCGAAACACCACTGCTGCCACCGGAGCCGTAGAGCCCGTCGCGGTGTTCTATAGCGGTTATGTTGCTTGACACACTGACTCGAAAGGAGTGGGTCCGATCTCGGCCGCGGCCGCTGCGTTTTCGATTGAGACAGAAATGGCACAGACGTCCGTGTACCGTGCGTTACCAGTGCCCGCTTAAGAACCCAAAGTGGTGAAATTTTCTAGAGCTCTCCATCACAGCACGCCTGATGACCATATCAATCATATCAGCTCTCATAATCATGTCACATCATATAATCGTAAAGCCTCATATCTATATCCATCATATCCTGTCTCAATCATATATCGTAAATGTTATTACCAACACACCCACGCATGATAGTACAAAGTGCCCAACCAAGTGGTGCGAGTGACTGGCTGTGTGGCACCGTTTCTACTGACCTGGGTTAAAATTCGCACAGGTATGTGGATAATTTTTTACTTTGTGAGTGAGCGGTTACGCAAACCGGAGGCGGCGGAGGACACCATCTCCACCGAAGTCAGCTATTGCGATGAGTTCATAACAGCCCCTGCTGTGAAGCAAGAATTAAACAACAACAACAAGAAACAAAAAGACGCAGCGCTTTTGTGCCTCGCCCGTACGTTCGAGAGGCACTTCTGACTTTTGCACACGGCTAACTAGAACCCGCTATAAATAACCAAGGGCAATCGTACGATTAGCAGCTGGAAAGCACGCAGTACGTCATTTCTTTTTCTTTGTTCTATCCCACCCAGACTGTTCAAGATGTTTCGCCTAGCTAACAGACAACGACAGATAAAAGATTTCTTCCGAGCGTCATACCGTGCACAGCAGTGTACCAGGATAGATAACGGAGACTGTGGTTCGGAGACCTCAGCGCACGTAAAATCTTAGCTCTGCCTCAACCGTCGTGTTTGGACGTCACTCACCGCAACCTCTTCTGCATTTCTGGTCACGTGAGCCGACACACTACGATATACTTTGCAGCCGCGTGTCGAGCGCTGAAGTTGCAAGTTGGCGCATGACCAACCTCCTCTCTTTATCAACGATTGTTTTACGTAAGACACGTTTACGCTAGCACACGAGGTCCGTGCCCCGGGTGTTGTGGAAAGCCAAAAATGTTTAATGTCTCTTGAAAGTGTCCGTGCACACCCGCCAAGGTAGGCAAATTGATTGATTTGTAGGGTTTAACGTCCCAAAACCAGCTCTGATTATGAGGGATGCCGTAGTGGAGGGCTCCGGAAATTTCGACCACCTGGGGTTCTTTAACGTGCACTGACATCGTACAGCACACGGGCCTCAACATCTCGCCTCCATCGAAATGCAGCCGCCGCGGCCGGGATTCGATCCCGCTACATTCGGATCAGCAGAGGTAGGCAAATTTACACCCACGTAACTACAAGGAGTAGTGTGATGTACTAACGCGACAGAAATCCGCAAAAGATTTCTTTTCCAAATTTTATCCGATTCCATTAAAGCAACACAAGAGCAATCTTTTTTTTAGACAAGAGGTATATAGTACGTAAACATGGCCACGTTTCCGCCACTCAGAAATTTAAGAAGAAATAGATAAGAAACGATGCAAAACCTGCGGGGCAAAATGAGACGCCGCGTCGGGCAGAACAAGACTGTCTAAAAAAAATAATAAATAACTAGCTCTGTTCCTGCAACCGCAAGGCCTTCATGCAAGACATTCTACGCACTTAACATGGGGATCCGCTGTGGTGATAGATTCTCTACAAATGTATAACATAAAACGAGCGTAAATAAAAGACTCGCCCAGTAAAATATTTTTGAGAATTCAACGCCTTTTGTCGCCTTTTGTTCGAATACAGTTCCCAAATTTGAACCGATCGCCCATTTAATCCACCACACTTACGGAACTAAACGTCTAGCAGTATGTAGCCGGCAACAGAGCATTCATTAATTTCTGGGATTTTGCGTCCCAAACCACGATATCATTACGAGACGCCGTATTGGAGAGCTCCCGAAATTTCGACCACCTGGGGTTCTTTAACGTGCACTGACATTGCACAGTACACGGGCCTCAACATTTCGCATCTATCGAAATGCAGTAGCCGCGGCCGGGGTTGGATCGCGCAACCTTCGAATAGCCACTAGACCACCGTGGCGGGGCGTAACCGGCAACGGAGAGCAACAATATAGACACTCACGTAGCAGCAGTGGTCTTGGACTACCTTTACCCACGGCTTCGAAAATTTCAGCGAGGATTTTGATAGGCCACGAACTCACAACAACCACGCATTTTTTCCCGCATGAGATATTCAAGCGATCACGAACTATTTTGTCAAAAGGGGCACACATAAATGAATCAAATTATCGATGCAATAAAGAACACGAAGACATCGTTTTTTTTTTTTTTTTGTCTTAGTAGGGATAGCGGTAAAGTGAAGATGTCGAGTTTTGGCTCGTGCCTTATGTGACTCCGCCTTGACCTACTCGCCATTTCTAACCCAGGAAAGCAATTAGCCCTCATCCAACTGGTCCAGCGGCTAGCAAAGGCTTCCTTGAACTGAAGGCCCAGCCACATGTACTCCGACGTCCTTTAATGATGAAGTTTAATGACTGCATAAAAAACGGGGGAAATTAACTTTTCTGTTAGGCACTTCGCTGCCTTGTTTTCCATTTCTCATATGCGTAACCTTAGCCTGCCACGACGATCTTGTATATCGACTGTCTCGAATGACATCATTAACTGACTTAGTCATAAAAAGTGATCGCATGTCCCTTCTGTATATGCGACATATGTATTACGAGAGGCACGGAAGTATAAGGAGGACATGTAAACTAATCTTGAAGTTCTGCATTTTGGCGCAGCGGAAAGTTGCCTCCTCGCCCCCCCCCCCCCCCCCCCGTGCGTGCGTGCGTGTGTGTGCTGCGTGCGTGCGTGTGAAAGCGAAAATTAGCGTCCACCCGTTTTATAGCACAAGGCTAAAAGGAAATCCATACGGATTTCTCAGAAAATGAAAGCTTTCATTTTCTGTATGAATTTCCTTGTAGCCTTGTGCTACAAAACGGGTGGATGCTAATTTTTCCCTTTCATAAACGTTACTCCACCTTGCGGGTTTCCGCAGGACTCTATATATAGTTCTGCTATTTGGCGCTGCGGAAAGTTGCCTCCTCCCCCCCCCCCCCCCCCCCTTCCTTATATATATCGGACTCCACTTATTCTGCTTAGCTTGTTCGTACTATAACTTTCATACTTTACATCCCGTTTTGGTATTTGTGGGCCACCGCTCCAAAGCAGTCAAACACATAAATAAAAAAAAAGTTTATTAGAACACCATGCAATGAGGCATTTTAAGTGAAGCGAGACCAGCGTGACAAGTTTCCAAAGCGATAATTTCAATTTTCCTTGGCACTTGGGCTCCACTGTCACTTCTTCGGCTGACGCGAGCAAACGACAGCGCTGTATGTTCAGTGTATGTGTAGTATGCGCCGTCATGGCGAGTACAGGCAAGTCGGGCCGCTAGGTATGCGTCCTTACACGATGCTGCAGGCCGCTATCTGGCCTATATGAAGCAGACAACTATAGCTATGCATCACAGCGTGTGTGTGCATACTTGGCGAATGCTCTTAGGCGCAATCTCAGCTTGAAAGTCACCTCCGAATACTATGCAGCTCATTAATATTTGTATCACGGCGCTGCAAACATAAAAAGCATCTCTGAATTGGCTGCTGTATAACTAGAGCCTCAAGTTTAGCTTTCGAAACCAGCGATGTGCTCCCTAACGCACTGTTTTGTAATCTGTGAGCAGTGACACGTACGGAATTTAAAGGGGCCCTGAAACGCATTTTACGCACATTGATTTTATTGTACCTTTGCTTTGTGTAGGACTTGATTATGACCGAAACACCAATGAAAGCGGCGAAATCGAAACTTATTATATTTTAATTTGTACCTGAAATCGGTTCCCGCGCTGACTGCAGCGCCATACATCAACAGCTTTTTCGAGCGGACATGACATCACTGTGCTGGCTTTGCTGCAGGTCCTGATTGGCGGGGAACAGTAGGAATAAAAATATGCATCACACATGCTTACAATGCGTCGAATATAAGAAATTTCAAATTGAGAACGTGTTTTATGCTTGCTAAAGCTACTAAGAGGTACAAATTTGTGCATTACAATTTCATTTTGCTTGTAATTGACACAAGGAGCGCTGTGCGGCCCATGTGATTGTTGTGGTCAGTATATTGACTCTATGGTTGTGGTAGTAAGGCCACATTGTGCAGCACGGTTCCGGTTCTGCAAGATGTAAGCCGCGTTTTGTGTGGAAGCAGCGTGCCCGTCTCGGGATGCCGATATCTGTCGTCTGCTTTTGTTCTGAATTTGTAAGCTGAATAACTTGCGTTTGCCTGCATCGACCTCGAGAATTCTTTCTGCATTTACCTCAGAACAATACAAAGAACCCGTTTCTATGCAAAACTCAGCGAGTAAAATATGGTTTCAGGGCCCCTTTAAGAAAAAACGCAGGAGCCTTATTTGAAGTGCTTGATATCCATGAAATTAAAAAAGAACAAAAAAGCAACAACCCGAAGCGACGTCACCGACATGCTTGACGTCTTGCATGGTGGAAAAAAAAAAATTGCGACTGCCGCATCCCATGTGTTTAACACGTAGTACGTGCGATAGCGTGTGCTGCTCGTGGAACTGAGAATATTTGCTCTGGAAGACTTGCAGGCAGCCCGTATCGGCGTGTCTCAGTGAACCGCATCTTATCGGCGTGTAGTAAGACCTCTCACATGACAGGAATGTGGAAACTATTTGCTGAAATGAAGGGCACTTCACAATGTGCGACGATAGCCACACGAAGCACGACAGCCCAATGGAAAATGCCAGTGGTTAGAGAGAGGCGATAAAACGCTGAAAAAAAAAAAAAGAACATTGGAATTCTCAGAAAGAATCCACGAAGATCCGTGCGCACGAGAAGGAAAACAAGCACCGAGAGATGTCGCACAGCACAGTACATCTATTATAACATGTTAATAAAGCTTCTTGGGCAACTTGTGGCGAACAAGTACACGTGATATCGTGGCTCTAAAACAAAAGACGTTGGGGAGAAACACACACACGGTGTGTGTGTTTCTCCCTAACGTTCCACGATATCACGTGTACTAATAAGCATACCGCTCTGCAAGTTCACGTTGAGCCGCTTCATCAAGATGTATGGAAACGATCTTGCAACGATTACAGACGGGGTTGAGTACGAACAATCACAAGAAGTTGACAATACACACGTGTTTCGAGCAGCATTTCTAGCGGTACATACGGGCAGTTCAGAGCACGCGACATGTCTCAAGCTTCGTAGTGGTCGAAGGCGACCATGCAGCCGGGGATGCGTATGCCAAGAACATCAGTCGCCTGCTTCGTCAAATTGCTTCAGGAGAAGCCCAGTGTTCGACTAAGGCAAACTTTTTCCAGCTCCAGTTTAGAGACGCTGCCGCATCGCAACAATACAAAGAACGAGCCTGTGAAACCATGCATCACAGTGCTCCTTTTCATACTTCGTTGTTGCTTGCTTTGGTTTTCTTGTCAACCGCGCATTGTCCAGTATCTCACGCGTAGGGAGCATGCCGACAGAAAAAGAATAAGAGACCTATATTACGTGATAGCGTGGCAGGGGACGGCAGAAAGTTAGGTGGGCAGATGAGATCAGGAAGTCTGCGGGGTTGAAATTGGGCCTAGTTGGCACAGGACAGGGATAATTGGAGATCTATGGGAGAGGCCTTTGCCCTGCAGTAGGCGTAAACAGGATGATGATGATTACGTGACAAATCTGTTACTATACTGCCGAAAGGTGGTGTAACCCACCGAAACTTCAGCGTATACTAAAGCAGTGTAAACGACCCATCGTATCATCAATGCCGCGTCCATTCTTCTTCACGAACACTGTCAGTGATGTTCAATTAGCTTGTAGTTTGTCTCTGCTCTCTGCAAAGTTTATACAACGGTAGTAATAATAATTACTAATCCCCGACGTTTTTACGTGCCAAAGCGACGTTAGGGTGGGGCAGGAAATTTCGACGTCCTGGTGTTTAAGTCGCACAGTGCTCTATAACCATCGAAATGCAAGCGTTCCCGTCCCAGGGCGTTCTAGAAAAAACCGCACAAAACTCCTGTTGAGCCATATGGCATGCACCGAGAGTTGTGCGTGACATGCACTTCAGTAGGTGAGTGTCAGGCTGCGCCTCTCACTGCCGGCACCCTGTGCCGCGTGCAGAGAAGCCAGACCTCGTGCACAAACGGGAAACAATCGTCGACGTGAGCGACGACAGGTCGGCCTCAGTCGATCGCGTTCTCTGTCCCCATGCACGGCGGCGGTGTTATTTAAAAACATAGGCGTGTGCCTATGATCCACCACTCACCCTTCGGCTGAACCGGCGCCATGGCTGTCGGGTGCTCACTGACGCAGTCGACGGCACCGATAAGCGGCGACAAGCGGGCAGTGGCGCGATGCGTGTGCAGTAGGGGCGCCACGCCGCTTCGTGGACGCCGATAGAGTTATTGCGGCTATCGGGGCGCCGATAGATACACCGCTGGCCCGCTTTGCACCGCGGAATGCGGAAGGGCCGGCGACGAGTATCACTCTGAGCTGGCGCCTAACCGCAGATCACTTTCCCCGACGGCGTATCTTGAACGGTCGATAAGGCATGCAAAAATATGAAGGTGTGCCGGGGAAACAACGCCGCCAGAAGCGATGAAAAAACTGCCAAGAAAGCAACGTTTTTGTTCTGGGAGAATGGCTCTGTGTGAAGATTCGCGGGCGAACCCCGGATCGCAGCCTTGCAGCCCAAGAACTAGCTTCGCGAAGAGCTGCAGGCCACTTGTAGCTAAGTCGGCAACTTGTTCATGCGATGGTGGGGCGGGGTTGGCGGTGCTCGCGCAGTTGAGCGCATACCTTACACAATGAATATTTGCAAGCCTGACTTGAAACAGTGAGCGAGTGCATCCTCGGGGTCAGACAAGAAGCAACACCGGCATAATGCTAGCTTCACTCCAGAGAAAAAAAAAATCATTTGGTTGCAACGCTCCCAACGTAGAAAAGAAGCGGCTTCAGCTTCAGTGTGAGCTGTGTCGCACGACCACATTCCGCGCAAGAGGGCTGCAGGTATATTAAGAGCTGCTCACAAATGGTGCACTATTGGCTTTCATAAATGCGTGTAAAATTTTCGGGACTCTTTAATCGTGACATCAAATATTTTTGCCTCACCGACACCACGCACACCAGCCTTGCGTCGCTACAAATTGTATAAACATGTCAACCTGAACATTTCAGCGCGGTTGCACGCAGAGTTGTTTATTCTGGAAATCGAGCACGATGGCACATGGCTGGAGCATATATCAGTCGCCATTGAGAGCCTTATTATGGATGACAGAAAGAAGCGAAATATTATGTATTATGACACCATGTTACACTGCACTAGGGAGTCTCTGAAGGACTCATGACTGCGTGTCATAACAGTGACATCACTACGCTTACAATCACACGGGTGCTTGTCGATAAACCGCAGCGTCGTGCATCGTGTGCACAAAATACTACAGCAAGGCAGCTGACTTAAGTCACGCACTCTTCGCGAACGTCCGTCCACTATACAGTTGCCTCAGAAGTGCCGTCTGCTACACATTTGTCGAAGCTCAGATTTCTACAGCAGTTTCTAAATGCTTAAGTCTATGTGCTAAAGGCTAAAGCACACGTGGACAACATGTGACAACATAGAGGAAGTATAGTAGTGCCACAAGAACAGTAGGCATTTCTTAGGGATGTGCCGCAGCCCCTTTTAAAATGTATCGGTGGGGCTGGATGTCTGACTCAATGCTGGCGGTTGCCTTCATCTGAAGATATTTAGTGTTTGACGGGTGGAGCGTGCGGACGGAGAGCAGGCATTTATTGCGTTGCATCGGGCCCACACTGTCTCACAGTGTGTGACGAGCAGCCGAATTCTCACAAGGCAATCAACTTTGTCATTGGACAAAGAAATCGTGATGTGTTTGTAGGGGCCGCGCAAACATCGCCACTCATTTGCCCCACATAGCTTTGTAACCCGCACATGTTTACTTCTACGACGTGGTCTGTTCACTCTTGTGTGTTTTTCTTCAAACGTGTTGCTCCTCCTTCGATGTGCGCCGTACTATATGAATGTTCACCATTTGCTTGCTCATATTCCTGTCATTCATAGCTAGGTTGTGTCGTCATCTCACACCTACGTGGTAAGCAAAGTCGCAGCGAGCATGCCACCTGATTGCCTCGTGTCTGTGTGATGACTGCCTTCAGAGCCACCGCAGCTAAAGAAACCCGAGTAGAGTTCGCCAATAAGGAGCTTCCAAGGGAGTAATTTAAGAGCGACGATCGGGACGTCATCGTGCCCGTCATGGCAACAGTCGACACCAAAAGGGCTTTTGTCCTCTACTTTAGGGACAGTGTCGCGCACGTGAGCATATCTTTCTGCACACGTCCCTCATGACACTGACAACTAGCAAAGTTCCATTGTTTGATGCAGGGAAACAAAGGTCTGAGCGGTAGATAAAGTCAGCTGGGCGTTGTTGTAGTGTTTCGCCCTGCATGCGCTGCAGCAATAGGGACCACCGCACAACGCAATGCGCAAAACGAGCTTTCGACCAAGCGTTGTGCGCACCTAGTGGTACAATCCTGCTGTCGCAAGGGTCCATCGATGAGAACTCAAGAATGGGCGCAATGTAACCTGTATACCTCGGCGCCGGAGAGACTATACTGGCAGAAAACCAGAATTTCGACAGCGATGCCGGGCAGTCACCCCAATTTTTTCCTCTGTTTTTTTTTCTTTTTGTTTTGCTTTTAAAAGATAGCAGGAAACTAGCATTCGTCAGAATGTATTTGAGGGCAGCGCGAGTGGGTAACATTACTGTCGGAACCATCGCACTTGCTCGATCAGGAGTTCTCATGCACGAAACAACATCCGAGAGAGAGAGAGAGAGAAGTAAGCAAGGGGACGGGACAGAAAGAAACAAATAATGAAAAACAAGGTGGAACAAGGTCGTCCCTGTTAAGCTCGAAAAGGAAGAAATGTAAAAGAATAGACAAGGGAAAAAACCAACATAATAAATAGAAACGATGTAATAGTGAACATGCTCGCAGAGGTATGTTCGTTAACCCACTAGCATTTGTACAATCCATTCACCTTCTAAAACTTCAACAGAGGTTTTCTGGCCTTGTGCAAGCTTCCAGTGACTTTTCCTCCAAAGAGGCCCGTCATCCATGCGGCAGGGAACTAGCTTGCATAATGCGTTGTTGATCGACGAAGGATCGGCGGTGGCACACAAGGGACACAGTTTTCTTGCTTATTTATTTTCTAGCGTTTGTAATAAGCTTCATAAAAATGTCAGCCAGGTAGGGAGGGAGTTGAAAAAAAAGGAAGCAAGGTGATAGGAAAAGGCTTCACGTCATTCCACATTGGCACAGATTTGCCCACAACCTTAAAGAATTGCGCGAAAGAAAAATGTCAGACTTTTAATTACAGTGCGCCGTGTGGAATGGTCAAGACCTTGGCTTTAAGAAACGTGCAGTATGGCACACCCAGTGCACAAGATGCGTCATCTAGGGGACTACCCTGTCTGCGAGATATATGTAAGGCAAACGGGACACTCTTACAACGAAATGGCACGACAGCACAACTATACTGTACATAATCATGCGGGTGGCCATCTAGCAGACCACTGTAAGCCCTGAAAACGCCGTCCAAACCTTAATCAGACTAAGCTTCTGGCACGTTCCAATGCAAGATGACAAAGAAAGATCCTTGAAGCATATTACGCTGCACAGGCCGAGGACACGTGCATTAGTCGTTCGTCAGTGGCGCTTGCAGACAAAGATGTTGCTTTTCCAATCGTGCGATAGTGGCTTCTGGTGCAAACGATGATGCTTTTTTTTCATGCACATATAAAAATCCTGCTTCTTCAAGTATATTCCCCGCAACGGTGGTCTAGTGGCTATGGAAATCGACTGATGACACGAAGGTCGCGGGATCGAATCCCGGCCGTGGCGGCAGCATTTCGGTGGAGGCGAAATGTTGAGGCCATGTGCTGCCTGTGAGCTCTCGTAGAAAGCGGATGTGACGATGATACTATTGACGTCGCCATGCATATCTATTCTCTAATGACTCGACCGCGCTATCGTCGTTGCTCGCGACTCCGCAGGGCATTGTCAACCATTCAGAGAAGAGTGTCGGGACCTCCTTCATGCACTTGATGGCGACTCTGGCTGATTTCGCACGCGAGCTCGTTGGTAGCGAAAGAAAGGAGTGCGGTTTCATCATGATCATAGCTCGTGACTCTCAAGCGGATAGCAACACGCTTCGACGCGACTTTTTGCTCTGACCGGCATGCGGTTCGGTTGCTTGCCTGATAAGAGCAGAATGCGACTGCCTAGAGGTGACGGACACAATGTTTGCAACGAAGCGCCAAAAGGACCACAGCGCCTTCTTTCAAACAGAAAGTTGCAATCACGTTAGTTATGCGAGAGAGAAATGGTCCTACCTGCAACTTGAGATGCTGCGAACATGTCGGTGAACATGGCTTGATCCCTTGCCGACTATGAAACGTAACCTGCCGAGCTAAGTTCAATGCTCTGTTCCAAGCCTACTCGAGGAGCAGACCGAAATGTGACACGGCATACACTTAGAACTGAGACGACAGGCCTGCGTTACCCTGCATTCTTTGCTGCTGGTCACACAGCACTTATGACGACGACAGAAGAAACTGTGGCAGATACCCACTATCGAAAGGTGCTCATTCCTCGCATGACTGCCTGGGTATAAAATAGAGTTCTTCAATTCTCCAACGAAAGAGTTCCAGCTGTACAAGCGACGTGTGGCATTACGAACAAGGATGTCGGTTGTGATGTCACGAGGCATTCCTTTAGGCAAACATCGGCGCGACTGAGCTAGCACAAGGCCGTGAATGAAGAACGGTATACAGCCTGTTGTGATCAGTGCGTGCCTTTCTTTCTGCACCTTGCAAAATTAGTGTTGAGCCTTTTCATGGGTGCTTGTAGCTAGAGCACAAGCGCCATGTTCCATGTGCCAGTACAGCACAGTAAGGGCCTGTGAACATCCCGTGCATAGGCGTGTGCTTGTGTGCTACAACTCATTGTACTAGAGCATATATCAGCTCATCCCGATCTAGTCTCCCATTTTCCCTACCCCGTGACGAACCGTGGGATAGAAACACACGGTCTCCTGGGTGACTTCTCCTCGTTTCTCTTCATTAAATATAGTACGGTCTTCTTCAGTCGGGGTCTAGCTAAGAAGACCTCAGCATGGCGCTTCTTTGTTGTTGTTGTTGTTGTTGTTGTTGTTGTTGTTGCCTCTATAATTATAGCACATACTCAGGGATTGGCCACACTACAGGTAATGATATAGAGAACGGGGAAATTAAAAGGCCAAGGCCAAATTCTAAGATAAAAAGGAAGGAAGAAGTTCTAATTAAAAATAATAATTATAATTTACTAAAAGAAACATTGGGAACGAAACCCTGTGGTCGACAGCACTAGCAACGTAACCTTCCGGAGGCTTCGATAAATTTATGCAATGCTGACAAAACAGCATTACGGCTTTTGCCATTTTGAGAGGCACCAAAAGATAAGAGATTTGGTGTTGTTAAAGGTAAACGCAGTTTATGAATAATTGAATTTAGATACATTCGGCGGAGTGAAGAAAATCGCCGGCAAGACAAAAGGAAGCGATCAATCGTTTCTGGCTCACTGCATACCAAACAAAGGTTAGTTATGGAGAAACCAGATTTATTAAGATAGAAATTTAGACTGCGAGCTCTACATCTGAGACTTGCTATAGTCACTTCGCACTGACGTGAAAGGCATTTGTCCGTATTCCATGCGAAGTGAGGGTGTCGATAGTCGTTCAAATCTAGAAGAGATGTCTTAGTGCATGTCAGTAGAAAAAAGCGTTTAAACCTCTCGGCTGTGATAAATGAGAAGTTCGGCAGTACATTTAACACTGGACCATCTAAAGATGACGTTGCCAGCGAGTCAGCTGATTCGTTCACAAAAGTGCCAGTGTGGCCAGAGACCCAGACCAAGCGAACCTCTGATATGTAAGGCGGTACACGCGTCGAGAAAATCTTCAGTAAGGGCGACTGCTTTGGAGATGTTACATGACGCGCGCTCGCTTCTTCTTCTTCTTAGAGTCCGTCTCGGAAACAGCTTTTTCAATTCAGAAGGCGCGTTATAAAGGTACCCAATAATTTTGCTTCATGTTGACGACGCTGGCAAGCTTGGAATTTGCGAAGGCACTAAATGATATCCTATCCGTTTTGGTCCTCATGTTGAAGCTCTTTACTATACAATACCTTTTTATATAGTAGTATTGGTCGCGTAAATTCTGTACACACGTCAGATGAGTTAATTAATGAAAACTCGTTCCCCGAAATGGATAATGTGACTACTGATGCGATATTGTGGATAATATGTAAGATCAAGAAAGCAATCGTCAACTTAATAAATAAAATCCGAAGCTTCTGTAGTTTGCCCTTACGCGAGATGCCTTGGAAGCTTGCGTTTCCAGATGCTGTTTACGATGAAGATACTTCCACATGTGGCTTGACATTTGCTGAGCACAACATAACTCAGCGCCGGCTGGGAGGTGTACGAAATGCCAGCAGTGAGATATTTTAACGCGTAGAGCTTTACTCCTTCCCTTAAAGTTCGAACATACGCACGCACAAAAAAGAGAAAGAGAACGATTGAAAAGTGACAAACGACAAAAGAGCAAACCAGCAATGCCACAGCTCATGGAAGGCCGAGAATGACACGAAGAGTGACAACAGTTATCGCAGCCTAAGTGTGCGGCCACGCAGCAAGGTTAATGGGGCTGACATCACACGTGTTCATCACTACCGACAGCGTGCAACCAATTGCGCGAACACCCATTCAAACGAGGAATGTGCAAGTTCTTGAAGTCCGAAGAAAGAAAGAAAGCAAAAAGGAACGAAGAACGAAAGAAGGAAGGAAGAAGAAAAAAACTTATTCAGCCATGATTTTAAAACTGAAATAGGAGAGTAGAATATTCGGACAAACCTGACAACCGTCTCACGGCGACAAAATGTTTGCCCCCTGGATCAGCCGTTGACACCTCGAAGTGCTATAAACGTGATTGAGTACGTGCGCAGTAATATGTATGTATGTATGTATGTATGTATGTATGTATGTATGTATGTATGTATGTATGTATGTATGTATGTATGTATGTATGTATGTATGTATGTATGTATGTATGTATGTATGTATGTATGTATGTATGTATGTATGTATGCGCACGCGTGTGTGTTAAGCGACGTACTACGTGCTCACAACAACGCTCTCGTCATCTATGCTGTCCTCATTCACTGTCTTGTGCAAGTAGCAAATCGTAGTACAATTAATCTACATGGTTAATATCTCTGCCTTTCATCCAACTCGTTCGCGCTAGCTTCATAAGGAAATGGACCTTAAATACCTAAGTGCGAATGAAAGCAGAGGTCTGCTCTAATGAAACGACTCCTCTAACGAAAGCGGGATGTACAGAGGCTTTCTCCATTTATGTCAATCACAGCGTCCCGTGTCGGTGGCAGACAGACACACGTACAGTACTACGCCCTAGGCCTTAGTCTGAGATAAAAAGGCGCCTACACCAAAATGGATCACATGGCAGCAACAAAAGGACCGCGAATACATCGAAGATTAACAAGGCGCAGCTGTCGGGGCAGAAAAGAACACACGGCGTGATATCGGCACGGACGCCACAACAAGCGAAGCGCATACAGTATTATCTAGTCGTCTTGAGAACAGAAATGACGAGGATAGCTTCGCATCTGTGCCAAACCAAGAGCTGGTGTCCACAGGAGGCTGCGGACAAACGTTACACAATATCAGTCGTAAATTCAAGCGATACCCTCTTGGAGCGGAGCCAAGCTGCCGCCATCGGATAGGGGTTTGACCTCAAGCGTCAAGGAGAACGTGAACCCAATGGGCTCGAGAGAAACTCATTCTCGTAATGTTGTGCTGCGGCGAGAGAGCGCCACCTGTATCGAGAATCATGATTTACACTGTAAAAACAGCAGCTTCGCAGGGCTAACCAGCCCTTTGACGCGCAGGTAACGCACCGGATTTCGCGTCAGGAAGGGGCCCTGCGTTCACAAAACGCTATTGCGCTGCGATTTTTTTCTTGTAACAGAAAATACCAGCTAATCCTGCTGCTGGCCAACAGCAGGATTAGCTGGTGTTTTGCCAGCTAATCCAGCTAAATACCAGCTGCTGGCCATCAAAAACAAAACAAAAATACGATGTTTAGCGAATGTGGCCCCAAAGGACCCAAACGGCCCCAAATGTGCATGAATTAAGTATAAGGTATTAGTATTTTTTTTAAAGAGGAGGTTTGGTGAAATTGTACTCGGTTCCCACCTTCTTCTTCCTCCTACTTTTCTTTTTCCTAGTAGATCAGGCTGATGTTGCCGCTGCGAAGTAGGATGGGTGGAATTCTTTTCCCTACTGCCTGTCCGTCGTTGGTTTCTCTACTTGAAGTACGGAGACTGCCTTTTCTCACACAAACACAACTTGACTTTATATGCAACACGGTATATACATATTTACAGACAGCGGCTCGGTTGGCAGGACTTAGGTGGGACTGTCGCTTCCTTTCGGCAGGACCGATCAGTGCACAGCACTGCTCCTGTGACGAGAATCGCCACCCGGACTCGTACTAGATGTCCTCTCTAGCACTATCCGCTCCAAGCTCACCAACCTTCAACCTTCCAACCTCAGACAGGGACGAGGGGCCACCTTTTAAACCACTGGTTGCTCCGCCCCTAAATCCCTGACGGCAAATCACAACCGTTTTCACACTGGGCACTCCTCCTACCTCCCCCTCTCCTTTTACTGCACACTTGGTGGGAGGAAAGAGAGGTCAGTGCCGAAAACGTTGCAACTTAAAGAAACATACAGACATCAAAACACACAGAAGCCCCATAAACTGACAACTAAAAGAAACATAGAGGGACAAACATCCACGACGACTTCAACCCTTGAACAATAACGTTGGCCTCCACTCTGCACCTCGTTCGCACGTGCTCTTGTACAAAGGAACGCTCCACAGCGATGCGATGCTGACACCAAACCCATTTTAACCGGCAAATCCGTGTCGCGTTTATGGTTGCTGCCTCAGCAGCTGGTCCAGCCGGTGGCTACAAACATTCCTCGAACATTGCCCGAACTACACGTTACGCCGGGGCTGTCGAACACCTGTCAAGCCGGTTCCCAATTGTCAGCTGTCGCATTTCTATTGCTGTATACGACGAATTTTAATAATGGTTGCAGTCTTCACCGCATGTCCGCCACGTGGCTGCGCGCCTTCGCCGGCGCAGACTCCACCATATCGGACTACCGTAATTTCCGTCTTTTTACGACGACCTTTTCAGTATTAGTTTAATATAATGCAAGTTTTGTGCTTAAGATATATGTACCAAGCATTTTAACCTGCGCCGAATTCTTCTAACTAGAGCAGTGTAAGCTATGAATGGTAAACCTAATTTAACTTTTTAAGGCGCTGACTGGTAGCCTCAATGTAACGAGTAATTTCCTGAGTTTTGCGCATACTTAAGAAAGTTAATCGAACATCTTTAACTGTAAGTTTTAGGTTGTTAAAATATACATGCAGTCGTTCTCGGTACTGTGTAGAGAAGCAGGTACGTTTCCTTTAGACAAGGTATTTATAGCAGCGACATACCCAATATTTCACCAATGATATGTCGTTATCAGCGCCCTGCATTTACCCTGAGGCGCATGCGAAGTGAGAAGCACGGGAAAAAAATTTAACACCATCAAGGAGACTCTCATTGGCTGTAGTATGCGCGATAACGAAGGATGTAGAGCCTTATTTAGGCTGCGTAGACTATTACAACTCATTACTATCTGGACTGTTTACGTGCGTCCCTCCTTTGAACTTGCACTGAACAACAGCCGTGGTTTCGTTAACTAGGAACGACATGACTGTTGGCTTTGATGGCGCAGAACTACGAAAGAAAATAGTCGCGTCAAGTTTGCTTTTATGTAAATTTTAATATGAAGTCTGATGGGTGTACGGCTGAACCCGAACGCTTTGTGAGGCTGCAAATTTCGACTTATATAAGATGCAGCGACACAACAGCGCAGTGAAGGGTAGGGCGCGAAAGCGAAGCTTTTCATTTGGTTTCAAAGCTCAGATCGGGTAGTTTTGCATAGCAGGAAATGTTGTACACGAAGGGAAATTCGATGCAGTTCCCCATTATTAAGTGGATTTGGGCGTATTGCGCGTTTTTGTGAATTGACTGAGAAAATCCGAAGTTGCTTTTCCCATTTGTTTGGTTAAGCAGAGGAAAAGGTAGGTTTGCCGATCGAGTTTCCCCAAGGCACATCGGGGGAACTAAATTAAAGTTGTCACTTTAGGAAGTGTTTCGTACGCCTAGATTTTCACCTATGATCAAGATATATAACGCATCTAAAACTGCAAATATCACAGGCAACAAGAAGACGTACGATAGCAACAACAACAAGCTGAGATCATTGCGTTAGGCCATGGCATTCTTGCAACGAACGCTCAGGAAGTGTTATTCTGACGCTTTTCTCCTTCGGGCTACCTTAATGCATGAAACTGCACGCAAATTGCATCTAAACGAGCAATGTTTACGGACTAATATACAGAGCCCTCAAATTGGGCTCGGAGCTTGTTTTGCAGAGTCTTCAAGACCATCGCACTCATTGGAGGGTGCTTCAAGCGAGCCACCTGCTTCGTAGCCCGTATTCTCCAGGTCATTCTGAAAAGGGACGTCCATCCCCCCAAGCCAAAGGCCGATGGCGGTGGCGAATACCCAATCATAGAATTACGTGACCACGGTAGGCACGACGATGTTTCCGACCTGCATCCTCGGGGTAATAGCTCGGAGGAAAGCGGGAGGCGGAGCGTGGACGCGCGGAAAGTTACCGTGCTCGCTGCGTTATACAGCCGCATCCTCGCTCCAATGACCGTCATTTCTCAACGATGTCGACTGGTACACACCGATGCGCTTGTTGTTGTGGGGTCAATGACTGGAAACATCTGAAAAAAGACTAAATTACGGAGCTTTCTTTTCCGCAGCCATTATACTATTATGAAGAACGCCGTAGTGGAGGGGCTGCGTGTTGCATTCGAGAATCCGATGTTATTTAACGTCGTTACCAAGCAGTACACACACACACACACACACACACACACATACACACACGCATGCACACTGTACATACAGGCCCTGAGATGTGCGGGAACGCGCCAGCCATTTTGTACAGGCTGGCAGCGCAACGACCTGTCTCCGTCCTTGGCGTTGCTTATTAATTATGTCGGCATACGTACTGGATATTTCGTAGGAAAAAATAACGGGCTATGCTTAGGTCGTTTAACAATGCATGCCGCAGCAACAGGAATAGCAAGACGCGAAGAGAAAGCCTACGAAGACTATTGCTCACATATTGGCTGCAGCAGCTTAATATTAACTAACAAGAACCATTGCTTCCTTGAACGTGCTGAACTATCTATATACGTAGTGGTTCTGATTCGTTTTGTTCATGTCTTTAAAGAACGAAGGCAGTCACGATACAGCACCGAATTCGGCGAGAAACATGTAACAGAACATCTTGCTCGGCGAGGTGCTTCATAAGCGGAACTGACGTGTGGGCGCGAACACATGCGCATGCAAACCTGAGACACCACGGGTGAACGATCTTATAGTTCACGCGATCATTCATTCGTGGTGCCTTAGGTATTTCATGTGCGTGTGTTGGCAGCCACACGTCAGTTCCAGACACATATATGTTTTATTCGCATTCACCTGCCATCACTTCTGGAACATTACTGCGCACAATAAACTACACAATATTGGCGTGGCACGATGACGTCAGCATATCTTAAATGAAAGAATCATTCCATTCTGATGAAATATTCGAACACGGTCGCTCTCCAAATCGGCTCTCGTGCTACGCCACTATCACACAGTTGTGCGACGCGTCAGTGTATGTACGAAGTGAAGGTGAAAGCCCTCTATTTCTTTTCTTTCTTTATTCTTTTTTTAAGCTTACACATGTCGGAGTGACATCCAGGCCCCAGAGAACAGCTGTAGTGGCTAGTACATCGCGAAGCGCGAAACTGCCGTGTGTCATGCAGGCAGTGCAACAGGATATAATAGCCTAGACGTAAAGCAGATTTTTCACAGCTGTTTCCTGCGGCAATTCCCGCGGGAATAGTGGCATGTTCCAGACGTGCGGAAAAAAAAAAAAGGAACAGAAATGAGCTGAAAGTGTAAGGTCCCAATTTATCAGGGTTGACTGTGAATTCGTTAATCCTCGATCGTACGAAGGAGGGGAAAAATAAAACTAAGAACGAAGAACGCGAGAAGGAAATAAGAAAATAATAAGAAGTTCGATCTTCTTAGTGCTCCTTACGATTAGTTGTTTTGATTATCTGGCTCATTATTTCATTTAACATCATTTAACAAGCCATAAGTATTTAGACGTTACACTTACTTCTAAATTATCCTTGTCGGGTCCCGCTTCAGATATATGAGCATCATCACTTAAGAAGTCGTGTTTCCTAAGAAGGAAACTAAACAAAGCTCCAGCAAAGCTAAAGTTACTAGCGTACGATACTTACATAAGGTCAAAATTAGAATATGCTTCCGTGATTTGGGATCCCGAGACTAAGCAGGATATATATAAACTTGAAATGTTGCAAAGAAAGGCAAATAGATTCGTTTTTCGTAAATATACAAGGTGTGAATCCCCTACTAAACTTATGCAAGACAACATTAGAGGTGCGTCGAAAATATGCTCGGACAGTGTTCCTGCATAACATGTTGAAAGGTAAATTTGACATGTCCATACCTTCATAGACACCAGAAAGACTTGACACAATCTTGACCATGCACTGAAACCGATATTTGCTAAAACCATTGCACTTTAACACAGTTTCTTTCCACAGACATTTCTGATTCGAACGCGCTTCCTAAAACCATTTATGAGGAGGCTGATTTTCAGACGGCATTGGAAAAAATGCTTTAGTTTTCTTTTTGCTTGTTACTAAGTACGTATTATATGTGTAGTGATGTAACTGTGTTTAATTGCTAATCTCGATTTATACTAATTATTTCTTTTCCAACTCTTGCTTGGCCTGTTATGGCCTGCAGTATTGTGAAATAAATAAATAAATAAATAAATAAATAAATAAATAAATAAATAAATAAATAAATAAATAAATTTCCATTTCACAGTGAGAATTTCTTGCAGCATGTATTCGATGCACATAGAACGTAAACAAACAACCATCAGAGGCAACCTTTACGGTCTCCTGACTTAAATGAGGCGCCCTGTTGAGCTCCCTGGATGCCATCGGAAGTCACAGGTGTACGTGAATGCAACGACACCTAGCTGGAAGTCTAATCTTTCAGCGGCCGACGAGAAAAAGGTTTAGCCTTCGTTTTCCCTTGGTTGAAATTCGTACAGGGCCATTCGTACAGGGCTCTACGGCGACAAACAAGCTAGCTACGGCGCTATACTGGCTGCGCGAGCCAAGCGTGCGAAGATCTCCTTCAACGTGCGATCCAGCCTGGTCCGCATCCAGCCAACGCTCTTGACAAGCAACCCTATTCCGCACTCGTCCGGTGTAGGCTACACATTTCCCATTCGTCAGAATCGGCACCTACGGCTTGCGTAACACACAGCCCGTGCACTGGACGGTGTCGGCATATCTGCAAAACAACATTCTCGTTTTGATCCTCCACCTATAACTATCCAGTTTCGCTCCCGCTAAGCCACGTCGGCAGCGACGAGGACGCTCGGCCGTTGATCCTCGGGCAACTGATATCACGCGCTTTCTCTCGTGGCGGCGTCACCCGTGACGTCGTCGCGACACGACCTATAGCAAAGAAAAGAGTTGTGCGGCTTACCTACGCAGGCCTGCATGACAACACGTGGAGGCACCGGCGTCTCTGGAGGCGGCAACCGCGGCAGTGGCAACTCCTGCGAGCAAGCGACTCACTGCTGCCTCGAAGAGAGAGTGGTTCGCGTAGCTGCCTGCGGCATGGGACTCGGATTCTGCCGCTGCTGCCGCCGCCGTCGGCCGAGCCTGGCTGGCCTGACGCGCAACAGCAAACGCGGCCTTGGGGCGCCAGTATCCGGCCGCTACGCGAGATCCCCCAGCAGGCAGGTTCCTTTCTCCGCGCGATCATCGCGCTTCCTCCTTCACAGCGAGAGCAGCTGCTAACCACAGCCGTCGATTGCAGTCGCGACACCCGTGCCATCTGCTAAGTTTGATGGGTCATTATGCGCGCGCGCGCCGAGACAGAGGGGTGGGATAATGTGAAAGCTGCGCGAATGGCATTGTAAAGCGAGTAAGCCCTTGTAAATGGGTACCACCGGGCAGGAGGGAGAACTCGATGTGTTTCTCCAAGCTACCTTTTGGATTGACACAGTGACGCTGGCGTTCTGCTGCTAGGGAGTAAGGAGTAGTGAGTGCCGGGTCTATGACATGACAGCCGATTTAAAAAATCACGAAAGAAGCTTACGCTCGTGGATTTCAATAGGGCTGTAACTTTTCAGATGTTTGGCCACTGAAAACTAACATGACATTGAGTAAAACCAGCTCCACGCCTGTGCAGTCTGAGTAAACAGCCGAACTGGCAAGCAAGCGCCACCATCTTCCGAACGCTGTTGTTGTTGTCCTCAATTCAGGCACATACCCACCCTGGAGGATTGGCCAAGTTGCGAGCGCAGATTGAGTTCTTGGTCTCTTTTTTTTTTTCATCTACTTTATCTTTCCTTCTTTGTCTTTCTACGTTTCCTTTTTTTTTTCTGTCACCTTTCTTGATCTCTTTCTATATTGCATGCTCTGCTCCTTTCCGTCATCACCCTTACTTTCCCACCCTTTGCTGTACTATATACTATGGCTGTCCTTAATGTTTACCGTCTCACCTCCTCATTTTCCTCTTCCTCATCCTGACATCAGTCATCCTCACCCTCAACTGCCTTTCCCATCCCGTGGCTAAACTGTAGTATAGCACAATGCTATGTCATCCTTACACACCCCCTACCTCCTTTCCTTCTTCTTCGCCCTCACTTCCTCTTTCCCCCACCTTGCTATACTATACTAGGCATGGCTGTGCTATGTTAGGAGCTGCTTGGAACACACCCGCTTTCTGTGGCGAACACCCGCGAAGTGCCTTTTTCGGTGGAAGCCCACGGAGTTTCGCCAAGCTTAAACAACACCGCTGTTAGAGTCTGTCCAAGGCTTGTTAATCCATTACAGAAAACAGCGCGAGACAGATAAAAAAATAACGGGGGGAGAGAAAGACACGGGACGAGCGCTATGCCCCTCTCTTTTTCTTCTCGGTTATTTTCTCGTAGCACTAGTTTTCCGCAAAGTAATTTCGGGCTATTTTATTCTAGTGTAATCCATACATCCTCATTTTATTTCAGGGTTTAAACGTCATCATTGATCTGTCGATGCACCTCACTAATGAAAGAAAATATTGATGGTGAGTGTTGTGTGTTAAAAGCTGTATACTGTTGTGAGAAGCTGCTGCTAAGATGAAACTAGTGTACTCACGAACATCCTTGTGTGCAAATACAATGCAAAAGAAAAAAAATCTTGGCGTCTCTTTTCTCTGCTTGCAGCGACACGAGTCTTGTGCTTACCGCATTACTAAACGTACGTGGCACTGAAATTTCACAGTCACTGTCGTGAAAATTGGGGAGGTGCGAAGCACGAAGTGATGGACCGGTGTTTCCCACTGAAAGACGTCGTTCGCTGCTAATGGGCAATGAGAGACAGAAGACAGTTTTTGTTTCAACGATATACAGAGGCTAAGGTCAGCTTGCCTGCATTGCCGAGCTGCCGCTGCTTGCTGGGCACGTAGAGCTTTATCGGCCCTGCGTCGGCGTTGTCTCTCGCGGGCGAGAGCGCGTTCGCGCTCCTTGCGAGCTGCCAGTTCAGCGTTCATCATGGAAAGAACGTCAAGAACGTTTCCAGAGCCAACGCAACACGCGCCGTTCGCTGGGTTCGCTCTCACTCGCCAAACGGCGCCAGAGAAGCACCAGTGGCCCGCGGCTGCTGAGGCGGTGGTGTCCTCTATTGTGCTGAACCGGCGTTTTCAGACTTGCTCTATCCGTACCTATAGCAGCCCACGCCGACAAGCCTAGCCCCTAAAGATGCTCAGCACCGAAATTAAAAAAAAAAAATCCACGCATATCCACGGAGTGAATGATGATGAGTGGGCGAAGCTCCGGATGTTCACCGGTAAAAACAGTGCATCTTCCGTGAATCTTGCCCAGTACATCATCAAATACGTGAAAAACACTGTGTGTCGCCATCTAGCGCTCTCCTATCACACTAGAGCACGCAGCGAGCAGACAGACAGACAGACAGACTCCCATACTACGCGTTCCCATACACCTGAATGAAGCGAGCACCGCAGCGCCATCACGCCATCTAGTGAGCACTTTACGAACTAGAGGTGGCTACTACAAACGGAGGATGGACAGACCCACGGCATAAGGAGCTTCGCCCCTAAAAAAAGTTAGAACAGGAAACCATCTACGTTTTCTTTACTATCGCTGCACTCTGATTCTCACCGTTCTTGTGCGGATAACAACACTCTCGGCGGGCTGTACACCTATGAAAGTTTTTGGCATCTTTCAGGAGGCACGTTAAAGTGGTGCTCTTGACTGTCGAGATTGGTTTCATGCGCTAGATGTGATGTGACCGAGTTATTATTCTCAGGCTAAACATCACAAGGCGGGGGAACGACATTGGCGAGTAGTTGTGTCCTCATAGCTGGTTAGCGCAAAAAGTTTCCACACAGGACTTTAGAAGGGGCACGGGCGAGCGCTAAAATTCAACACCGTTTTATTTCTAAGAGCGTACACACACACACACACACACACACACACACACACACACACACACACACACACACACAATATATATATATATATATATATATATATATATATATATATATATATATATATATATATATATATATATATATATATATATATATATATATTAGTCTCGAAAAGCAAACACAACGAAAACCACTCAGGAAGCACAGGTGTGCCATGCGCGAAATCTTACAATATCAAGAAATTGAGCTCTTTTTCGCACAGCCCAAGGGAAGGAGCGCTGACGCACGCAATTTGGCTCTATTCTATTGATCCACCCTACCTCGATTATTTCTCTTGTCAGTTTATGTTTCTTCCTACCATGGTGGTCTGGCGAAAAAGCGGTTTGCAGCTACACGTGCTGTAAGGCGAGGAAACCACCGCGACCATTTTTGACCTTGCAAGCATGTTCTTGGAGTCAGCGGCCCATACAGCGCCCCATTTGCCCGATATACCGTTTGCACATGACAGAGGTATACGATAGACAACATTTTTTGCACACGTGACGAAGGGATCTTTTTTGTGCTTCTTAGAGCAACCCTGATTTGCGTTTGAAACATGCAGTTTACTCAAGTAAGACAGCTTTTTTAGGGGCAGTAAAACAACAACCTTTACACTGTCCTGCACTCCTATCTTTTTTCAAGTGTGGGAAAAACCATGAATATACGGAACTACGACAAGCTTCTGCGGCCTCGCTGACTGGTCCTTTGGTGCGACCTTTTTCGGCATTTCAGCCTTCTTGAACACAGCTTCTGCGACTGAAACCTGCATGTGAAAGGGGTGGCCTGCATTTAAAAGTCGTTCAGATTGTTCACTAAAACCAGCGGCCATTAAGTGTGGGCATGACATTTGTAGGGCACTCCGGAAGCATAGATTTACCCCTTGTTACGAGTTCTGTGTGGGCGGAATGGTACGGAAGCAGAGGCTTGTTGCTCCTTGGCTGCTGTGTCCAGTATATACGGTCTCGATGAAAACCGAAAGCTATGTCTAAAAATTTGAGTCCATTGTTAGTTGGCGGCTCGTGAGTAAGGGCAAGGGGTCTGAACGGTCCTCTGAGGAAATTGAGCGTTTGATCCCAATTACTGTGATTCACTCGCTCTTGACACTCTCAATTTCATGAGAGAGTGGTTCAGACCTCTCGCTCTTATGCTCACGAGCTGCAACTAACAATACTCTCAACTAGTCCGCGCACCATTTAACGTTTAAAAATACCTTCTATGGTATTTCTACTCGATTACCATGTTCGTGACCATCTTTGTTGTTGTTGTTGTTGTTGTTGTTGTTGTTGTTGTTGTTGTTGTTGTTGTTGTTGTTGTTGTTGTTGTTGTTGTTTGCAGCATTCCTTCTGTGGCCATGCCATTTTTGAATTTCATATGTTTGTTGTTGGAAAACAATACTGTAATCAATAAGTGCACCCTTCTATGTGGCTCAAGTCCCAGGAAAGGCGAAATTGGCAGAAAGGCGTTTTCGGCGGCTAAAGTTTGCTTACTCTGAAGGAAGCAAGCAGTTCTTCTTCTCTTTGCGAAACAACTGTACTTAAACGTATTATTACGGGCCTGAAACTTGTGCCTAAAATAAGCTCCATCAAAATCGAGAATCGGGACTAGGTCAGCGCGTTCGTTAACATGTGTGTATCCACCCCAGGGGCGCAGCCAGAATTTTATTTCGGAAGGGGTACGAGCACCATTTGTGTATGTGCTTGTGTGTGTTTGTATGTGCTTGCAAACTTCAAAATTTTCGGGAGGTGCCTGAACCCCCCCTCCCCCCAAACCTCCCTCTGGCTACGCCTGTGATTCACCCATATCCTGAAACCGGCGACCGCCACACCGATCGACGTTGCGGCGCTACATGGTTTTTGTGCAACACTCTGTAACCCAGTTAAGAAGAAATAGCTGAAAGAAATCGAATTTCGATTTTTTTCACTGCATGCTTCGACGTGTTTGTGCGACATACATAAATTTAAAGCAGCGAGCGAGGCAGAAGACCAATAAGGGATGAACACAGACAACAGCGCTTACTCACGAGAGTGCTTACTCGTCACAACAACGCAATGCATATACCTGCGCAGGTTCTAACAAGGGATAAAAAAAGCCATAAAAATGATAAAGTGATTAGCCTATCAGTACATCGTCACTGCAAAACACACAGACAGCACAAACAGCGAAGCCAAGAAGCAAGAAATCAATTACATTGTCAAATGAAGCTAAAGAACGCGATCACAGCGTCGCTGTCGTTTATGTCCTTCCGATCTCCTGACCACTCCCTCGGCTGGAGCGTGGGACACTGTCCTCTGGGACCCGAGAAGCAACTCCACGTCATTAAACGAGCAGAGGAGGTAGCCAGGTACCGCCTGACCGCCATCCCTATCTGATTTTTTTTTTTCACTAAAATAATGTTGATTCTCCCTGTGTCTGTCTCTCTCTATGTCCTCCTTTAAGGGTATAATATGTCTCTCGTGCTGCTTTAAATACCAGTTTTCCAGTTTTGTACAACTATGATAACGCTATTGCAGCAGTGCTGTCAAGGAAGGCTGTATTGATCTAAAGCTGTATAGCGTTCCTATTTAGTGCCAAAAATAAGTGACTTTACCTTTATATAATGCACCATTCACGAAGCTGGCTGCGTAGCGCGTAGTGAATTTACCGTTTCCTGTGACGAGACCTTGGCTTCATTGCGCTTGACGCTTCCGGTGGTCCTCGCTGACCATGAGACGTCCTGCGCTTCCGGCCGGTTTGTATCGGCGTGGTAACGTGTAGCCTCTGCGAAAAAGCAGTCGTGCATAGCCTCCCCACACTTCTCCCAATGACATCGCCTCATCCCGTTTCAACCACTGCCTCCGAGTGCGATAATGGGCGTTGTACTATATCCTTACCACAGTACATATGATTGTCCAAAGACTAGCACAGTTTGGCTACTGCAGAGGTGCACGCTGTTCAAATACACGCGAAGTAATGCAGTGTCGTTCGGTAACAATTTGTTTAAATGTATGGTAGCCAACAGAAAGGTGACATTGCATGATTATCTGCAGCAACCTATTTTTATACTTCGTCGTTTAGATTTCAAGAAATTTAGAAAGTTGAGCAGCTAAATCTGACAAGCCAGTTGTTTACAGCTCTGTAACGCAGCGGCAAGTACGTACTGGAATGCAGTATACAGCTGATATGTATACACATGATTAAGTCAAGTATGTCTTCATTGTGTCATACAGAAAGAAGGACTGTGACAAAAAGCTGTCATTATGACAGCTTCACTACTTCACAGCCCCGCGTAACAAAAGAAAGAAAAGAAGAAATAGTCGGAGAGCGACGGCAGCACCACGGTATGTGAACATGACAATTTGTGAATTTACAGGTAACGTATTACAACAAGGCACGTACAAGAGAGAAATGCGAAAGTAAAACACATATCTGGTTACAAGTTACAAAGAAGATCCCAACCAAATTATTACAATTTCTCTAACAAAAAGTAATTACAAATCATTCTTCAGAAACATGATCATCTCATTCTTATCTAGATACTGATATATGGAACAAAGCACACTGAACACTTATAAACACTATCGAGACTATTTTTATACAAACCGCTAAGAAGAACCAAATCTAATAACAAGAGCTTTGATGTGACACTGCAAGGAAACTAAAGAGAAGACGAGTACTATGTAGATTGAAAGTAGTGTAAAACAAGCATTTAAGACCACAGCTTGGCTGAAGTTGTACACCTCGGAATGCGCGAACTCTGCAGACGTCCCCTCAATAAATATGTGCGTAACCTGCATTTATCTGAGCGCATTAACAAGAAACTTGAGCTCAACGTAAACTCGCAATGAACGCAATACTACAGAAACGCATGTATTAGACAGCAGCTGGGCCGAATCGAATGTGTTGTGCACTATAGGGAGGAGGCCGAATTCTACAGCGATTGTAACAGACACTGATTTACTACAGACATCTTAAAGATATTATTGAATGTCTCGAAGATAAAAAAAAAATAGAGAAGAGGAGACAGGCACTTCCTACTGGAGAGTTATCAGATAGTGCGTGTAGGCATTATTTGTTATTACCTAATTGGTTCTGCAGAAGGCTGTGCGGTTGAGAAAGGTTCATGGAAGGAGCAATAACTCACCGCTCATGCGCCCCATATACAAATAGCAACAAAGGCGCGGCCCCCGTGTTTATCATAGAATTAATCCTGACGATCCATTGGAGTATTTCTCAATGATTGGTTACGCCTGTGTGTTTTTTCAATGAGGTTACACGCACATTTACCTTGTGGTTATGCCAGCGTTTATTTCGAACGCCACACGTGAAGCTTCGCACGATCACCATCATGCTGTAGTGGGCTGAGGGCAAGAGAAGATATGTGCGCGCAAATACCACAGATTACTTGTGGGTCCTTTAATTATGATGATTTTGGACCAGTGCCCGGCGTAGACATGTGCCAGTGCAGTACGAAAGCAACAACAACAACATAAGCAACAAACGCAGCACATTGAGCTTCGCATAATCATAGATGAGGGCAAGAGTGGGTACACCGAAAGAGAAGTGCGCGCGCACAGCGTTTTGCGAACACCGCGGAAGACGCCGGACGTTTAGGATAGAGAGCCTCGTTGTAAAAATTGCCATACACCATTTGCGACTGCAAGAAAATCCTTGCGGTCTCGACATAAAGCAACGACTGACGGGGGTCCTGATTGACTTGATTGATTTGTGGGGTTTAACGTCCCAAAATAACATCTGATTATGTGAGACGCCGTAGGGGAGGCCTCCGGAAATTTCGACCACCTGGGGTTCTTTAACGTGCACTGACATCGCACAGCACACGGGCCTTAACATTTCGCCTCCATCGAAATGCAGCCGCTACGGCCGGGATTCGATCCCGCGAACCTCGGATCAGCAGCCGAGTACCATAACCACTAGACCACCGTGGCGGGGCACGAGAGTCCTGCAAGTTTGCTGTTACGTTGGGTATATGAATATGCGCTATACGTGAAGTTGTGACATTGTTCGCGAGTGATCTATCTCAAACGCAATCAGATAGATAGATAGATAGATAGATAGATAGATAGATAGATAGATAGATAGATAGATAGATAGATAGATAGATAGATAGATAGATAGATAGATAGATAGATAGATAGATTTTGCCCGTAGAAGAGGCATCGTTATTACCCTTGGTTCAAATAATTTTGATGTTACACAGTGTTGTGATCGTGGTTCCTCCACAAGGTCCCCGCGGCTGACGCAGCTGCAGCGCAGCCTCCCCGGCGCCATCAGTACGACCGGCCTAATGTGCTCGTGGATCGCCGACGTGACACCACCGGCTGATGCTACCCCAGCAGGGGGGGCGCGGCTGCGGCGCGGCCTCGCCGGCACCTTCAGGCCGACCTGCCCGCCAGCGCCACCCTTTGTTTCCCTGGGGTTGGGGCGCCTCGGCCTGCCGTTGAAGACTCCCGCGGCGCTGCTGGACATTGTCCGTCCCGATTAGCCCTCTTGATGACCTTGGGGCAACCAGCGTCGCGGGAAGCGGAAAGGAGGCGACGACGTGCAGCCGGCCAGAGCGGGGGACCACACGTGCAGTCAAGGTGCTGCAGTTCGGAGAGGCCTGGATTGGTTGACAAGCATCGGATGACTGCGGGCCTCCTTCCCCTCCTCCTGCCTATCTTCAACCTATGGCAGGGGAGGCAAGTTTCCGTCGGAGGCCACGGAGCCCATCGAGAGGAGACGCCGACTCGGATCCCGAGAGAGAACATCCTCCAAAGTCTTGTACCTTGTCTGTAAATAACCTGTATATTTTTGTAATATAACATGTAAATACAGTTCGTCTTTTTCTTCGCCCGAGGGTCCTGAACATCAACCCCACTCCTGACTCCACCGCCTTCGTGGTGGCGTAGGCATCCCACGGCAATCGACCCCCAGTCGCAACAGTGGCTGGCAGCGGCGTGATGATCTGCGCGGTGGCTCGACTCCGGCTTGGTGAGTGCGCGACCTTTTCTCCTTGAGTGTTGCCAGGCTTAACTTATTTATTTTTATTTTTTTATTTATACAAGTACCTGCAGCGCCACGAGGGCATTATTGCAGGGGGGGTAACACGAGAAGAAAATCAACATACAGACATCTGTGGTTACACAAATACAAAGATCATAAAATGAGCTAATAACAAAGCGGTATATGCAGTAAGGAAAAGTGGCAACACACAATTCAGGCACAATATCTCCAAGAGAAGAAAAAGAAAAAACCGCAAAGGCAAGGGGCAGCTAGTTTATAGCTCACGGGAAATTTGAATGTAAAAACGATTGGAACTGGGATAATGTTTTACAATCAGCTATACCCTTAGGAAGTCTGTTCCAATGCATGGAGGTGTGCGGAAAGAATGAATATTGAAATACATTAGTGCGACATCGCGTTTCAAGTACCTTACAGTCATGATCACAGCGCGTAGAGATGAAGTGAGGGGGAAAAATATACAAGCTTTTGTTAATACCTGTGAGATCAGAGTAAATTCTGTAGAAAAGTTCCAATTTCGTTGCTAGGCGGCGTTGGGCTAGGGGTTTCCAGCCAAGGTTGTCTTTGACTAATGAAATGCTGCTTTTAAAGTTGTAATTACCAGAGACAAACCTGGCTGCGCGATTCTGGATACGTTCAAGTTTATTCACAAGACAGAAGGTGTCGGGATCCCACGCAGCGCAAGCGTACTCAAGTATTGGACGAACATTCGTATTGTAAAGTTGTTCTTTAACGCTCCTGGGGGCTTGGTGAAAATTGCATTGAAAACTTAGAGTTGTTCTCCCTGGTAGCGAGCGTGTTTGAAGCCTGTTCGTGAAGAACCTTGCTTCAGCACGATTCTCCTTGAGAAACTTGTCGGCAAAAAGGGTAGCCATGTCTTGGAGGAAGCTGCGCAGAACGGACCTGGACGCGATATGTGGGGAAATTGGGATTCAATGTGGGAAGCACCTAAGGAAGGCGGAGGTCATCGAAGCAATTGAGGCAACCGGCAGAGATGACGAGGAGATCACGGAAGTGTGGGAAGATATTCAGGACCAAAGAAAACGCGAAGAGGAGAAAAAGAGAAAGGAAGAGGTATTGGAAAAGCAAATGGTTCAAATTCAAAATTTGGAATGGAAAATTCAATTTTTGAAAGCGGATCGTGTAAGGGCAAGAAATGGAAAATTTAAAGATGGTGATAATGTAGAATGTTTTCTTGCCTCTTACGAGCAGATTTGCGAGGAAATTGGGCTCAGTCGGGACCGCTGGTCGTTTCCCTTGTTAGCTTTATTGCCCGTTCGCTTGACAGATGTGTTAGCTGGCCTTTCCGATGAAGAGTTTAAAGATTATGACACCGCAAAGGCATCATTGTTCAAGCGTTGTGGCATTTCCGTAAGAAAAAGGGAAAGCGAGAGGAACCTGCACAGCGGTATTTCTCCTGAGAAGGGAGAACGTAACGTACCGAAAAGCGCATCGTGCAAGGTTCTTGTAGCGGAAGAAGCTGTTTCTGAGGGGAATTCAGCTAGCAAAATGCAGAGCAGGGAAGTAGTAGCAAACGGTGCGGTTACTGAAAAGTCGAGGGGCGCGGAAGAGAGTGGGGTACCTCGCGAAGTAGAGCGCACCGAAAAGCTAGAAGACGGAAGCCCGGCTGCTTTGATAGGTGACCATAGCACGGTACCGACGCATCGAGGGCACGGCAGCACTGTTGGGGAGGGCCTGGCTAAAGCCGTTTTGAGTAAAAGCACAGGGAAGGCCCAACAGTTCGAGCCCGTGGAAGGCGATGTTATCGGCGAGCTGATGTCAAGTGCCATTCCGCAGGGCGTTCCTTGTGGGGACGAGATTCGTGGCAGCAGCCCTGATGAGGTTAATGAGAAGCTGGCGGCCACGTTCGTGCCTTCACACTTGAACGGCCCTCCGGAACAGCAGAGGGTTGAGGCTGAGCATAGCGAAGATTCGTTGCGTAGTACGGTCGGGGAGGGCCTGGATAAAGAGGTTAAAGAGAGCACAGGGAAGGCCCGACAGTGCGAGCGCGTCGAAATCAGTGAAATGATGTGTGTCGCGAATGCTAGCCCGGCCGAGAGTGAAAGTAGCAGCGCTTTAAGAGAGCGAGAAGCTTTCGCTGCAAAAGATGCCGAAATGGCTGTAGAGACCGTTGAAGGTCAGTGTGAGCGCGACGAGATACTGTGCCAAACAGGAGAGGTAGCTAAGCAGAGCGAGGATGTTTGGGCACAGCTATACATTGATGAGGTCGCGGCGGTGAGTCCTGTGAGCGATGTCCAGGGGAACGTCGACATCGATTACAGGAACACCAGATTAAGGTTAGCAGAGTGCACTGAGGCACCAGGTAGTGAAGACAATGCAGTTGCAGAAAGCTCCCAGGAATGCGAGCGCCAGTGTTTAGCGGCGCACTCCATAGTTAGCAAGCACGTGAACCTGTTGGCCAGTCTTGCGACGAAAGAGAAAGATGATGCAGCAGTAAATCCTTTAGACTGTGGAGGCCAGACGTACAGTTCAAACGACGACCTTTTTCTAGAGAAGGGTGTGCTAGCGAAAAGCCCAAAAAGAAGGAAGAAAAAGCGTCACAAAGAGAAAAGCACGACTAAGGTCGCCCGACGCACTGAGACGAGCAGGATGGAGGGCCCCAAACGGGGGAAGAGAGTGGTTACCTCGTTAGGTCTGTCACGCGTATTGAGCTCGCACCGAAAGTTTCAGGTGCGCCGAAAGAAAGGGTGCGGAAGTGCGCGTTTCGGACGAAAACGGTCCACAGTTGCCCCCCGTGGCTTTCTTCGCGGTGCGTTAGGAGTGTCGTGGGAGTGCAGGGTCGTGAAGCTTCGTGTGGTCGCTGAACCAACAGACAAAGCGCCAGCAAAGAATTTTGCGGGGTTCTGCGACAAAGCGAACAGTAGTCAGGCGGTCTGTACTCCCCGCGCATTGAGAGGAGCCTTCAGCGCACGTCCACCTCGAGTACGTCTGAGAGTCGTCGCGAGCATTTCGAAAAGAATTTGCTTTTTTGTTTAAGGATTAGTGGATCCGACCCTTTTGTTTGGTTGGTTAATTCTGTTTTCCTTTAAGTTAGGCATTTTCTTTTGCGCGTGTTTGCTTCCACTACTGAAGTTCGCTCGAGTCATTTCGAGTTTGTTTTGGTTTTTATGTAAGCTCATCGATGTAGTGGCTTGATGTCGTTTGCACGTAACGTAAAATGTTGTATTTTGTGAACTATGTGTTGTTTTGTGGAGTAGAGTTTTTTTTGCAACTGTACCTAAGCGTGTATCCGTTGAGTTAAGGGTAACGTATTTATGAAAGCTTAGTGACGCGTGTATGTGAGTCATTGGAATGCGGGCACATATCGCCGAGTTCTAGTTTTGTGAATGACGCAGCGGTACTCGAGAAGAGTACGAGAGTTAAAGCGTTAGAACATTTTTTTTGAAATGCTCTGTCGTTCATACGTGGCATAATGATTGATGCCTTTCGCCAATTTTGTGGTCCGCCACGAAAGGGGGCGCGAGAGTGGAAATTAGGATGCCTTCAGCAGAGGCTGATGAGCGTTTCCCTTTCGGAGTGAAATCGTCAAAACCCTTTCTTTAATTATTTTGTTCCTTTTATTTTGGAGATGTGCATTGTAAGGTCGACATGGTGTCAGAGCAGTATACCTTTCATGTGTATTAGACGAACGAGGGAATGATGAGGGCTTTGATTGGTATTTTGCTTCCCGCAATCTTCTCTCATTCGTTGTTTGCCCTGAGCCGAAATGATTTGCACCTTCCTTAGGATAAGGCTGAAATCAAAATTCACGAAAAGGTTAGTTATGCTACCGTTATAAATTTGTTTAGGGCCGTTCATGCAGCGCTCTATGGTGTGGTTGCGCTTCTGCCGACAGGGAGTTGAACTTCAGATCAGATGTGGGAGAGTTCGATAACCTGGCATATCTCGGGGGAGGTTGTGTGATTGCCTTGTCGCTGCTCGGGTGCTGTGCGGGTTTGATCGCTAATGTCAGTCCCGAGCCTTCGACCTGCAGGGACCTCCCTACCGATGGCCCTCGTTATCACGGATCTGCTGATCCCATTTCGGGGCAACTCCTACCATACTACGCTGCCAGGCCTCTTCATGGGGCACCGATGAGCTGCACCCCTTGCGAGTCCTTCTGCCGGCGGTGGACGGGCTGTTGTGATCGTGGTTCCTCCACAAGGTCCCCGCGGCTGACGCAGCTGCAGCGCAGCCTCCCCGGCGCCATCAGTACGACCGGCCTAATGTGCTCGTGGATCGCCGACGTGACACCACCGGCTGATGCTGCCCCAGCAGGGGGGGCGCGGCTGCGGCGCGGCCTCGCCGGCACCTTCAGGCCGACCTGCCCGCCAGCGCCACCCTTTGTTTCCCTGGGGTTGGGGCGCCTCGGCCTGCCGTTGGAAGACTCCCGCGGCGCTGCTGGACATTGTCCGTCCCGATTAGCCCTCTTGATGACCTTGGGGCAACCAGCGTCGCGGGAAGCGGAAAGGAGGCGACGACGTGCAGCCGGCCAGAGCGGGGGACCACACGTGCAGTCAAGGTGCTGCAGTTCGGAGAGGCCTGGATTGGTTGACAAGCATCGGATGACTGCGGGCCTCCTTCCCCTCCTCCTGCCTATCTTCAACCTATGGCAGGGGAGGCAAGTTTCCGTCGGAGGCCACGGAGCCCATCGAGAGGAGACGCCGACTCGGATCCCGAGAGAGAACATCCTCCAAAGTCTTGTACCTTGTCTGTAAATAACCTGTATATTTTTGTAATATAACATGTAAATACAGTTCGTCTTTTTCTTCGCCCGAGGGTCCTGAACATCGACCCCACTCCTGACTCCACCGCCTTCGTGGTGGCGTAGGCATCCCACGGCAATCGACCCCCAGTCGCAACAACAGTTACACAGTTGCGAACCTCTTATAGTTTCGCTTCTTGAAATTAGCGATCTGCAACTTGAATAATTACCAAAAAAATGACATCGCAAAAGAAATGCTGGTGCAACAGTCTCTAGCTCTCAACATTTTACCCTTTATGTGGCAATAACGTCAGTGTGGTAAGCGTGGCTGTTGAAAAAAAAAAAATCCTGCATATCCCACGCATCGCGGGAACCGGGATAATGGGAAGCAGTCAGCGAGGAAATTGCCTATAACGAATTGTACGGAATTCAGCCAAGTGTGACGATTAGGATCAAGATCTTTGTGCGAAGCGCGTGAGTGCTCGCTCGTGAGTATGCTAAACGTGGGCTGACCAAGAAGGTCGACAGCACCGTGGCGACTGACTCGTAGCTCATGGAGCGACGTAACGTCGGCACTCGCGTTAATCCAGTGCAACGCGTGTTTTGTCGACCAAGAACGCACCCTACGGTGCGTTGAGTGCTTGAGTGATGTTCGGTTAAGGCAAAGGTGTTTAGCAAGCAAAATTACTCTTAAATTAACACCGCCTCCCTTACACTGCACTCTTGGTTCCCAGCGGTGGTACCGACGACGGAGCGAAGCAAATTGTCGTGCTAATGCGCGCATCACCGTAAGCCGGTCCTGGAGGCCGTGCAGTAAGACAGTGTGTGCAAGGGTGGGCCAGACAGTGCAGTCGGGCAGCGTAGGATTGTCTTGTCAGAAGCGATTTTAACAAATTTATGCTAATGAGCCCGGGCTGTCGGCGTCTAACGACATCGTCGTCGTGGCCACGGTAAAGCGAGCCCAGTATAGCAGCTACTGACGTTTCCTGCGGGAAAAACCGGCGCACCACCGCATGCTTCGCACCTTCCCAGGTTAACGGAGCTGTCACGATTTTTTATGTCTACACTTCAATCGCAAGCGAGGGCAAGCAGCGTTCTTTCCTTGTTTTAAGAGCAGAACTCTTTAAACCGGTCGTGTGGCGTGTGGGCATATCCTGGAGCCAGTGCACCTTGTGAAGTGCAGAAAACTACACGTGATTAGAGTATCGTTAATCGTGAGTACACGGCGAGTATATTATGCTAGTGATATAAGGATCAGTCATTCATATTCGTGGTACATTTGTACCCTATCTCCCAAATATTTGGGTATGCCAGGCGTACGAGGCGACCAGGAGAGCACCCAGACGTAGGCGGCGGGATAGATCACAAAAATTGACCAGCGCTATTTCGCCGTAATGTGTTTCGACTCTCGTGTCTGCGGCCTAAATAGCACAGAAAGTAAAGGCAACTGTTTTATTCGTAAGCCAGATTCAAGTACGCAGCCTTGATCACGCTAGATTGCGAGTATACTTATTTGTTGTTTGAAGATGCTGAAAATATTAAGCAGGAACTTCATATAGTGGATGACTGTCAGCGATATTATCGGGGTCATTATTAGGAACTACATCATTTAACTAGCATATGACAACACTAGACAGCATTAGTTGGGCTATCATTTAGACAAGATGAGCAAATCATAGGCATCACTCAGCCGGCATTTGCCGAAATTAGTCACCATTTAGCCAACATTCACCCACAATGCCGCCACTACCCTCCCCTAGAGGACATTACTATGGTGGTGCTAACCGCTCCCCATATAGCATTCATCTTTAAAGCAAACGCTTTTTTAAGCGCACATGAAACGTGGACAAAATAGCGAAGAATAGTGACAGGACAGCGCTTATGAATGTTCACCAACTAGCCCACCTCGCCGTCTTGATGCCTATGATTTGCTCATCTTGTCTAAATGATAGCCCAACTAATGCCGTCTTCGCTATTTTGTCCACGTTTCATGTGCGCTTAAAAAAGCTTTTGCTTTAAAGATGAATGTTCACCAACTAGCCCACCTCGCCGTCTTGTTCCATATAGCATTCCAGGAAGTGCGGTAGACCAGATACACCAGTCATCGTTTTCCGGTGTTCACTATGTCAACTTGACTGGCCCGCGTATTGCGACGCCTGGCGCATTACGTTAGAGAAAGAAGGACTGATGCATGAATGTGTTCCCAATATTGTCTGCGCATTAAAAAAGCAGGAATTATGGACATTGACATTGAGTCCAATTCAGTGAAATACAAAGCACCGTAAGTTGCCGGTTTCATTTACAAACGCTCTAAATTTTCCTTCTTTCTTTTTTTGTCTCTTTGTGTTGCTCACACGCACTCATTGTGAGTGTCAGTGAGTTACGAGTTCATCCATACGTATTACATCAGTCGAAGCATATACACGCAATGCTCAAGGCGAGAGAAGGACTTCCGCCATGAAATCACGGAGCGTGTATTGCACTGTGTGCGCAGGCCTCGCTCTCACGCATCGTTGAACACGATGGGTGACCCGCTCGACTGCTCTTCGACGTAGTACGCCTGGCTCGCAGCCATTGTTAACTGTACGCAGGGAAGCCCGTGCGCAGATTTACTGAGCCCCGCCGCTGTCAAAAGGATGGAATGAACTTGACGTGACACACTGTTTACACGAAAATAACAAATGCATATAAGCATTTAACATTTTAGCATAACACGGACGACAGCTTCTTCGTCACCTTTTGTAGCAACCAATCGAAAGACAGCACGTCTAACGCTCGCAGGACCGCTGACGCCACGCTTGCGCAAGAGTGTGCGCGAGTGACATCAGCGCAGCGCGTGTCCCACAGTGTAAAGAATAAATGGCGGTGTTGAAAATGCTTCCGGGAGTCAGATTTCAACTCGGGGCCTCTATTACCGATACCGAACCACTGCGCCGCATTAACGCGCCTTTTCACGAGTGGGGGTAGCACGTTTCGCGCGTCTCCCGCAACGCTTGATGGTTTCCCGAGAAACTTCCTTCGCGCATTGAGACGCCTGACACGCTTGCATAGCGCAGCCAGAGTGACGTCAATTCGCCGTGCAGATAGGCGCTTCAGGAAACACTTCGTCTAATGCACGTCGAGTGACAGGTGGTTGCTGCTGTGACTATCGTCGCTTGTCATAGAGCTGAGAAAAAGGAACTTTAATTGGCTCGAAGAAGTGATAAAAAACGCATAATGCTATTCTGCACGCAAAAGACAGTCAGTGCTCTGTTACGGAAATTGAATTTACCAAAAACATGCGCAGATCATGCGAACACGTGAGAAGCATCATCATCATCATCAGCCTATTTAGGTCCACTACAGGACGAAGGCCTCTCCCAACGATTTCCAATCCACCCTATCCTGAGCGAGTTGGTTCCACTTTAAGCCCGCAAACTCTTTAATTTCATCGCTCCATCTAACCTTTTGCCTGCCTCTGTTGCGTTTTCCCTCTCTTAGCATCCATTCCGTTGCCCTGCCCAGGTCTACTTCTTTCTTTTAATTGATATAATAATATCGACTACTACTGTCTGTTCTCTGATCCATTCCGCTCGTTTTTTTATCTCTTAGCGTTACCCCTATCATTTTTCTTTCCATTGCACGTTGCGCGCTCCTTAGTTTCATCTCTAGTTTTTTCGTTATCCTCCACGTTTCTGCACCGTACGTTAGTACTCTTCTACTTGTTCGTCGTCGTAGCTCTTTGTTGGAGCATATCCCTGGATTATCTTACATGAGAAGCATATGCACCCTTATCCCATCGTGCTAGTATGGATCCGCACATAAACAATACACATTCTTTTGTTTAGCGTTAGCGTGATAGCGGGTGCCAAGGAAATAGCGTTACTGCACCGCAAACATTCGTTGCGGAAAGCGAGCTTTAGTTTGCGGAATAGCGTTTACGGCTCGGTAATTGTGACAGTGGCGTCCCCCAGCGAAAGAAAAGATGGAAAGGAAATGAAAACAAAATGCACACCTATTCTCCTGCGTGCAGAGGCATTCCAATTTTTTCGAGAATAAAGATATCAATGTATGTGAACCACGCTCAAAGAGCGAAAATCGACATGTTGCAGAAATGTAAACGGCTGTTCCCTTGCTAGGCCTGTTCGAAATGGGCAGCGATCTAGGAAACTCCGGCCAAGTTATCCCTCGTCGTCGGAGCTGCCTGAAAGCAAGCGAAGCCATTTTACATAGTAATTTGCTCCGAACGGAGCGAATCCTGAAACAGCAATGCCAAATTCAGTTCGAAGCGGGCGTCCGAAACTGCCGCCATATTTTACGTGAGCTACGATAACCACGCAAACACGGTAACGTTAAATCTGCGAAATACCGTGGGCGCGCTAAACGCTATGGGCGTTTTACGGTACTGCGCATGCGCATTTAGATCCCGCCCGATAACCGCTATTACGCTAAGCCCGCTAAACTAAAATGTCTATTGGTTGACAGATACCTATGCAGTAGCAATATCAAACTTCTTAAGTGTTTATCCAGGCAGGACACATCTTGTATTGCACTTATATTCCAACATTTAATACATGTCTTTATAATGATGTCTCAGCATAGAAAGAACGTACTCACATACCTTACCTGAACATCAATTACCTCCTTATAGATCCACTGAAGGGAAAAATAATTTCTCTCGTATTAGTAAACAATATTTTCAATATTTTCACAATATCAAAAGCACCAGTCTTGCGAAGGAAGCGTTTGGCTACAACACGCGCACAAAGACAATGCAGGTGGGCGACGGCGCTCTGGGGTTCGTGCGCTAACAAACGCTTGACGTCATTAACACTGACCGGGTCTACACTGTTGAATGAGCGAATGAAAAACATTTATCCCTCTTTAAGTGAAAGGGAGAAACAGTATAGAGGTGCGCGGCTAGGAAATGCTTGAAATATACGCATCTTCTATCCTCTCAGCTTTCCCGCTCCAGGATGGCTTTTTAAAGGTCGGGCCTCCCACTGCGCGAAGCTACCTCCCACTGCTCCTAACTAGACGATTATTTAAACGTAAATATGATAGACATTGTGTTCTCAAGAAGCCAGAGACCTTACGTAGAGCGCTCCAAAGATCCTTCTTGACCAATGTGACCCGTATACGAAAGAATAAAATAAAATATGTGTAGTTAGTGACGCTGCGTGCTCCAAGTTTCGGCGAGGAAGTAAGGAATTAATACTCTGACCTTCATTTTCTTGCCGTAGAGAGTTCGAGGTACGTATCACCTGGGCAGCTCCATTCCTATATATTATTATTCCTATATATTATGTGTGTGTCTAGGCTACCGTAAAAAAAATGAAAAAAAAAATGAGAGAAGTAGAAGAAAAATCAACCAGCAGAGTGAAATAAAATCTTTTATTGTTGAATATAAACTAATGAAATTAATGACAGCAGCGTTCCTCAATAACTCATCGTTTTATAGACCATTTTGGCGTTTCTATTTATTGCCCCTTTTTGAAGATGAACGGCTCCACTGCTCACGCAGCTGGCGTGCGCCATCATCCTTGCGAGGACTGCTGACACGCAGTCCAGGTTTTATGAAAGGGAAGCTAATTCCGTGTAAGTTGTTGGGTATTAATATCACCCACTCAAAGTGGGCCAACGGAAACAATTTACCAGCGGAGACAAAACGGAAACAATTGTTAATTTGCCAGAATTCGTTATACCTCAATAAAAACAATAACTCTATTTCGAGATTCTCCTTGTAGTTGTCCTAAGCCAGTGTTACACGGGTAAGTACAGAAGCTGTCCGGGTGTGTGTTTCGACAAAGACGCCTGCGTGAGAGGCGGCGGCAGAGTGGTGCGAGCGCGGTGGTTGTTGCGGTTGTCAAAGTGATTAACGAGTACACGGGGCAACAGCACGCGCTACTTCCTCGACGCCCTCCTGCGCAAGCCGCGTAGAGGCGCCGTCCCTCACGGGCGGTGTCCGTTACGTAAACAGCCGCGAAGTACGTAAACAATCGTCGGCAGCCACAGCACGCACATGTAGGCAACATGTAAGCAAAGGCGGCGACCGCGGTTGCTCGCGAAGGGCTGTTTTGCAACGACCACTGTAGACAGACACATGAAGGTGTCAAAACGTTTGCGGAGTGTTACGTTCTTGTAACACAAGATGGTGAAAGTCGGGTTGCGCATCCGTAATGCATCACCCTCGTTTTCTTACATTCGCTGGTCGTATACCGAAGTGACGCGAACACAACTTATTTTGGTGTTCGACTCGGGACGCGCGTAGGTGCGAAACGGAACGTGATTTTATTATTGTTAATCACGACGTAAATAGCAAGCACGTCAAGTTAATCACGTCGCAACCTGTCAGTCATGTTGGTACGCACATGATTGATAGGTCAATGAGTTTTCGACGTCGGCGAGAGCCGTTGATGCATAATTAAGAGACGTGTGACGTGGAATAGCCACGCATGTTGGTGCCTTTTTAAGCAGTGGCCTTATATTTCGCACCTCAAACACTTTGTAGAAGGGAATGTGGTGGTGGTTTGGATGCCGTTTCCCTGTTACCTCTCGCTTCGAGGACTGTAGTAGCCGTGAATGATAGACATCTTCCCTGCCTACTGGCTAAAAAATGATGGTAGTTTTCACCGTGAAACTGTGCTAGGTAGACCCTTTGACAACGTTGTCGTGGAATGAGCCTGGTGTCACGCAGGAGAAAAGCAGATCCACTGTTGCCCTCGGCCCACTGATGGTGGTTACGCAAAGCGCAGTCTGCGGCATTTGCGCACACGTTTCTTTCATTTTCGCAGAAAAGTATGAAAAGGTTTAGCTCGAAGATGGGGTTCGATCCCCGAAGCCACAGCTGCATTTACATAGCTCGAAATACAAAGAAAGAAAGAAAGATAGATAGATAGATAGATAGATAGATAGATAGATAGATAGATAGATAGATAGATAGATAGATAGATAGATAGATAGATAGATAGATAGATAGATAGATAGATAGATAGATAGAAACCGCTATTGCAATTGACCAAACCCCCTGGCATCAGGACCCACTCTTGCCATAAGCCTACTAGAACATGATTGTGATAATGTGAAGGCAGAGAAACAATGTGCGACAATGTGTCGAAGAGGTTTAGCTCGTATTTTCCGCTTCGATCAACAGAGCCGCGGGGATCGAACCTTGCCAGTTACGTCACGATTAACTACACAAAACAGCAGCTTCGTTGTTCCGACGACTTTCGCGGCGGGTTCATGGGGTGAAGCTCGCTCGAAGTTTTAAGTAAACAAAAGCAAGAAAAGAACGTGCATGGTGCTTAGGTAATTTACACTTTTCGAACTAAATGCATTTTCTTAATGCGTGTAAATAGCGTTAAGATTTCCACATTAGCTCTCAATAATGTCATACATTTTAGAACTTGCTTTGACAGAGCTTCCGCATATTAGCAAGTAAGGAACCGAATAGGCAATGTAAGAACTGTGAACAAACATGCGCACAGAAACAGAAATAAAGCATTTAACTGCCTTGCACACACACACACACACACACACACACACACACACACACACACACACACATATATATATATATATATATATATATATATATATATATATATATATATCAGATAACGAAAACTGATGTTCCCAAGTTTATCGCACAGATTCTTTTGCTGTACCTGTATGCTGCCATTCGCCAATAGCTAAAAGAAGCAACAGCGTCCTTTGAAGCTAAACATATTGGCTACGAAGCAACGAATCGTGAACGTGCCCGCTTTCGTGGCGCTTCACACGTATGTCAGGTGACTTGACGCGTTCCCACGGTATTGCGCGTCGCGCTGTCTCTCTTGGTACGCGATACTTTTCCTGCGAGCGTCAGAGCGTGCTGAGCGACACGCGATCTTCGCCGAGTCGCGCGGCCCTGTTTCCAACGGACCGCAAATGCGCCCCCCCCCCCCCCTTTTCTGTTTTGTACCTGTCGCCTGTCGCTACGACAACAATTCCGGCTGCTCTGCGCATGTCCTGATGCCGTAGACCGGAGCGCCGATGACTCCACGAGACGTAAAGAGCTTGAGTTCACGTTCACGGGGTTATCTATTAGAGCAGATTTAACGTTGTGCGTGAATGTTGCACCAAGTATAATGCCATCGCAAGAGTATGCACACAGTGGATCTACACATTGCCTTCTCCTCCTGTGTACCATATCCTATCGACTGTGAACACGTGCATCTAGTCCTTGTAGCGAATATATGCGCGGTCAATTATTCTGAGATACTATAGAGATTGCGTTCTCAGAGGAATCTTGGTTCTTCCTGAATTATTGTTTCATGCTCTACCTCACGACTATTCAGGTGACCCTGAGAAGTATAGGATACAGGGTCCTAGGTGCAGTGTGCGCCACGCATCTGGAACTACCTTGTCATGCTTTCCGCTGTCGTCGTCTTCGTCATCCCCATCAGCAGCACCGTAATCAGCCTGTTGTATGTCTACTGCAGGACGAAGCCCTCTCCCAGAGACCTGCCATTTACCCTTTCCTGAGCGAGTTGGCTCTATTGCACGCCTACGAACTTCATTTCATCGCCCCGATCTGTCTTTTCGCCCGGCTAGACGGCGCGCATTCCTTCCTTTTGTAACTATTCCGTCGCTTTCAGTGCCCACTTGATATCTTTCCTATAACCATTACATGACCTGCCGAGGTCCTTTTTTCTTTTAATGGTAACGAAGGTGATATCCATATACCCTTGCGTTTTGTCCGATCCATTGTGCTCTGATTCTATCTCTACTAGCGTAACATGTCTCATTTTCGTGTCCGTGGCATCTGCGTGGTTTTTAACTAGTTTGTGAGCCGTGTGCCAGTGCTGGTAGAATGCAATATATATATATATATATATATATATATATATATATATATATATATATATATATATATATATATATATATATATATATATATATATATATATATATATATATATATATATATATATCATTTATTTCATTTTTGGACAATACAAGTGCATTGCCCGCGGTCAGGACAAAAGGAGGTGGTTTGCCTCCTGACGTGGCCCTGCTCGCGCTGGGCGTAACAGCAGCAGTGCTTACATGGCCATGCAATACTGAAATGAACAATGTATACATAATCGAAATAGAAAATTAATGCACGAAATATACATATCCACCAAAGCAGCAGTCAACTTGACAACAACAAAAAAAAAATCCAAGACAAAAGTACTACTATGTGACATAGTTGCCGCATTTGGGCACAAGTACGTTAAAAACAAAAGGATAATAAAAAATCATGTGAATGCGCGCAAAGATATATACATACACGTATAATATACAAATATGTATGCACACATATACAAATATAGGCATTTATATATACACATATATACAAATATACACATACATCCACACATATATTCATGTATATATACACACACATCGTAAGGGAGACTACAGCCCAATCAACCGTACCCAGAATGTAAATATATCCTAAATTTTGAAGAAGGACCGAATTTTCAATTTAAAATTTTTAGAGTTCGTGCACGATCGTGCAATTTCCATTATTTCAGGGTGCTCATTACATAATCTCATCACTTGGCAATCAATTGCCTGCATCCCATAGTTAGTACGCGTTCTTTCAAGAACTATACGAGTTTTACGTAGGTCGTGACCGGTGTGTCTGTTTAAGTAGTGACGGGTGAATGAACCCCAGTCTCTCGATACTTCACAGTATATGTACATCGATAATTTTATTTTGTAAATATGGCAGAGAGGCGGAATTTATACTTCAACATGAGCTCCGATGAGTGTATATTATATCCCGAGTGAAGTAGTCTAACTGCCTTCCTCTGTAATGAGGAAAGTTTCTCATTATCGGTCTTAATTCCTGTTCCCCATACTAACAAACAATAACTAAAATGAGAATGGATTACTGAAAAATACAATTCCCTCTTTAACTTGGTTGTTAAGAAGTTACGTAAGCGGTTCAACATGCCCATGGACTTCGCTACCTTCATTCTTACAGTGTTCACGTGTCGAGACCAGCTTAAACTTGATTGAAAAGTAACGCCTAGAAATGAATGATCATCTACAAGATCTAGCTGAAAATCGCCATAATATAGTTTCATAACGTAATCTATATGTTTATGCTTAGGATAGAAAAGCATGAACTTTGTCTTTTTAACATTTATTTTTAATTTATTATAAGATACCCAAAGACTAAGTTCATTCAACCAGTTGTTTGACACTGCCTCTAGCTCCTTCAGATCAGTCCCAGAAAGGAAAACACTAGTATCGTCGGCATACATTAACACCTTGCCAGAAAAAGGTATTAACAATGTCGTTTACATATATCATGAATAGTAGAGGACCTAGTACAGAGCCTTGAGGCGCCCCATACTTGATTACAGTTTTTTCAGACTGAGCGTCCGTATATATATATATATATACGTGCCACGTTAGAAATTTGAGATGGCGATAAGTTGCCGGTCATACTCTCAGAATGTCTACCGTATGCATGCGCTCGAGGCTTATTCTTCGGTGAACGTCTTCGCCATTCTTTTAAACTTTTTCTTGGCTTTTCCACGCATAACGCACTGTTAAGTAATCAGTGGTGTACGTGGCTTCTGACAGCGCAAAGCAAACGAAGTACGAACGACAAACACGCTCGATGTATAGACGAGCTTGCTTGTGCTATGAACAAAAGATAAAACCCAAACTTACGACTCTGCAAATGTTTTAAGATCCTTCCCATTTTTACTTTCTAACACACACACACACACTCATGTAAACGTCATTCACCTCGATGTTCCTGTTTTCTGCAGCGAAACCGTTGGTACGGGGAGGAGCGACTAGTCAAGCTGCCTTTATGCACCTTTTATCCTGCCCACGGAGCAAGAATTCTCCGTGATCCTGCCATCCTTGTTGTTTATGTATGTTGTATGCTTACATGGCAATAATAAATCTAAACTTCGAACAAAATGGCGATTTCGGACAGAAATTGCAGCCCAGTTTACGTGGCCTCAAGAAACTGAGCGTGGTTCAGCGGTGTCCTAATCTTTTTTGTTTACGGTTTACACCTGGACAGCTTATCCCATACGCGCGCAGCGGTGTGAATGTTACAATCCTTCAAAAATCTTCCGCATTGCGACAGAACCTTCTGACACAGCAGTTTGTGAGTCGTTGTAACTTAGCCGATCGGTGACGTATAGCCAGACTGCTGCCCCCGTTGCAATCACTCACGACTGCCACTTCCGCAAGATACATTTCCCGCGCACGGACACTTAATATTGTGCACTGCGATATCTTTAATTAAACGCTTTGTCACCTCGAAGATTTTTCCACACTTCGAAAGCCGCGTGGACCCGACTGGAGCTATCTTTCCTAAAGGCCATCTCTCTCTTGTACGGGGCGCTGAATAGACTGAGGCAATTGAGCAATTCCTTGGCTGCCTCGCCCGAAGAGGGGCGAGCGTTTCTTTGTCCGCACCCGTGGGCATTGAACTTGTTGAATAGGTATAGGGTACGCCTGCCGGTCCTGGTTGCGCAGTCGGCGAACACATGAAGTGCGGTGGAGGAGCTCACTCCGTCAACACCCTGGTCCGGCTCTGCTCTTTCAAGCTGCCGTCTCGCAAAGCTCAAGTGGGGCTTTTAGGTACAGAACGAATGCGAGCCATAAAGTTACTAAACTGCCAATAAACGGAGGGTTTCGCCCTTAACGTGCACCGCTGCTTTCAGTCGCAGAACAAAACCTAAGAAAAGTCAGCCGGTACAGCGGTTATGATGCATATTGACTCAAAGGACGCGGGTTCGATCACGGATGCGACTGGTCTCATATTTTCTATGGCGGCGAAATTGCCAGGGATCCGTTGATCTCTCCACGTTGAATAGCTCCAAGTGGTCTAAATATTAGGAGGCCGCCACTACGACATGCCTTGTAGTTGTGTCGGTGTTCTAGCACGTAAAACCCCAGCGGTTATTAATTGCTAAACCTTATAAGAAAAGTAACATCAAAAGGCACGCGCTTTCCCACGTTACCGTTGCTAAATGTACTAAAGGTGGAGTCATTGCTCGCATGCACAAGTAAGAAAACTGCATTTTATATATACCTTCGGTCACAGGTATTTCACTGTGTATCGCATCTATATTTTTCTGTCTGGGAGGATTCCAACGGTAGCCTGTAGTGGTCAATCCAAGAACACACGCTGATGCTATACCATGGCTGCATACGACTGTAGTTACGCAGGCTGTAAGTTCAGTGCGGTTACGTGGACTAACCAAGAACGCCAGCTTCCATGAAGCCAGACATCAAGCACAGCTCCCAAAGAGAATGGATGTCTCGCTATACAATCTTTTCCAATTACAGGTCTGTGTTTATAAATAGCCTATAACGCTGAAAGGAACAACCGTCATCTATTATGCCTCACTGCTATAGAAATAAGAAAGTCAATGCAAGCGAACATGGCATCAGTTTCTCGACTCGAAATGTCTGCTTAAGTCCCCCCCCCCTGCGGTTTTCGTGCAGTATCGGCGGCAAAGTAAATACAAGCTCTAAGTGTCTTCTGGAGAAAAAGTGCGCCGTTACCGATTGGTACTTTTCACACCTATTCGCGATAGGCTACGACCTTATTATTATGGCACGAAAATAACTTCTTCCGCCCATTTGCGCGGCTCAGGGAAGATTAAATCAAACGAAAATTTAAGAAAGCATCATCACCCTCGTATACACGTGCTGCTGTGAGGCAGGAAGTATAGGAGACTATGCTACTGCTGAACACTGTAATGGGATTGCTTAACAGACAGTCGCACAATAGAATATTGGAGAACTATAGTTCATAATGCGTACACTGATTTGACCTTGAAATGTTGGTGCTTTGAAAACTATGCTGCGAAGCCAAATTCTGAAGAAAGTACGCAAATACCGACATAAGAAAGAGCACTTTAGTTAGGTTTGGAAAAGACGGGACGCGCATTGCGAGCGCTCTTGTGGATCGAACTGTCAGCCTTCAAGAAGACGTGGACTTCAGATTACACTTTCCAGCGACTACCAACTGGCTCAAGTCCTGACGCTGCATATGCAGTCTACGTGAATCCTGATGTAATGCCCGTCGTCCATCAAATGATTACACATTGCGTGCGCTGACTTCGCGAGCGCGCTCATGGTATGATGCTCATCTGACATCAGTGCTACGTACGTAATGAGCGCCCTGTCCAAATCGTCGAGTTTACGCGAGTTGACCTAAGAAATTCAAGAGGAACTGTATCATTGTGCTGTTCCTCCTCATTCCGTATTTCAAAAGCTGAACATAAACGCCGCTATGCGCGCTCACGTTTCTCAGCCATCTCCCTGTGTCGTGCTGCCAATCAGTGCGAAACCCGAGTCCCGCCAGTGGTGAGCGCTGTTGGCGCACCTGGCCACGCACGCAGATCAATTATCGTTTAAAAAAAAAAAATCTTCGCTCGCACCGCCACTCGAACTCGCAGATGCGCAGTCGGGCGCGCAGTCGCGACTTGCTCTCGCCGGCTCACAGCGGGGGGAACTCTCACTGTCGCGAGTACCTTTTACACGGCGGGTTTCGCAGTTGCCGCTCACGGCGTACAGTGGCCGTGAATGCGTCTCGCACCGGCGCGCGGAGGCCCGCTTTAAGCGGCCACGGTTTTTATAAAGGCTAATCCATAATGCATTTGCCTCTGCCTGCAGCGCTAGGGAGAGGAGGTCAGCACCGTCGCATAAACACGGTGTTCAAAACGGAGAGTCTCCGTCCGAAGGAAGCCGAGACATGCGATGTTTAAGTCGTGCCAATGTAGCCCTATCATTGGTAGCGGTTGTTTGTGAGACAACTGCGGGGGCTTTCGCCAAGTGCTTCGGTAAGTGGCCTGATGCCCGTAATGCATTACGCGTCTGTCCCTGTTCCTCGTGCGCAGGAGAGAAGGGCAGTACCGATGCAAAGCGGAGAAGTGTCCGCAATGCGCGGCAAGGTTTCTTGTAGATGGGTCCATTGTAGTTTTGTTGTCGGTGGCTGTTCGTGGAGGAGGGGGTCACACACCGGTGCACGATGACGGTGCAGCAGCAGCCGGTGGGCGCCGCCCAGAGCGTGGTCGAGCGGTGGGGCGCCCCGCGGTGGCTTTGTTGCGCTCGCGCGGGCAAAACCGGTGCTTGGCAGGGGGATGACGTCAGCTGGACGCCACGAACGCCTTCCCCCCTCGTACCCCTTAGCCCCCCCCCCCCCGTCCCTCTCCTCTCCGGCAGACGCAGCGCCGCTCGCGGATGAACAATGCGCTAGGCGTCGTCTCGGCCGGCGTCGTTCCGCGCTGTGTCCCCGTGCCACGATCATGATGACGCCGCCGATGGCCGTGTGCTCCGCACTGCTCCTCGCCATCGTCGCCGCGCTAGGAGCGGCCGAGAACGTGCTGGATGCCATACGCAACGACGGCGAGCTGTCCTCGGTGAGTAGACCGGTTGCTTCGGGCCCCGTGGCGGTGCGCGCGCGCGACCAGTTTGGCGCCATGTTCTGTGGACCCCATGCATGGGCGAGCCGTCATGGCGCCGGTCGATCGAAATCGCCGCAGCGGCCCGTGCGCGCGGCCCGGCAGCGCCGCCCATTCCGGTCTTTCCATGCCGGCCCGAACGAACGCTGCCGAGCCGGCCCGAGCGAGCGAGCCGTGAATGGGGCGCGCAATTGGCCGCACAAAGGAGGAACCCTCTGCAGGGCCGGAAGAAGCGCTTCGGGTCGACGGCTTCTTGAAGCAACGCCGCCGGCACGGACGCCGCCGTCACAGTGCGCGCGGACACACTTGCCCCACGGGGTGGGGTCGCGGCTTCTGGCACACCGTCACCCCAGCTGCCTGTACTGCCCTTCTGGAAGCACCACGTCCTCTGGGACACGAACGGGACCGTTACAGTGAGCCGGGCGTCTGCGACGCGAGCTTCACTCGAAAACACCCACAGCTTCAGAACGCGGAGCGTGCTGATATCTTAAGTGAACCCCTCAAAGATGCCTGAAGACTCCTCCTCGTAGACACGCCGCCGCCGAAACGGACGTTGCGTGAAACGGCGGCCACGGTAGCATTCGCCATGGGGCGGGGCTACGGGCCCTTTCGCTGGAGAATCGCTCCGCGCGGGGCTTAATCCGCGACCGTTACGGATGCCCTCCACAAGCACTTCCACGGTAGCGTCTCAAATTTTAGCGTGACTCACGGACGAATATTCTTTCTCAGTCTAAGAGCACGAAAACCGTCGTGGGGAGATCAACGTAGAATACGAGGCGTGCGTTAATAGCTGTGCATACAAACGACGTGCCCGTTTGTGCCGGTAAAATACGCACACAACGTCTTCCAGGCATATAGTGTTTCAAAAGACAATTACGCTGCAGAAAACTGTGAAGACTCGCGCGCTGTTCAAAGCGCGTGACTCACGGTGTTGACCACAGAATGTGGTTTTCGAACCGTCATGGTGGAAGGGCGTTGCTGCTTGCATCGAAATTGGTTGCCTGTCGTCAGCAACGGTCGTTTGTGTACCGGTAGTCGCATTTATTTTTCCTTGTTTACTAGGCATAAGCTCGTGGCTATGCATGCAAACAGGTTCTCTTCGAGCGGCACGTGCCTTCATTGACGCCGCACGTCTGCGGAAGTCCCTCGCCCTCTCGACGCGGAGGCGTGTAGCTTGTTTTGGGCGCGTAGTTGCTTTACGTGGTCTCAACTCTCTCGTTTTTTGTTTTTTTTTTTCCATCTCCAATTCTCGACGGACGGATGAGTCGTCGCTTGTCAGCCAGACGCAGCACACCCGAGCGATAACCTTGCTTCATACTTCGTATTTGCAGTTTCTTTTGAACATTCACCGATAACAAAAAGAAACGTGGGCATCTTGTGCTGGGAAACAACTGTCAGGAAATAGTACGCCTACTCACGTTCGTGGGAAAACCGCGTTCGTTAGTCTTCCTCTGTTTTCCCCCTTTTTTCCGTAAGGCAAGTTTCAGTGCATACAAGAATAGTAGCAAGGTCGATACTGGAACAAAGCAAAACAAGAAGAAAGCAAGTCCAAGGTCGCCCTTGCCTACAGACATCGACAATTTATTGTGATTAATACGCATTTGTGGGCTTAGGCTTCAGTGCCGTACGGTAATATGCGCGTCGCCATGTTATAAAGTGGGCGTGGCAACATATTTTGGCAACACTTTACACTTTTGGCAACAGCAGGCGCATTTGGGGTGTATTGTTTGTGTCGCAACAATACTCATCTCTCTCGCATGCTTTCTTTATGGACGCGTCCACGGTTCTTTCCAGCGGATATTAGTGTGAAATGTCATTTTTTATAAAGGATAGCGGTGAGCGCCCAATTGGCATGAAAGGAAGTGCGTGATAGCCGATGACGATTATTGTTCTGAGGCAGAAATATACCCCAAGGACCCCTGCTGTAGTAACAGCTAAGCGGAGCACGGTTGAATACGTGCGGATGCCGTGTTTTATTTACAGTTTATTTACTGTTGTGTGAAAGGCGATTGGCAATGCATTTCTACAGCCTGTTTCACGTTGCACTTTCTTGGGGACAGTCTTTGCTCTCGATAACGTTCATTCGCAACCGGCTAAGCTATGGCCAGAACGCATACTTGCTTTATCCAGTTGTTCATTTTACGTATTGACAGCGAACGTTTATTACCAAGCCTTTAATAGTGGAGCGTGAGCCATTAGTAATTACAGTGCACTACAAAATACCGAAATACGTGGTGCTGTTACCATGTGGATATTAGTTCGACATCTGCTTGTTTTATTTACCGATTTAGCACGACAATATATTGCTATTTCTGGCACTCAATGAGAATAATGACTTGTTTCAGTCAAGCGTAATTCTTTTTCCTGATTGATTTGATTGAGTTCTGAGGTTTTATGTCCGAAGATCACCATATGATCATCAGGGATGCCGTAGTGGAGGATACAGTTTGGTGGCGCAAGGACCTAAAGCTGCTAGTACGATAATGCATGCGTTGCTATCGCATTCACTGCTTCCCCCTTCGGGTGAAACTGTGACTCTCTGTAGCTGCTGAATTGATATGCGTGAGTTCCACAATGACTTTGTGCTGCGGCAAAAGCCCGCGTGCGATGGCTTGATCGATAACGAAAGGAAAGGAAACGAAACGTGTATCGCAGGCCAGAGTTCGGTTGGAAACATAATAACCAGCAACCATAAATTAAACGTCAGTTTGTGTATACGTTAAACATGACTGATTTGATTTATTTGTGGGGTTTAATGTGGTTAGTTCCTCCAAGCCTGTTGAGCGTTCCGTTTTATATAATACAGTTTATTTGCGCTTTTATGTTATTTCGCTTGTGTCTCAGCTTTCCGTAACATTATTTGATTGTGCTTAGCCATCCAACTTCGCCGTGCGGTAGATGACTGCATAAAGATTTCAATCACATGCATCCACTAGTCGACAAACTATGTTCGGAACTCATTCGGATTTATTCGCAAATCACACTATTCGCTCAAGGCTGATGCGGTATCAGGTTCACCGATAATCTCCTCCGCCGGGAATATACTCAGTCAGGCCCACTAAGATTCAAAATAAGCAAAATATTTAGACAGGTTCACTCGCTCTCGGGAGTCGCTCTGGTAATCTACGAAACAGAAGCGAGCTCGCGAGTGAGTCTGGTGACTCCATGCGTGCGCCCAAAGCTTGGTATACTTGCGCCTCCATCCCAACGAGACCCGAATTGGAACCAGCACATTAGTGGATGGCAGCAGTGGCCGCAGGAGCCGCGTCTTTGTATGAGGGTATCTACATCCATAATGTTCCAGCACAGTTACATTCTGTCGTCATTGCAAATATAACTTTCTTTCAGGGCATTGTCCCCTTGCATGAGTCCCTATACAGAACCGTACTGAAGAATGTAAAAAGCGTCTATCGATCTTCTTTAGCCTTCTACCGCCCGTAGAAGTACACAGCGATTTTGTTGTGACGTAACATAGTTGCGCAATTCATACCGCGGCAGCTGCCATTAGCTGTGCCTCGTGGCAACGACAGACATTCAACGCTCGGCCGCCCCATCAGTGTCGGCGCACGGCTTGCAACACAAGGAGCCGGACGTCCCATCTCCCGCTGGCAAGTCACCTTGCGCTGCTTGCGTTTGCGGCGCGCAACTACAGGCACGCATCTGGCCGAAGAAATCGTTTTGAGATTGCTTTCCGTCGCAGCCTTCTCCAACTTCGTAGGCGTAAAGGTCGCCGAGAAGAAGCGCTTCGGCGTGGCATGAGCGACATTCTATGCCCAAAATAATGTGAAAACTTAGATCGACTTGCCGCTATTTGTTGCTTAGTCTTGCCCTTTTCGTTTTTCATTCGAAGTGTTTGTGCATAATAGATGGACATCCGGGTTCGTATCCATCGACACGTCGCAAATAGCATTCACGAACTCAAAGATTTGCGGGTTGGGCCCTGGTATTTCTTTTGGCTTCAAATAGTTTTCTAATTTAAGGTCCCGCCAGGAATCACATCCCACTGCCTCATTTTCACGACACCTCAAGCACAGCCTCTGTAATGAATTCTGGGAGATAAGAAACGAACAAATGTAGCTTGCTAAACGTACGTAGGTATAATGACATTGTTATAATCTAAAATCTAAGCTCACGATGACACGCCTCTCTCTCTTTCGTGCACACACACACACACACACACACACACACAAGAAACTTAACACATTAAAAAAATGCATATTTAGTTCTGTTTCTATGAATTTCACAATATACGAGCATAATAAAATCAACTGGTGAGTGTATTGTGCGTTCTAAATTCGTTCATTTGCTAAACTTTAGTTGGTAGAAATCGGTGCAATGTATAGGACCGCTTGCCTAGAGTTAACAGGAGCGGTGGTTTAGATTGCTAATCATTATTGTTTATCGTTATTGTGTTACGGATTAGTGGGAAGCGTTAAAAAAACGTATAATCGCTGCATCTATCGCAGCACCAGTTCAGGTTACTTCAGTTTCTGTTACAAGAAGCAACAGCGAAGAAAAAAGCCACGAAATCTCGCATGTCCTTGGTAGCTTACCATGATAATTGTAACTTTGCATGAGTGCTTCCAACCCTTTGCGTACCAGGTGCCTGGCAGCAATGTTAGCTTCTCCAGGGTTCCATTTACTGACGAAATCGAGTACGCGCACACAGCCGGTACCGTTAGTAGCAAGGCCTTGTAGTGACAGGTTCCTTTGCAGGATTCAGGCCTTTCTCACAGCACACCGCGTCTACTGTAGGGATCGGTATACCCGAGCACAGAACGTACACGCATTTTAAACAGTAACGTATGCAACAGAAATCTCGCCTCGCTGGGTATTCGTTCAAAGCATGTAAGTCGTTATCAGCGAGTCTGTACAGATTCCGCAAGGAAGTTTACGACGGTTGTTTTGAATGAGGAAGGCTGCGAACTGCCGTGTTTTCCTTTCTTTAATCCTCGTGGCGATCGTGTGTTTTGAAATGGCTGCCGTAAATCTTGGCAACGATTCCGCGTAATTATGCGAGTGGCTGAGCCACGCGCCTGCAGCCACACTCGCGTAGGTGAGCGGTGTGGTAATATACGGCGGCCGACTGTCTCGAGCCAATGGTGGCCCATTACGTGTGCGCATCTGTAAATAAACGAACAAAAAGGAGCTAAATGCCAACAGTATTAATGGCGATCTTCGCAAACATGCGCCCACTCCTTGAGTATACACCTTCCAGTTCTTTCTTTCTTTGGTGATTGCGCAAATGGGCGTTTGAGACTGCATTTGCGAGCGGGCACTCGTTACGCTAACATCATCAGAGCGACCGCTTCCATTTAAGGCAACAATCATCTGAACTTCTCAGCAAAAGAATCTTCCTATACGCTCCTAACCGTGATTGTGTCAGCGTGATGCTATGAATGATAATGAAAGTGCTAAAGCACACAGAGAAAGGCGGACGAGTAGGAAGTGCTAGAACAAGTGATTACGTAAAAGGAATGTTAAACAAGCAAAGCTAAGAGGTAGCGACTACTGCGCTTTCTTCTATAGCATATGGCAGCGCACACCGGGGACGTACGGACGGCGAAACACAACAAGCGCGTTCGGCTGATGACCCGGCCGCTGCGGTCGCACATGGGTGGTAGGCGGAATGCCACGGGTAGCGTGCGATGGCATCGTGCGACCATAGATGTTTGAAATTTCCGAATACTTGCACAACGGCGAGCATTATAGCCATATCGTTTTTGTGGCACACGTAACGTCCCAGTAACTACTGTGTTTATTACACACGAGCGCATCTTTCGTGTTGTCCTTGCAGCCGTCGCCTTTGGCAGCGAAAGCGAGATCGAAAAAGAAAAAGAAAGGGGGGGGGGGGGGGGGAGGGGGTATTATGGCCGGCCTTGACCGCCATTGTAAGCTAAACGTTAACCGTAGTCGGAATGGGGCGGGCTAGACCAATCGGAAAACCATGTTGACACATACACGCAGACTACACACGATGGAGCCTACTACACGCAATGGGGAACTCGTTGCGTTTCGTCTTCGCATCAGCATGTGCTTCGTTCTCCTGAGAAAAAATGGTAAGCGCCGCTAAAAATACGAGGTAGAGAAGGATGCACCGAACACAAGGCAAGCGCCCCTCGCAACTAATCTCAATTGTCAAACCGCCTCCCTTCACATATACAGGGAACAGCGAATGTGCGCAGCCGCATTGCACATCACGGCAACAAGCGCGCACGTTGCAAAACATGCAAATTAATACATCCTATCATCATATCGTTTCTGCAGCGCAATATAATCACGAATTTCGTTAGCGTGTTTCATTGAAACATTGCCGACAGCATGTAGCGCCGTGTGCTCTGTGCAAGGAGCAGTTCGACATTCGCGACCTTTATATTCGGCGTTCGATTCCCGGATTCGAAACATTTTCGTTTTTGGCACTGAGATTAATCGCTGCGGGATGACGAAAATATCGATATGGGATAATTTTGCAGGCGTTGAATATTTCGCGCTTGTGTCAACGCACATGCGTATCTTAGTCTGCTTGAACTTTGAATTTTATTGAATATTTAGTACAGATACAAAGGTAAGATGTTTAGTACAGAAAGAAGATTCCATGTAGTAAGGACGCAGTAGGGGGGGGGGGGGGGGGGGACGTGTATAATGTTAGAAAAAATACCAATACTAATAAACAGCGAAAAAAAAAAGAAGCGAAATATAGAAACACAAAGTGAAAGAAGCTCAAAAATAGGTGGTTCACATGTTAAGGCAAAACAATAATACAACACCAAGTATAAGACGATAGGGATAAGGCATATGCTGAAGTAAGAAAGGAGGCAAACAGTATTGAACACGACAGCGTTGAAGCTTTGTTTAAAATGCATTCAATAAACGATGCTATAGTTTAAACATTAGATCACGAAGGCGATGTTTAAATGATGATATAGAAAAGGCACATTTAATGCTAAAAGGCAAAGATTTCCAAGGTTTGATGAAAACAAGTTCTGTTTTTTGAGAACCATAGTTAGTTCGTTCCTTGGGAAGCGTAAAGTTGTTATTAGAGGAAAAGCGCGTATTGATGTTTGAATTAGTAAGGTATTGGATAGGAACAGATCTTAGAAGGCTATGGTCCTTAACAGCTTCATAAGCAAATATACAGACATTAAGTTCAATTAAATTGTCAATATTTAGTACGTGCAGTTCCTGTACATGCAGATCAGTAACACGGGAACTTTGGTTGGTCCAGGTAAAAAAGCGAATGGCTTGATTCGATACACGTTGGAAGAAAGGAGGCAATGATATGTGTGGCCCCAGCAAGCAATACGAAAATTTAGATGTCTGTGAATGAATGCAAAAAATGGCGCGAGTATTGCACAGAACTTGGAGACGCGACAGTGAAAGTAATACGATAATAAAGCTCCTTAAAGGAGGTAGAAGCGATTAATGATATCGCATATAGTCTAATTGTGCTAAATGAACCTTACTCTTCGCTTTTCCTTTGTTGCGCGTTAAGCAGTCATAAACACTCGCTGCATACGGCTGCATTAAGCCGATGTGTCTTTCTCGTCCCCTTTTATGTATTTGTTTCTTCCTTTCGTACGCCTCAAGAGGTGCCGCGCTTGTGCCTTGGCAAAGGGCGAAACCACCGTGCGCCACCATCATGAGATGTGAAGACATCCTGTTTGTGCGTTTTCGCAATGCCGTCGCAGATTCGCGCGCTGGCTCGTCTCAACCAGACAGCGCCGTTCCGGTCACCGTGGCACCTTATCCCGATACGCCATTCGTGAGCGCCATTCTGTGCTCTCGTTTCTCGCGCAGAAGTAGGAAACAAAGCGTATTTGCGGCTCATTTCGATTGCCCAGGTGATATTACGCGTGCAGTGTCGCAGTATGCGTGCACTGTACCGAACGCCACATCTTTGCTAGTTCTTAAGCTTCGTAAATATGCATTGAATATTTTACATGCAGTGCGCTACACAGTCACTTCCGGCTGCTTTAAGTAGTAATGTTACGTCCGTCTCTTCTCCACTGCCTCATTGTAACAATGTTTTCATTTTTTACGTCATCGTTTTCGGTGTACTCGGGCCACTTGCCAAGGCGGTGCCTATTGTCACCCATGAACGCCTGTCGCAGCAGGTTGCTCATAGCTCGCATTTCCATGAACACTGAGATACCGCGGCAAGTGTTTATGAGTTCTGATCGAAGTCCTATACCGAAAGCGGTTGCCGCAGTTGTTACTGATATTCCAGCCGGTTAAAATTAATCCAAGGTCCCCCACTATTGTGTTCCGATAGTGATCACGTGAAAAATTGGAAATAACTGGTAGTTATTCGATACAGAACAGATGGCATGCACACGAGAAAAAGCAAGGAGACACCAGCCTCTGATTTTCGTCGATGGGTACACCATGATATATATTATGCGCGTATGTACGACCACTGTATAGCGAGCCCTTCAAGAGAGAGACTTCCCCAAACGATGACGAATAACCAACACACGCCTGACACAGGCGAAGTGTACAATTGTGCGCTCACGTAATCTTCCACTCGTCAAGACGCCACGAATGTCTTCCATTGTTAGTATCGATGAACAAATCGCAAAATACGATTTAGAACAGGGAATGTCGCAGGCTCCTGCGACATTCCCTGTTCTAAATCGTATTTTGCGATTTGTTCATCGATTCAAGCATCCATCTTCCCCTGAGCTTCTCTTCTAGTTTGGATTCCATTGTTAGTGTCATACACAGGATTCTGTTTTTTATATTTCATCGAATGTCTTTTCGTGAGTAACGCTCAACAGTCATTCATAAGCCGCCGTGTACTATTTCGCGGAATAAAAGTAGAATTGCTGTTCAGACTTCCCTTTCATCAGGAGTGACGTCTGAGGAACTTCTTTTATTCTTTCTCGCTTTATTTTTCCCTCTTTCTTTCTTCTACCTCCCCCCCCCCTTCCTTTATTATTTTTTTTTTATCAGAGAGCGAGCCAGACCTCAAGTAGAATAACATTGTAGTAAAGAACATGACGCATTCCCTCAGTGTTTGTGCATTAATCGTTCAAATCGCGAGCGTCACCATGGGGAAACGCGAATCGAACACATGCCGTGTTTTGGTATTCCGTGCGCCTAACTCTATGACCACATTTTCTTTTTGTAATTTCGTGATATGCGCAAGCTCTTCTCTTATGATTGACATATTTATAAAGTGTTCACATTAAACCTTTAGTCTGATGGCGGCGTTGCCCTATACCTGAGCAAGACGCACTGCGCATTTCCCCAAACCACAAGCAAAAAATGGTTGTCTAAAACACCCCTCTACAACTAATGACGCACAGACCTTCTACGTGCCCCTCACAGGACAGAATTCGAGGCCTTTGTTGGCACATTATGTTCAATGTTTCGTCGACAAGGATGTCAGACATCCATGTACGACATCCATTCCATTCTACGACATCCATTACGGTGCCGCAAGAGGTATGGTTTAGGAAGCGGTGATTGGCGGGTGTGGGCTTCAAGGTTGTGTAAAAGAAGCAACCCGCTGAGGAATACATTGGTAGAAAAGCAGTAAAATTACCAGCACGTTTTGTACGGCACGCGTCCGGCAACTAGCAGTTTGGTGTTAAGCTGCAATCTTGATGAAAAGGGGAGAAAAAAAAAATCGCGGAGTTGGGGTTGAACTATACAGGGGGAAGGAGGACGAGAGGAAGTTGGGGGGTGGGGGAATGTTCCGTAACTAAGTAGTCTTTTACTCTCTGTACACTCACTAAAAGTGTGATCACATTAAAAACTACAGACTTTCAGGTTTAAACCACGCGTTTCCATACCTGTGGTGTGGCGGATTAACTTGTGCTAAAAGATACATAGTGTAGTGTGCATGTGTGCAGTTAACGCATGTTCCCTTTGTCACGTGCACGGACAGCAAAAGCACACACAGCACGAAATGGCTATATATATATATATATATATATATATATATACACGCGATAGCCCTCGGAGCTTGAACAAGAAACAAGGTCGAATTCCCGACTAGGCGAAATGTCAGATTAGCCCGAATGTCACAGTTTAACGTGAAAGACAGGAAGTGCAGCGTTGGGAACTCTCGCTACAAGGTAAAGAAGCGCTGCTTTCGCTAAAACCGCGTTCAGAAACCGCCAGACGCACAAACACGGATTGCAGTGCATCAACCGAAGAGACGTTCTGCTGACCCAAGCAAGCCATACAGTGATGAAAGATACAAAATCGTGCTGTGCTGGTCATTCTCTTCGGAGAGCTTGTCTGGAGAGTCCGGAGCAACAGTTAAAGCGCAGCGTACATACGGATGCCATTAAGGTGCACCTTGTCTCGTGTGTCGTCACTCATAATCCCTTCCAGTTTCGTTTACCTATTTTTCCGTTTAGAGTCTAGAGCACAGAGCCTCAACGTAAACAAACAAAAAAAAAGAGAGGAGGAGGAGGAGGAGGAGAAGAAGAGAAGAAGAAGAAGAAGAAGAAGAAGAAGAAGAAGAAGAAGAAGAAGAAAGCACTTTGGGAAGCCTTGCTGCACTCTACTATCCTTTCTTCAATAAATATCTTCTTTCTCTCTCTCTTTCTCCCTCGCCGTTCACTCAAGAAAAGTTATCGTTCTCCCGCTGGGACGACAATAACGCAGCGGGAGCAGCCTGATTTGTTAGTCCGTGCGTTAACTCGGATAGCCATGCTTGTTGCAATCACGGCACTTGACTCGATGCCAGCTGTTGTACGTGCTTTCCATACTGACTTGCGGTGTTATGTGACGGTGGTGGTGACGCGTTCGATGCAGTCGCCATAACTTTCGATTTCCGCGGCCTTTGTTCTTTTTTCTTCTTCTTCATTTATACTTGCTTCATTAGGTGCGCTCTCAGCTGCTCTCTGTAATGATATGCTGTACGTCTTTATTTTTGCGCTACAATATTTTTTTATGACAAAATTTTAGTTCTTGCTGAAAATGAATGAGATGCAAGTTTAAACTCAAAATTGGCTCGATCTCGACGCTCTCTATAGACGGAGTGCTGCCGCCTCCACTTTTATGTATATGACCCCATTTCGAGGATTTAACATCCCAATTAAATACATGAAATATTATTACATAATGAAGTTAGCTTTTGTGAAATCCCCCGTGGTACCACTCAGGAGTTTATCTATGCTCGTAGTATATCCTCACGTATTACCGACATACATATCACATGAAGACTTCCCCGAAGTACAACGAATTTTCTCACTGAGAAGCCTAACCGCTGACAGCGCTTTGGTGGATTAAGCGAGCGAGTTATCCTAGGCTTTAGTAGAGTCATTTGCACTGAACAATTATGAAGGAAAGAACGCTGACCACGCTTAGTATATGAAGCGTGCTTAATGACAACTATTAATTCTGGCGGGATTTTTTTTTTTGTTATAAAGTAGTGCACGTGAATTTGTCAGTTTATTTCACCTTTTCATTGTCGATGATCAGATTAATTTCCTCGCTACTTATCGACACCGTGAAGCGAAATGCCCTGCTACTCGGAAGATTGGTGAGGCACAATCGCGTATAACAAACCGTATGTTCTAACACAATCATCGCATTGACCGGTTGCAAGTTATATCATCGCCTGTATGAGGAAATGTAGGACGCATGAGAAGCCTTATTGCATGAGGAACTATAGCTTCGACCACAATTCTGTTGTTCAATCTTTCTTTGCTTGCGAGTAGATCCGAGCAGAGTGTACCTATTGGCGCTACAGAATGGCTAGTCCACAGGAAAACAGGGAACACGTACTGTTAGCCCATTTTTGTCTCAAGTTTATTTTTCTTAGTTTTCAAAAGTGAAATAACTTCGAAAATTTCTTGGTGGACATTAGTCCATTCAAGTGACTTCAATGGACTAAAGCGCCATGTGGAGACCATATATGCTCTAAGAGTGGCCCATGGGCAGCATTCTAGCTCAGCGGTCAGCAGATTAGTAGGTAGATGTAACTCACGTCTTCAAACCAAACATCCAAGGCGAAGCAAACAAAGCTGGCTACTGTGACCAAGCAGGCCTTCAATGAACCGCGACCTCAGCGCGGCGCCGCATAAAACGTGCCTTTAAGTGTCTTCCATTGGATAAGGTAAGTGGGACGTTTACCAGACGACCTCCACGTTTGTGAACAACTGCGGCATAGCGTAGAAACCGTGCAGCTGTGGAGAGAGGAAAAGACATATGGCAGAGTTCACGAAGCGCATCGTTAGTAAATTCTGTCTCCCACTAGCCGGCTGTCTTCGCTAATAACGTTCCCATTATCACGACTTGCAATCACCTACTCTTACGAACACAACTATAGCGCAAGAATAGGGGCCATCAGTTTTTGCATACATGGCGTGACTCTGTGCCGGTCCCTTCTGTCTCTGTACTAATATGTCTCCGGCTGCTCAGTGCAGTACCTACACAGTCGATGGCTGGAATGCCTTCAGTGTAAAGGATCTTTCCCTTACTTCGTCGCGGAGACTCACGGTACTCTCTGGAGTGTCCTGCCGTTTTAGAGAAGATTACCAGAAGCTAAGCTCCGAAGAATGCCGCACGCCGTTTAGAAGGTTTTGCCAGCGCATTCTGCCGACGCCGTGTGGAGACCCACTGGCCTGGGCTCGTGGTCGAGTGGCGGCATGCGTGTAGGGAGCCGGTGGGCCGGATTGCCTCAACTGGCGCGGCCTCGCCAGAACGAAGCGGACGCGCTCGTGAGGCCAAGGACGCCTCATCGACCCGGGCTCCCCTCCTTCTCCGGATCGCACCGGAGCGGCTCGTTTCTTGGACGGCAAGAAGGGCACGCGGACAGAGGTCGCCGATGCCTGTCTGCCAGGTTGACACAGAACACGGCAGAAAGGGAGGGGCGCTCGCGATTTTGCTTCCATCGCGGGACAGCTTCGGCGTAAGCTGGACGTCTTAGAACGTGCGCCGGAGGCCCGCCCTGTGTACCGTGAAACGTGCTTCCGACCATCGAGAATTTTCTTTCTGATTTAGGAACATCATAACGCGGTTACTCGGAGCCGTGACGGCTGCAGTGTCTCGCAATTCAGCGGTGCATCGCGCACGTTGTGGCGTGGTGTGCTACAGCCTTTTCGTCCTCTTGGCCTCGACGAAGATGGGTCAAGGGATGCGCATTAAATTGTCTTAGGTGAACCTGAGGTATAACTAGGAATGGTGGCTTACGCAAACATATGTGTGCACGCGCATAAGGCGCTCGTACACGAAGCACGGTATTGCGAACCGCCGCCATCGGAATATAGCACCCGCCACCGCAATTCGAATTTACAACCCCATGCTCAGAAGCAGGGCCTGCTAGTCCGTGCGAAACGAGGCTGGTGAATGTTACGTTCCTTCAAGCTACTAAGTTCCAGTAAACAAAACCAGCTACAATCATACTTGCCAATTGCACTGTGGTACGTAATGTAGCGCTTCATGACATTTGCATGTTCTTGCCCGGTAAGTGCGGCGACATACAAGTAGACTTCTTCTACGCGCACTGTATTCGTCCGTACCGACTTGATATTCTTAAGCTACACTTTGAGCCGGTTCAGTTCCACTTTCTGAATGCGCAGGGTCATCCCAACACCACGTGCATGAACACTCTATATACAGTACCACCCACGACTGCAGGGGGCCTGTGGACACGTCCTGTAATGATAGGAGTCTAAGGTTTGACAAAATGTTGTCGTGAAATTCCACGGAATTCCATGAGATTGCACTGAATTTTAATGGAATTGCTGGGGCAACTCGACAGAAACGAGAAAGGGGCCAGGAAAAGAAGTTTGCGTCTTTGCTGGACAAATGTACGCCTCCAGACGACCAAGCTGGTGCTTGCAATTTGTCATATCGCACCACCTTTATGCCGCCGTGCTTCATCTCCCAACCGTGGCCTGAATTTCAACATGGGTACCATGCCAAGTACGCGGAATATGGTTTGTGCAGTTAAGGAGAACGCACGCCAAGTCGATCCTTATCTGCAAAGTGAGGCACGCACCCGCTCCATTGGGGCTTCCTCAAAGCTTCGTAGTGCTAGGACCCGAAGTATCAGCCACTTCGATAAGGAAGCCATGAAAAGACTGCAAAAATAATGCGCCTGCGGATAAGGGGAATACTACGGTTGTTTTGAATCGTCTCGAAGATGACGGAACGTCTGCAGGACGAAACTACGTATATGAAGGTCAACCGAGACACCACAAGAGAGACCGAGTCGGTACTTCAGACGCTACTGACTGACGTCTCCAAGTTTGTGCCGGCCGAAAAGAAGCATCTGTATAACCAACTTCTGTGTAACATGGGTTCAGCTCCTGCAATATACGGCCTGCCGAAGGTTCACAAACCTAACGTCGCGCTGCTGCACCGTCTCTCTGGCTATCTTCATGGTGTGTTCCCATCCCTCGTTGGACAAACGTCGACGTACGTAAAGGACTCCGCTGATTTTGTTGACAAGATCGGGGGTGCAACATTAGGCAGCGAAGACGTCATGGTCTCCTTTGACGTTATGTCTATGTTCACACGTATGCCTGTGGGCTATGCTGTCGACTGCTGCCGAGCATCATTGGAAAACGGCACATCTATGCCTTCGCGTACCCTATTCGAGGCTGACGATGTATGCCACCTTTTGGATTTTGCTTGCGCAATACATATTTTCCTTTAATGGATCATTCTGCTGGCAGGCGTTTGGAACGGAAATCAGAGCTCCGATATCATTGTCGTGTGCCGATATTGCATTGGAAGCCCTCGAACAAAAAGCCCTTACTGTTCCGGCGGTATGTCGATGACTGTTTTTCCAGTATTCGCTGCGATGACGTCGCATCTTTTCTAAGACACCTGGGGTCATTCCAGAGCACAATCGAGTTCACCGCTGAAGATGAGGTGAACGGCCACCTGCCTTTCCTTGACGTTGAAGTCATGCGCGCTGCATGCATCTGACGTTTCAACAAGCGTTTATCGCAAGCCTACACACACACAGGAAAATATCTTCACTTTGATTCTGCACAACCCATTGGACAAAAACGATCTGTTGCTTGGACATTATTCACGCGCGCATTCCATTTGTTGATTGAATGATTTGTGGGGTTTTCAGTCCCAAAACTAGCTATGATTATGAGGGACGCCGTACTGGAGGCCTCCGGAAATTTCAACCACCTGGGGTTCTTCAACGTGCACTAACATCGCACTGTATAAGGCTCTCAATATTTCTCCTCCATCATGTTGCCGCCGCCGAGGCCGGGATTCGATCCCGCGACTTTCGGATCAGCAGCCGAGTGCCATAATCACTATAGACCACCGTGGCGGGGCCGCATTCCGTTTGCGCTCGACGGCTGACGCACGCAGAGCTGAGTTGAAGAGTGTGACACAGGACCTGCTCAGCAGTGGCTGCCCCGGCCAGTTCATAAAAACTCGAGAAAAACGTGAAGCCGAGCCCTCTACCAGGTCAATGAGAACGAAGAAGCGGGCGGCACTCCCCTATGCACGTGTGTAAGTCACTTTCAAGAATCTTTTATGATTACGAAGTACAAATCTGCCGCGTCCCCTCAAGCAAGCTAAAACAATAACTCGTCCGTGTCAGAGACCCCTTGGAAAAAGAAAAGTACCCCGGCGTCGTTTATACAATTCCGTGCCAAGACTGCCAGGTGGGCTACATAGGCAAGACGGGCTACAGCAGCACCGCAGTGATGTAGCCACAGGAGACGCCGTTTCTAGCGTCCTGACGGAACACTATGAAGAAACAGGACACAGTATAAACTGGCAATCGGTTTCTGTCATCGAAAGAGAAAAGAAATTATCCCGCCTGCTCCTCGAGCCATTCTGCGTACAATCTACCACTAACACGATAAATCGGACACGGGACCCCCTTCCTGTATGCAAGCGCGCGTTACATCTTTCCGCGCGTGTGTAATAAAGTCATCAATGCAGTCGTTCAATGTGAACAAAACACCCGTATTGGGCGTCAACCGCCAGATAATCTTTTGTTTTGTGTCTTTCATTTGGCGAGTGTACGTTCCTTTTAACTATATGATAGGAGATGAGTGGTGATATAGAGAGGGCACCGTGTGTTGTACTGGCAATTGTGAGGGCTTACTAACAGCGGACTCGCCGCCAGCAAGCCCGTGCCGTGGTTCGAGCACTCGACGAGCATAGAATGGGGCCGTCGCGTCCGCGCGCTCGCTCGTCTCAAGCCTCGCACCGCCGCACTGCCGCCCGCGGCCCGTCTCGAGGCGGGTCAGCGCGAACCGGCGCAAGCGGCGAAGGAGGAGAAATTTAGGCGTCACTCTCCGAGCATGGTAATATAATGAAGGTGAATTATACAAACAAAACAAAGCCGAATCTAAGGTCGAATTAAATATAAACAAATCATAAAAACGATCAGCACGCTAACACAATAACACAAACAGGACAATAATCAGTACAATGCGAACACACACTAACACACAAAGACCATGCAGCGGGAGAGCCACCTAACCCTCGGTCAGCGCACCTGCGACCACGCGCCCTCCAGAAAAGGAAAGTAGAAGGAAAAGAACATACAGAGATGGGGTGCCGATCGCAGCTCGCCGCAGTGGTCGCTGAGGCTCGTAATGGCGCGCAATCCGGCCGATATCCTCGTCGGCCGGAGGGTCACAAAAGCACTTACGCACCGTTACGAGTCCAAGCGAGTCCTCCCGAGCATCTCCCAAAACCCGAAACGCGCAAACTTGCCAGAACCTTCCAGCTGCCCAATCAGAGACTGGTTAAAACCATATGGGCAAAGCAGGTGGCCCTCCAACAGTGACGGGCCGCCGCTCCTTCCAGCTGGGAGAGGGGGATGAAAGGACATTCCGAGCAAAACAAGGCGTCGCGGGGAACGCGTGGCACCCGGGTCCCCACACAATGCGGCTAGTTATTGAATCAAATAGACAAGTCTCCTTCCCGAGATCCCGGGAAAACATTCGTGCGGAAGCAGCCCCATGTGTGACAACGGTTAACCAAAAGTGCCCGTCCTCCGCTCCACGTGCGTAGTGCTTCGCACGAATGCCAGAACGCACCCACTTCAATGTCTGATGTAAAAAAAATTACAGCATATCCACGGAGTGAATGATCACGAGTGGGCGAAGCTCGGGAGGTTCATCGCAGATCGTGCCGAGTTCCGGATTAATTGAGTTAACGCGCACGCTACGAATACTCATGGTTCAACTGTACGCACAAGTGAAATCTCCCACCGGCACTTCGTTGCAAGTCAAGACCAGTGCCTAATATATATATATATATATATATATATATATATATATATATATATATATATATATATATATATATATATATATATATATATATATGGGTGGCCGGTCAACGGTTCTTCAACGCGAGCATTCGGTATTTCTCAATCAAGAAACTGGCTAGGAGACGCTACCTGCGCCAACGTTGCCTCTCGCGGGTGAGGGCGCGTTCTACTTCTTTGCGAGCTGGTAGAGCGTTCATCTAAGAAAGAGCGTTTCCATAGTCAACGCGCCCCTTTCGCTCTCTCTCTCTCTATCACAAGGCAGCACGCGCCGAGGGCAGGAGGCATGCGCTGAGGGCGAGCGGGTGCCTGGCGTCTTTCGTTGGTTTATTTCATCAATCAACGGCGTTTTGAACAAAATTTTTATTGTCTAATCACGCACAGGAGAAATCTCACCAGGCACTACCTTGGAGGTAAACAATGGCTGCTAATGGGAATGAGAGACAGAAGAAGTCGGCTTTTAGCTAACACTTACACTTCTACTTCTACTAACGTTTCCTACTGGAACATGCCAATGGCTGCTAATGGGGAATGAGAGACAGAAGAATTCGGCTTTTAGTTAACGCGCACGCTGCGAATTTTTTATTGTTCAACAACGCACAGGAGAAATCTCCCACCGGCACCACCTTGGAGGTCAAGATGTGGTACTAGCGTTAAGACTGGTTACGCACTACTACGACGAGGGACGAACGGGTGCCGCTATAAGGAGCTTCGCCCCTAAAACTGTTAAAATGTGCTTAATGGCAGCAGTGACAGAGTGCCGCGGCACCACATCAGGCATCGGCTGACGGATGACGTATGGGCCGTATAAGTGTCACATAAGTCACGCAAGGATACTGTGTCCAAGCACAGGATTGAACACATTGGTCATGTGTCGAATGCGCCGCCAGAAAAGAAACAATCTTGACAGGTAGCAAACTCATCGATGGTACGAGGAATGGGTATATGGTGTGTCACATGAAAAAAAATATAATAATTTGCCGATGACCGCGTAATTTTGGGTTATATTACCACGATACTGTCTGGCGATATATGTGCATATTTCTACTAAGAAACCTTCCTTTTGTCCGCTTAACAAGTTGGGCTACTTATTCTTCCGAAGTATGTGATATTAGCTCGCGGTTTGTTAACTGTATAGCTTGGGTACGTCTAGAATGGCAGGAGTGTAGAAACAGAGAGAGAGAGAGAGAGGGATGAACTTTAATAACACAAATCAGTAAGCCGGTGGATTACTATTGGCGAGGCCCCTTTTCCAGGGCATCGCTGGCCACAGCGGCTCGCCGAATAATGGGTAGAGGGGCGATTACAAATGCCTACGTGGTAATGCGATGAACACGAGAGTCGTCAGTAATAAATATGAAAAAAAAAAAAGAACACTGCTGTGAGACGACTTGCGAGCGACAGCGTGCATCATGGCGCTGCCGGTGCAAATGTTTTATTGAAGAGGCACGCGCAAGATCTGCCCTCTTAACGGGCAACTTGCTTCTCGTGACTGGCTATGCATGTATCGTGTTCCTTCCTGCACGAAACCCAATCAGATAACGAGAATTCTTCCAATCACATGCCAGCCTGCGCGTGCGCCGTGCCCCACAATTGTCTTCGTGATTATCCCGTTCTCCCTCGCGCTGAGTCGGTGCGTCACGCCACTCGTGCCGCTTCAAGACGTCAGGCATCGCGTTGGGCTTGTGCTTTTTACTCTGTCGCGGGATTTCTCAGAAAAGTGTAATTGCGTCTGATTGTCGAGTGACGCTGCTTGCCGGCCTGTTGTAATGAGCGAAATTGCACAGGACAGCCCGCGTCGGTGACGACGTTGTCGCTTTTAGCGGCACTGAAACTCGGCAAGGTCTGTAGATCAACCAACTCTCAGTGCGCCTTTATGAACATTATAGGCATAATTGGCGCAAATATCTCGAAGTCGGCGGATAATCGAACACTGCACACGCGGACTCTCTCTCTCTCTCTAGTGCTGTAAGATTCGACGAGTCATCACGCGTCACGAGTGAGATTTGATGTACCCTAGCAGTCTTCACAGCTGTGTCGCCATGCTTTGAATCCGTTCATTGGCATCCAAGCAAGAAACGTTTCACTCCCTCAGAAGGACATATTTGCGAAAATAAAAAGAAGGAAAGCCTTGTGTACGAAAGCACGCTTGTAAAAGTGGTTTAATTCAAGCTCCAAATTTAGAAGTGCAAGCTTCCGGAATTCGCGTAAAAGATAGGCTGGATTCGAATTTTCAATGAGAAGCAGTCTAAAACTGATTTGGTGCTCTTTCTTGGGTGCGCTCAAGCAGTCTTATCCCAATTTACTTTACTGGTCTGAAGCGGCTGAATGTTCTATGATGCACCGAGCTTTACCTATTCTTACGCAGATAGGCTATATTTCTACCGTTTCATTTGCAAACATTAGTGTATTGGTGCGTCTCTTCGTCCACCCACTCTTTCGTTACCTCACGCTATGCTCTCGCGCAGTGATAGACTATAATAGGTCTCATCTTACCGTCTTGTGCTTTTCGCGTCTGTAAAGGATTAATAGTTGCAGTACTTGTATCGCTAAATGTACGCATGCATGTCATGACAGTCAGAGATAAAATTCTTTCGTGTCCTCTGTCTTTTCTTTTTGCGCATGCCCAGTTCTACCAACTTGCGGAGCGGGTAAAGCTGTTCGTGGCGTACAGTGAGAGCACAGACATCACGTGCTTTGCGCCAACCAATGACGCCATCGACAGGTTCCGCGAGAGCTTCCACAACAAGCCCATCGAGGTCACCTACCATGTCGGTGAGTCAGTGCAATCAGCGCGCGTGCGCCGATCGGCCACACCTCGACCCGTCAAGAGGCGGCGTTGCCGAATCAGCCACTGCAACCCGCATAAGCATCATAAACGGCTGTGAGCCAATCACAAACATATGTTGCGAGAACATGACAGTGAACATCACGTCAAAGGAATAAGTTACAATCTTGTGTTCACGAAATGTTCGCAGGCTGTTAGGGCTAGTAAGACAACATACCAGTCAATCTTGATGGTCGACCTATTGCTGTAGAGCAAAGGCAGCAGGCCAACAGCAAGGAACACTTAAAAAAGGACGTTTAATTTGGTCACATTTCTACAGAACGATTAGTTTTGAACTACCAGGGCCGAAATGGGGAAGCTTTTCTTTCGTATGTATCCACTGCCATTGACCAGATCCCATCTCCGCTGATGTGCCCTGCATAAGGATTGGCTTACACGCACAGTTCCAGCTTATGACCTTGCTCTAAATTAGTGCGCTGGTCCTGACTGTCTGGATACCTTCGCTAATAATGAGATTTATAATCAATAACACCGGTCAGCGATTGCTTTACAAAACGTTCCACTTTACTGTTCTGCGGACGTAGGCCCATTCTTGCCATTCGCGAGCTATTCAAATAGAATGTGTGCTGCGGGGTTACGTGATAATAATAATAATAATAATAATAATAATAATAATAATAATAATAATAATAATAATAATAATAATAATAAGAAAGTAAAAAAAGAAAGGAGACAGTGCGGCAGCGGCCAACAGACAGTCTAAAATAAAGGGGGGGGGGGGGGAGTGCGTATATATATATATATCAGAATATGGTGAAAAAACCGCCGGAGTTGTCCTTTAAGCGCGCGAGAGCATGTTCGAATACGGGGCTGAGGTCGCAAGAGGGTCCTTGCTGCAGTAATCTTCGTATGGCCTGACGCCAGCGAGTGGTTATGTTGAGTGAGCATATTATTTAGAGATAGCTCTAGGGAAAGAGTAAACGGGCCGTTTGCAAATTTAAAAGCGTTTTGAACCTTGCACTATACGTGCGCTTGAAGTAGTTTAGAACTTATAGCAAGGCAAGCCCAAATTGACATACCTCCTCTTAGCATGAATGGCACGATGTGGCCGATCCCACCCAGAAAGGAAAGCGGTGTTAATTAGCGGTGACTATGATGATGGTGATGACGACAACGACGACTTAGGAGGCGTATACACGCGCTCCCTCTATAAATGAATAAGACGATGTGCGGTGGTAATAGCGACAAGTACTGCAGGTGGTCGGTTCATTATTCAGTGACCCCGTTTCATAGCACTCTTTATTTACACTGCGCCGTTGTGCTTTGCTAGTGAGCTTCCCAATACCTGTTGAGTCATTTCGCGAACCTGCTAGCAGGCATCGTGAAGAATGTTGAACCGGATACGATTGCTGTAGTGTCTTGCAACAAGCGTTTACGATACGACGAATGTATTGCGTTCCGGGTGTATCACCACTCGGGAAGAGCGAGAGGTGAAGGAAGAAAACGCCTCTCCAATCGAATGCACGTGACACATTTAGTGACATTTCTCGTGCGACTACTTTCGTTCTTCTTTAATCCGTGAAGAATTCGGCTCGAGTTACTGGCGGACAGATTTTTGTGACAATAAAGAAGAGGCCACAAGGACACAGCTCCTGCATATGTGTTACTTTTTCCTGATAGCCAGCCGGTGCTCTGCGCACCGCCTTCTGTTTGTACATCAGCGCAGCTTCCTACATGCGACATTTTTTTACATCTGCCGGCACCGCACGGTTAATTCAAGAAAATAACGTTGAGCTGTAAGACAGCTTCGCACTTTGTGCCTTTCTTAAATCTCCGCATGCTTTCTCAGGTTAAACTAACGTGAATGAACTGCATCAACTCAGAAGAGTTCCTCCATCTGGAAGCAGCTTTCCATTTGTAACCATTTATGCGAAAATAAAACGCGTCAGACGTAAGCGGAGCTCACGTGTTATATCTTTATTTCACTGTGCCGCCGTACACTTTGCGGAAGTACATTCCTCTGTAGACAACTCATTCAGGAAATTAGGTTAATCAGGGTGACTCCATAAAAACATTATGTTTACATGACTGCCCATTATGCTCATGTAATATTTATCTTATTTATTCAAAATACCGTTAAAGGTCTCATAGAGGGTATTACATCGGGGGAGATGCTTGCCAGAAATCATGCGGATACCGTATTATTATGCCCATTCTGTGTTTATTATGTACCATTACGTATGCCTTCTTATAGATAGATAGATAGATAGATAGATAGATAGATAGATAGATAGATAGATAGATAGATAGATAGATAGATAGATAGATAGATAGATAGATAGATAGATAGATAGATATGTCTGGGCTTAAGTGGTATTCTCTTGTGTCAACAGCGATTCAAATGAACGAAATACAAGGCGAGGGCGCCCACAATGATGGTCGTCACTTGTCATCGCTTATGAACTTAAACGTTGCCCTTTGAGCAAAGTCTAAGCTTAACAGCTGCATAATTCAGTGGCGATGCACGCTGCCGCTTTGCTCAGCCCGTCAGCGTTGCTAAATACTGTCTCATTCTGCTGGCACCAATTGTAACGAGCTCAGCCATGTGGCATTTGCGGCGACAAAAAAGATTGGAAACATTTACCGGCGGTACACGCGCAGTGACGCGGATCGAGCGACCACCACAAACTCCCGCCTGGTTTGAGGACCGCTGAAGAGGGGGGAGAGGAAAAAAGAAAAAAAAAGAAAAAAAAAGGAGAAAGGTGACGCAACGCAAAACACGTGGTCTTTCGTACACTCGCCGCAGGCATCCAGGAAAGACCGAGGCTCGCCGCGAGTGGGAACACATACCGAGGGGGCTCCTTTTGTCGCCGGAAGAGCCGTCACCGGCGTGCCTGCCACCCGACGCCGTTTTCCGCGTCACAGCCGGGGCATTCGCCCCGCAGCCGCGGGAAAGCACCGTGCCGCAGCTTTTAACAGCACTCCCGCGCGAGCTTTGACGCTCGACGTGCCGAACTCGGTGCAGTGGTGCGAACGCTGTAGTTCCGCCGTCGCTGAAAAGCCGCTGCATGCACGTTTCGTGCCACACTCGGCACTTGATACAATCCTGCAAAACTCGGAGCCGTGTCGTCGTGCCCCCCCCCCCCCCCCCCCAAATTCAGGGCTTGCATTTACAAAGCCTGTCGTTTGCGCAATAATGGTCCCCAAGAAAGATCTTCGAGGCCAGCCGTGCTGGAAATAGAACCGTTGACGACGGTATTTAACGTCCCAAAGTTGCACCTGGCTTGTGTTAAAGGTTGCGGTGAAAGGTTCGCAGTGGTTTTCCAAAACGAGGGGAGGTGAACAGCACCGGAACGCAAACCTAGCCTGTATTGTAGTGCCTGACGCCAGACCGGATGAAAGTAGAGATGAGTAACCGCCATGCGTCGATTGTGATGGCGAGAACAATGTTAGCGAGAGCACCGAGCTGTGAAAAGAAGCCGCTGCCAGAGAACACAACCTCGGATTCGATCCTGCTGCAATCCTAGTGACGTAACAAGACAACAGGCGCTGATTCGCAGAGGGTTAGATTGTGTTCCCCGTCAAATGCCGCGTGTCAGTTGTCGTATGGCTCAGTGCTTTTCATTAAAGGCCCTGAATCTGTAACAGATTTTTGACGGAGCACCGAAGCTTTGCACCGGTCTGAGAGGGACATTATCCCGCACTCTCGCACAGCATATACATGCGCGCAGCTTGGATATATAGAAAAAAACCTTTTGTGTTAGCTCGGGGATCAACGACATTCCGTATTGAATGTGGCCGACACTATAGAAAAAAAGGGACCGTAGGCCACTACAACTCATCGTACAAACAACAACGAGGCTAACTAACAATTTCCACGAGCTTGTCATCAGCAAGGGAGCTGCACTCAAACGAGAATTAACCGATCCATTGTATGGAGCACCGAGTTCATCATCTGGCTCTATAGTCAAATTCACTGTAGTTATGTTAGAGTCTCACGTGGTTGTTTTCCACGAACGGGACATTCACTTGACTTGGGTCTGCCCATGGCCGGACACACACACACACACACACACACACACGCGCGCGCGCGCGCGCGCACACACACGCACGCACGCACGCACGCACACACAACACACACGAACGGAAGCTTTTGCTTGTATGTGGATCTGCGACTACACCGACATACTGACCTTAATGCGCATTTCCAAGAAGAAACTGATCCGGTATGTATACGCAGATAAGGTTCGTACCTGACGCCTCGACACAGGGTACAGCGCGAAAAGAGGACGTTGAAGAGGCACACAACGCCACACGTAGCGTTGTGTCACGGCGCTCAACCAAATAGCGGACAAGTTCACTCTAATATCACCTGGTTACACCCAGGCGCGAAGCATTAGTTTAATTTTTAGCAATGGTTGACTCGAGACAACCGTTTATCGAATTAAGGAGAAATAACGATACATCTTAACACGATTATCGCAATAACAAATAGACTATCTGGCGATCCTGTTGCATTTCGGCGAGAGCATACCTGCGCATTCGCCTTCTGAAGGCCCTGCACGAAACTGTCGCGAGGACGTGCAGACGACGCCAGGCCACTGGCCAGGCGGCGTGCGCGATTGATTGCGTGTTTGTCCCGCAGCCTGCCCCCGCACCTCTCGGCGTGCTTAATGGGAAAAAAGACGAGCGAGCGACGCTGACGGCGGCGTGACGAGCAGCTTCCATTTGAAGCGCTCGATGCTCTTGACTCTGCATTAACGCGAACAGGCGCGCATTGTGTTGAACCCATAAAAACCCTTGAAACGCCGTTTACTGTGCGGGAAAGAAGGACCGTGAGCGTGACATGTACGAGAAGGGTGGCCTGATAAACTTCTGTGCTCATGCACTTACGGTCTGAAAACAACATGGTCCTGCTTATGTTCATCCTTTCTTGTTTATAATGAATCTTGCGCAGAAGCGGTAAGAAGGTGGATGTATGACAAACTAACATTATCCTCCGAAGTTCATATAAAAAGTGTGTGCCATCGATAGCAGAGAACCGCCTAAGAGTGGTCGCTCAGATGCTCTTGTATGAAAAAAGTGCGGTTGATCCCTACGTCATAGGAATCGGTATAACACGAAAGTGAAACTTGTCTTCGGACAAAAGCGGCATTCTCGCGAACCGAAGGGCGGGAGATTGGTGGGGAGTACTCCCCTTTGCATGTACTACACATAAGCGGCACCTCGACACTGCACAGGGGTCTTTGACAATTGCACGCAAGCGAAGGCTCTCGAACGACACACCTCCGGAGACAATGCAATGAACGCGCTAGCGTCCTGCGCCAAGCTGCAATAAACCAGGAGCATCTGCAAACGGTGAAACCTTGCAAGCGTAACCTAGCTGTTTGTCGGCGGATCGTTTTGTGAACGCACACTTCGCTGGGCGAAAGGCGCATCATTTACTTGTCGACAGCCGTCTATGCGTTCCTGTAATAAAGCGCGGCACAACGTAACTCTATCACATACGTCACACAAGACAAAAAATTACAGCATGTCCACGGAGTGAATGATGGTGAGTGGGCGAAGCTCGGGAGGTTCATCGTAGATCGTGCCGAGTTCCGGATTAATTTAGTTAACGCGCAAGCTACGAATTACGAATCCTCATGGTTCAACTATGCACAAGTGAATCTCCCACCGGCACTTCAATGCAAGGTCAAGATCCAGTGCCTATATATATATATATATATATCTATAGATATATAATATATATACTATATATATATATATATATATATATATCTATATATATATATATATATATATATATATATATATATATATATATATATACACCGTGAATGGGGCCGTGAATGTTAGACGCATCGGAAGGTCAGGAAGACGAAGAGGCGTGGGAGCCACTCCGCGCAGGCAAGCGATGAAGAGTCGACACAGGGAATTGGGAGAGCACTCATTGGGGGGTTTATTTAGCTAATGTTGAATTCCAATGGCAGATCGCGAGCGCTCAGCCGGATTGCGAACGGAGCGCTCCGCTCCGAGCAAGATCGCTCTCGTCAAAATCTGCCATTGGAGTGCATTCGCTCCCGCGGGAGCACTTAGTACGCGGAAAATCTCGGAGAGGGGCTAGCGCAGAAGGGACCCGGATTCCGACTCCAAGCTCTCTAGGAGAAACAGCATGAGCGCACGGCGGGAAGTCTTTCTTGTCGTCCATGGCGGCCACGACTGTTAAAACAGCCGGCCAGCCGGCCGTGACGGGAAGAGAGCCGAGCAGAAGCGGGCGCATAAATGACGTCACTGCGGACTTCCGGCCAAATCCGCCGATTTAGACGGAGCAAGAATTGTTGCTCCACGGAGCGATCCGGAATCCGCGGCTGCTCCCGATCTACCATTGGAATACAAAATTCATGCTCCCAATCTGCCATTGGAATGCAACTGCTCCGTACAGAGCAGAAAAACTTGACCTGGATCTGCCATTGGAATTCAACATAAGACATCTTGAAGTTGGAAAACACACAGGGCAAAAATTATACAACATAGAAAATGGTATCATACCCCGTCTGCCTGCCGGACTGCTCCCCGGTGGTGCCGAGCGTCATGGTCCCCGAGTCCGCTCTCAAAAAAGGCCAGTGTCGCCGCTTAAATAGCATTTTTCAGCCTCCACGGCAACACGAACGTCTCGGAACACCACTGCCTCCCACCAATAGGAAAACGGCTTACAGGGACCAGTCAGGCAGGTCGAAGGTAACGATGCTCTACGAGCTTTTATGATCGCGTGCATCCGGCCTTGCCACAAAACTAATACAAACAACGCTTTCCAGAAACTGGCCGCGGCGCGCACACATGCTCTTCATTTTCAGTGCCCCGTCTCCCGGAAGGCTCCCTGCGGTGCGCGGGCTCGTTTACCCGAGCACCCCTTCTACAAAAGCAGTCGGAAAAAAAAAAGAACAAGAAAACATTCTACGCGACGCGGTCTTCGCGACAATATATATATATATGGGTTGCCGGTGAACGCTTCTCCAACGCGAGCTGGTACAGCGTTCCTCTAAGAAAGAGCGTTTACATAGCCAACGCGCGCCTTTCGCTCTCTCTCTGTCTCTCTCTTTCTCACAAGACAGCAGAGGCACGTGCCGGGAGGCACGCGCCGGGAGAGAGAGAGATAGAGGCACGCGCCGAGAGCGAGCGCGTGCCGGGAGGCACGCGGGTTACGCCTGACGACTGACGCCTGACAAGGTTAGACTAAGACGAGCTTCGCCCCTAATATGTCGCGGTCGTGGCTGAAGCAACACGCCGACAGAACGCTGATGCATGCGCGGGGATAGAGGCGTCGAAACTACTGAAACGCTAACTGTCGGCGTGTATAGTAACGCGACAATTTACACTCTTAAAAAAAAGGTAGTAGAAAAGCTAGTAACGGGACCAGTTACTACCGTTTTGACACCATTACTACATTTTTTTGCCCCTTACTAGCTTAGATGTATGCTAGAAGTAGTAAATGTCAGGGGTAGTAACTGTCACTACACGCGTACGTAACAGGTTAGTAAATGTACTACGTGCGCTGACAGTAGTATATTATGCTGTAATTGTGATAGGCGTACGCGGAATTTAGACAAACTATAATTGATTTGATTATGTTTGAATAAGAGTCACATGCAGCGTGGCTGCATACATATACGGAAAGAAAAAAAAATACAAGAATCTCGATACAAAACGTTGATTACTTATCTGAATCCACTTCTGCTAACCGGAACAACGTGAGTGTCCTTAAGTAGGGACATATACAACGTTAACGTTGCCGTTAAGACATATATCGCGCAGAAGCTTTGATCTTCTGTGTGCGGTAGTGTGTGCTGTCGTTTCTGGTTCGAACATTTATAAGCTGTCACCTAAATATTTCTATGTGCAGCGTATTCACAGGGCTAATCACATGAAGTAATTAGCGATCGGTAATTGGTGTAACACGATGTAATTAGTCAGCACCAATCAGCCTGACCGGACAATGCCTTACCGCGCTCGTTTTTATTTGATCTTTATCTTTTGCAATACAGTCGACCTGATATGACAACGTAAACAGCAAATGTAAACCGAATCATAATAAGCCCGACAAAGGATTGCCATGGTAGTAAAGTTACTACCTTTGGTTACTACCCACACCTATAGCAGTAACTGCAGGTATAGTAAATGACATGGTAGTAAAGTTACTACCTTGCCGTTTACTACCTGCAGTTACTACTTAGGTAGTCAATGTTGTGACAAGCATTTACTACGTCAAAGTCAATAAGTAGCACCACCTTTTTTTTAAGAGTGTACTACTTCGCTCCATCGTTCCTAGGTGGCAGTACCACCGCTGAGAACCGAGAGTACAGTGAAAGGGAGGCGATGTTAATTTAAGAGCAGTTTTGATGGCTAAATACGTTTCCTTTAATCGGATATTATCTAGATGCAAATTGTAAAGCGGTCCAGTAGGCCAAGCAAAGTGCCCACCGCGGAGCAAGTTTTGAGATGCGAGCTCCCCACTACAGGCACCGGTCTCGAGCAGAAGAAAGACGAAGAAGAGCGCAGTTGTGCGAGCGTTCTTTTGGTTCTGGCCGCCATTAAAGAAGGCTGTCCTCTTCCGCCGATCGCCTACTGCTTGTCTTCGTGACAACATAATGCCCATCTTTACCTCTATGTTCCCAGTATGTCGGTGGCGTGCATGGTCGGTAGCGCTTCTAGCTTTTACCGCAACACTCTGGCTGGTTGTGGGTTGGAATCCCAGCGGGTGGTACTTTTTGAATCTGAAATGCACGTTTATTTTTCAGACATCTACTTCCTTTACGGAAGTACGTCACAGACTTCTTGGTGGACCCCGGCATAGAACACTTTCGTGTTAAAAGGAAACATAACCGTACGGAGTTGTAACTGACACAGTGTGCCAGTATTTCTTCCTCCTCCGAATTTTACAAGCAGTCAAACATAAATGTATACTGAAGTCAAACAACCAGTCTGTTTAGGTAGGAAAACTATTGTAACACGACCGCACGTAAAAAGCACACAGATCAAGCGTCATGTTGCCGTTTCTCACTTCTTTATTATCTCCCCTGCCCCCTTTGCACTTATTCGGTCGTCGTCTTCTTTATCAGCTTGGGCTTGCTTCACTCCCCCCTCCATTGTCTTCATCCCTCCTGGGATGATATTTGAAAACGTTTGCTATTGAGGCTGACTCGACGGTGCCGTTGGGTCCCACATACCAGACCGTCTTCAAATGTCCCTATGTGATTCATCCCAGAGTTTGGCAATCATTTTCGAACAAGCACAAGTCTCCCATCTGTATTGTTGGTAACGTCGTGTTCTGTTTTTTTTTTTTTTTTTTTGTCGAAATTCCTTTTCATCCTTTCTCTGTACTTCGCTTTCTTGAGTTCTTCGCTCTTCCCCGAAACGGACCGTTGCTTCAATTCCTAAAGTCTTGTCAGCTGGCAAATATGTTGGCTTCCCAGTCGCAGCAAAGAGTGGGGTACGTCCCAGAGCTGTTGTGTAGGACCGGCTATGATGCGCTACCGCCGCTTCAAGGCAGCAATTCCATCCACCTGGGAAGTCTGGGTACACACTTAAGTACTGCTTGATGTCTCGAATAGCTCGCTCCGCCAATCCATTAGCTTCTGGATGATTTGGTGCCGTAAACCTAAGTTCAACTTCACGTTGCTTTGCCCATTCATTCAGTTGACGACTCCGAAAGAAAGTCACCCACATACTGCTTCGTTCCGTCGAGTGCGCCAAATTATGTAACACGAGCGCACGTAAAAAGCACACAGATCAAGCGTCATGTCGCCATTTCACACTTCATCTTTATTATCTCCCCTGCTCCCTTTGCACTTATTCGGTCGTCGTCTTCCTTATCAGCCTGGGCTTGCTTCAACTATCCTCTGGGAACATTATAATCGTGCACTTCGCATGTTCATTATTAAAAGAGAAAGTAAACGACAGAGTTTCATTCCTAAATCTCACGTCGAAATCTCCGCACGTGAACGTCGTGGGTTTCAGAAAAGTTTTTTTTTTTCGTGTTTTAGCCATTGTCTTGGCAAAATTTCCTAAAAGTACCTGTATAGTAATTTCTATTCAGGCCTTCGCAGGCGACATCAGTGCCTATGACAACACAACGAGCTGGTACGGGAACTATACAAGGTGGTGTCGCCACCCGCGTTTCCTGTTGTGTATTCTCTCGTTTACCCAGCACCTTGTTGCGGCGAGTGTGGTGCTTTCGGTATCGTGAAGTGGTAATTTATAATACGAGAGAAAATGATATTTTTTTTTATTTAGCGTCCCATTAGGTTTATTAGTATGCAATATAGGCAGTTCGTGTACGTATGAGGTCTTGTGTTGCTTACAGTTTATTGAACCCTTACAAACGCTCCACAATGACTCAATATTGTTCGTAGGTAATATTCCCATAACGCTGGTCTTTAAGGATAATGAACTGACCGACTGATAACCGCCGATGTGTAGGTCGTGGCTATGGGTGACATGGGACGCGGCCTGCGCGAGCTCAGATCTATGGGGGCCAATTCAATGCGCGCTAAGGTGCACTCGTAGATTTAGTCGTACGGAGAGAAAAAAAATTACAGCATATCCACGGAGTGAATGATGATGAGTGGGCAAAGCTCGGGAGGTTCATCGTAAATCGTGCCGAGTTCCGGATTAATTTAGTAAACGCGCACGCTACGAATCCTCATGGTTCAACTATGCACAAGTGAAATCTCCCACCGGCACTTTATTGCAAGTCAAGATCCAGTGCCTATATATATATATATATATATATTGTTACGAAGCCAGCGTGGGATGGCACATACCACCTATGGGATGGCACATATCGTCCACAGAAGAAGACAAAGAAGACGGGACTGTCTGGTGCGCAGCTGTCCACCATCTTGGTTATGCTGTGCGCCTTACTGTAAATATACGTGTAAATAGTCTTCCCTTGTGTTATTTACGTAACATCTTTGTGGTGGAGGTGCGATGGGTGACGATCTTTGTCTGGCCCAAGGGTCGATCATAGATGTCGAAAATGTCGGCATAGGAAGCCAAAACTCGACAGAGAGCGTCAGCCTGGTCGGGAAGAAGATCAGATCCAATCATTTTTGTAAAGATGCTGTTGTCAGGACCTGGTTGCCGTGGATCTTCAGCTGGGGCAGGCTTGGTTACGGTGACAACGTCAACGTCATGGTCGGTTACAGGAGCGAGTAGGGCAAGGGACATCCTTTGGGGCAACACTTGGGGAACCAGGTCAAAATTTAGGATCGGAAGGAACAGGCAGTTATCGGCGATTGTGGCTACAACATGTGGGACAGCAACACTTCGCGTCAGTCGCACGTCGGGTAAAGGAGTGACGATGTAGTCGCCGTCAGGAACGGGTGGCGTCGATGACAAACACACGTATGTGACGGCTCGCGGAGGTAGACGAACAAATGTTGTAGGGCTTAAGCGGCTGACGGGCACTTCTGGAGCATCTGATATAAGAGGAAGGTCGAGGTGTAGGATACCTGAGGAACAGTCAATCAAGGCGGAGTGGGCGGAAAGAAAGTCAAGGCCCAATATTAGATCATGTGGACAGCGAGCAAGAACGGCAAAGAGAACGACGGTGTAACGACCAGCAATGGTTACACGCGCAGTGCACATTCCTATCACTTGAACAGCACCACCATCCGCAACACGTATTGTATGTGTCGTAGACGGTGTCATAACCTTGTGCAGACGGCGGCGTAAAGGAGCACTCATAATGGAGATGTGTGCACCAGTATCAATGAGGGCGGTTACAGGAATATGGTCCACTTTTACTTCAAGAAGGCTATGGTGCGTCGGGAGCGTCAGTAGAGGATTTTCGGTCGACGAGGGCACTGCAGCTTCACCCCCATAAGCTGCACGATCTAGTTTTCCGGCTGCGTTCGTCCAGAAGAGGTCGGAGAGGAAAAGCGGCGAGGTTGAGGGAAGCGGGATTGGCGACGTTGCGGCGACGGGGAGCGGGAGTAGCGGCGAGCAGAAGTGGCATCAGTATCAGAAGGCTCCTGGGGGGTGAACGACGAGTAAGCAGTAGGAGCAGCCGAACGTCTGGAGCCGGTAGAGCGCATATAGGGAGGAAAGGTCTGGTGAGGTGGATAGGTCCAACGGCGACGGCAGTAACGAGCGATGTGTCCAGCCTGATGACAGGAGAAGCAGATGGGCTGGTCGTCGGGCGTTCTCCACTCCGCTGGGTTACGGGAGGGCCAAGTAGGAGTGAAGGGGCGGCGAGCAGGTTCTGTGGAGTAAGGGCGTGTAGCAGGATGAGTCACTGGGCATGCTAGTGGTAAGCCGAGGTTGGCGAACTCCTGCCTGACCACAGCCTGAATGAGGGACACCGACGGCTGCGATGGGTCACTGCAGTGCATCGTGAAAACAGGTGGTGAAAGAGGTGAAGCAGGTGCTGGAGAGGCTGCTTCGAGCTCGCGACGAACGATGCGTGTAACATTGTCAGCGGCTGGCACATTGCATCGCATGATGAAGTTGCGGTCGTGTTGGGAAGCCGCGTGAATTTGTGGGTTATACGGCGACTCTTGGCGTGTTCGAATCGCCGGCACTCCTTGATCATCGATTCGACGGTGTCAACGTTTCCGTAAACTAGTAGGTTAAAGGCATCGTCTGCGATACCTTTCAGCACGTGAGAAACCTTCTCGGTCTCAGGCATGTGCTCGTCAACCAGGCGACAAAGGGCGAGAACATCCTGTATATACGCCACGTACGACTCGGTAGATGTTTGTGCACGAGTCGCAAGTTCGTTCCGCGCGGCAAGCCGCCGACCTGTGCTGTCACCGAAAAGGTCGCGAATCTGTTCCTTAAACGAGTCCCAGCTGGTAATGTCGGCTTCGTGCGTCTCGAACCACACCCTTGGGGCGCCAGCGAGGTAGAACAGAACGTTCGCAAGCATAAGAGTCGGGTCCCACCTGTAGCTGGCGCTGACTCGTTCATAAAGGTTGAGCCATTTGTCGACGTCAACACCATCCTGGCCAGAAAAGACGCCAGGATCGCGAGCAGGAGGAAGAACCACGTAGGTGGACGTCATGGGTGCCGCGGAAGGGGTAGGTCGGGAAGGTGGTGTGCGTTCGTCGTCTGACATGGCCGGAACGCCGATGAGACGACCGTTGCGGAGCTCCGTGATAGATACAGCGTACCCCGCACCTCCACCACAAAGATGTTACGTAAATAACACAAGGGAAGACTATTTATACGTATATTTACAGTAAGGCGCACAGCATAACCAAGATGGTGGACAGCTGCGCACCAGACAGTCCCGTCTTCTTTGTCTTCTTCTGTGGACGATATGTGCCATCCCATAGGTGGTATGTGCCATCCCACGCTGGCTTCGTAACAATATATATATATATATATATATATGGGTTGCCGGTGAACGCTTCTACAACGCGAGCAGTCGGTATTTCTCAATCATGAAACTCGCTAGGAGACGCTGCCTGCGCCAACGTTGTCTCTCGCGGGTGAAGGCGCGTTCTCCTTCTTTGCGAGCTGGTAGCGTTCCTCTAAGAAAGAGCGTTTCCATAGCCAACGCGCGCCTTTCGCTCTCTCTCTGTCTCTCTCTCTCTCACACACAAGACAGCAGAGGCACGCGCCGTGTGGCACGCGCCGGGAGAGAGAGAGAGGCACGCGCCGAGGGCGAGCGCGTGCCTGAATGCCTGAATTCAAGTAAGCTATACTGCTATACCTGCAATTGCGAGCGGTTCGTCGGGATCGTTTTTTGATTACAACGACGGACACGACAGAACCCTTGGCTTGTAGAGGTACAAAGCTTCGCTTTAAAAAAAAACAAACCCGTTGGTCAAAATAATCCACAGCTGCCTGCTACTACGTGTCTCGTAATCGGATGCTTTATTTAGCGCTTTACTGAGTTGTAAACATGGACACTGGGAAACACAAACCACGAAGCGCTTGCTATGGTAACGCTGTTCAGTGGTCACGATGGTATTTCGATAAAAGGCGCGAGCCTTTCGCCCACAGAGACCTTGAAGCTGCATATATAAACATGCTTGACGAATGACTTTTACGTATTTCCTTTTTGCGTCGCTCTCCATTTTTCAGTTTCGCTCAATTTGGCGGAGGACAACCTTCCTTCGTCGGTGCCAACAATTGCCAAGGGTTCACCGCACCTCTATCTCACCAGGGCGCGGGACAGGGTAGGTGCCCTCACCCTCTCCACCTTATCTACATTACGTGCGCTCTTGTCCACATGTGCGTGTCAGCGAAGGAGAGCTAGCACTCTGCCTCGCGGACACGCAAATGTAGATAAGAGCGGCTTTTATTCTCTCTTATCGCTCACCTGAATGTGCCTTGACCTGAGAACTTCCCATTTTGGACGCACTGTATAGCACTACGAGTCTGAAACCGTGTTTACGAGTTTCTGTGCGGCCACTCTAGCATAATTAAGTACACAGTGTCAAAGAGGCAATTTGTTAAAAGCGTAGGTTAGTTTAGTTTCCGACGAAGTTTCTATCCCTCACGGTTTACTCAGGAAAACTTTGTGTCTTTCTCGATTTACGCGTTCCCACACAGAAGGTTCCGTGTACAACGGTGCATGAAGGGGTGATAATTAAATGTGTATTCGATCTCGTGAAAAACAGAGCAACGATCGACGTGCGTTGTTGCTGCACTCGGCGCCTCCTCTAGCACTAAAAGCACGACGTGTAAATAGAAACTATATTCCATGCATGCAGTCATGTGGCTACGTGTCCAACGGCTTGACGTAACCATTGTGGACAAAGAGATGCTATAGATGTGGCTATAACGGGATTCGTAGGAACAAATGCGTAAAATAGAGATCAAGTGGTAGAAACGTAAGCAATGAAGTCATAGAAAAGGCGCAGAAGACGTGACAAGATTTATCCGAACTGGAGGAATGCGATATTTATGCGCATATATAGCTACGTCATGTGTCTGCACGAGACATTTACACCAGAGCTTTCGTATTTAATAAAACGAAATTGGCGGAAACCCTCGACTTGGAATTGTCAGGTAATGTGTACCACCTGGCTAAGAAAAACTAGTTGTTGGACGTGTTGGTGCATTCTAACAAAGGGAAAGGGACTGCGCGAAGAGACGACCACTTGAACAACAAGGCGCATGCTTGATAACCGGACACAGGCAAGAGCGCGGACTTGTAAATGAATTTCATATATCAGGCAGACCACATAGAAATACACCAGAACTCGCGACACTACGCGTGCGCGGCACACACACTGCCTAGCTATGGTCACCAATAAGCGTCGACTCATTGTTGTACAAGGAAATCGAAGTGTCACTTACACAATCAGGACCTTTTTTCTAGTTATATGGTACGCCTCACGTCTTTCCCTTGCTCTGTTATCGACACCATATTTTGACACCAAGCAAGGGTGACTTACACGTGCACGCGGCGCAGTGAACGGGAAGATGGCCACACCCGTATTGTTAATGATGGACAAGTCATGCTCGCGCAGGCGCACATTCACAAATTTTCCAGTCCGTCCTGTGTAGACTTTGCCGCGAGATAGAAGTGTCTCATATACCACGCCAACACTGCGGCTTACATAGGGCTTATTAGTTTGCTTCTTTCCGCAACCTTGCACCCTATATATTTCGACCTGTTCCTATATATGCGCGAACACAGTCCAGCCAGCTTGTCGGGCGCCGAAAACGCTACCTCCGCGCCGTACCTTTTCGATTTGCTTATACAACAGCGAGATGAAGTCTAATGATGGCCATAGTTAGGAAGCGCGTTGTGCCGCGCACGCGTAGTATCGCAAGTTCTGATGCATTTGTATGTGGTCTGCATGAAATATTCAGTTGCGAGTCTGCGTTCGTGTCTGTGTCTGGTTTATATGGCCATTTTTCTGCGCAGTTCCTCCCCGTTTGTTAACTATTACCCAGTTACTTGTATTACCTGGTCTTACTTATAGGTACGTGACTGACGACTTATTGTCACCAAAAACTCTAAATGCCCACGTTATTTCTTTGCTAGCTGTAGTCATCTGGTCTGTTCTCTCGCTCTTGGTCTGTTGTGCTGCTCTCTTTTCCCCACCACCTGTATGATGCACGCGTGCTATACTGCGCGGGTAGAAAGGAAGCAAGGAACAGAGCGTGGAAAGAGCGCTCTTTCCTGTCTCTGTTCCTTGCTTCCTTTCTGCTCGCGCAGTATAATACCCGTTCGACATGAACCAACTAGCCTGCAAGAAGATTGCTGTATGATGCGGTTACTTTTTCCGGCGACTGTGGTGATTTACCTTATTTCAGCGCCAGCTGTATGGTGTAGTTAGTCGTTGCAGCAAGTGCACTTTTTCTTTTTGCATAAGCTGTATGCCATACTTGTCGCGGCATAGCCGGCAGGCTTATAAACTTGTTTTTATGATCACTGAGTACGAGCTACGCGCTTCTACACTGAATACGAGTACTCTTGCAGATCTACGTATAGGAACCGCTTCTATGTTCTGACGGACAGTTACGATTTTTTTTCCCTTAACCTTGCCGTTATCTTGCTAAAAACGGGCGTCGTAATCGGAATAAGGTTAGTATTTTGTAAGAGGTACCAAGCTAGATAATTAATCTTTTTGGGAGCGAAATAGCGCCAAGGTACAAGGTGCCGAATTCACAAAACTTTTTCAGTCGTAAATGCTTTTTGTCGTTGGCTGGCCGGCTTCTCTAATGATATGTCCAGCATCAGGGTTGGCTGAAGTCTTCTCCTCTGAACATATTTATGGAAAGTTTCCCAGATTCCTTTTTCACCTAAGGCGCTCATTCGGGAGGAAGCAAGAAACAGAAAAGAAGTTAAACAATAAAAAGCTAACCAGAAGGAAAATGTCTGGTGCGCTGCTCTATGCAATGGCGAACACAGGAAGAGGGACTGGGAAGAGGTATAGGTTGCTTTGCTGCGTCTTACCGTAGTCTATAAAACCTTATAGCGACTCAATTATTAAAGCTTAGTTACGCCAACAGCTCATGCAGTTCAAAAGGATATGTTGTTGAGCTAGTTGGTTCATTGCTTGAAGTAATAGTTATGGCGCTAAAACAATGGGACACAGAGAAGGCGCCAGTGTGTGTTTTGTCTTCTCTGTGTCCCGTTGTTTTAGCGCCATAACTATTACTTAAAGCTCATGCAGGTTAGGAGGTCAAAAAAGTACGATTGCAAAGCTCGTCGTTTCTCGCAGTTCTTCTTCGTCAACAACGCCAAGGTGACTCGTCGGAGGGAGCTCACGTTCGAGCAGTACAAGCAGAAGCTGTACGTGATCGACGACGTGCTCGAAGCGTTCATTCCGAGCAGCGGTGTGACACCGAACGCGTTCGAGTTCCTCAACCAGCCATCCATATACAACCTCAACCAGAGGCTCGTGTGAGTGCTTTTTTTTTTCTTTCCGTATGCGTGACGCTCTATTATGCCAACTCGCCAGCTCGTGTATGCGCTCAAATGAATTCGGAATTCCCTGCGTGCTTCAGTGGTGCCGCGTGAATTGTGGTGTAGCAGTAAACGTACTGGTAGCGGGTAAAACAGTGACGGCAATTACGACAGTAACAAGCAGATACAATCTATGAGTAGCAGAACAACGGCGTCTGCTTAGCATTCTTTAAAACGCGTATAGTTTATTCAATTCGTGACAAGTCCACGAAGTACACGGCTGCAATCCAGCCCTCGCATTCTACATCTATCACCGTTAATAATGAAGATTGGGGTATGTGTAATACAGATAATAATAATGTTAACATCAAGGTACTTGCTGTACCGGCTTCTTGTGTTAGAGATACTACCTTGATCTTATCGTAGAAATGCGGACATCTGAAAAAGACATTTGAAAGAGCATAAATTTAACTGACGAGCTGTCACTTCTTGAAGATTTCGCTTAGAACACGACTATAATAGGTCGTTCTTTTTGTTTGTTTTTTTCTTTCGTGATCTCCTGCGCGTGTATATATTTTCAGTGCCACGCGTATAACACTCTCATTGGTGCTCCGCAGGTTCTTTCACTCACGCGTCCAGATGACCTACGAACAGAGCCTTTTCACCGAGGACGGCATGCACACTTTCTTCGTGCCCGTGGACGACGCGGACCCGGCTAAGCGAACCCGCGTTGAGATCGACAAATACGTGAGTTTTACCCCGCGGTTACGGCACGTTTTTGAGAATCAGCGACATAGCAGAACTATGCGCACTTCAATCTTGAAAATACTTGCTGGAAAATTTGTCTGAAACGCATCGTCGGTAAACAAACGGAAAGCAGCTTTTCTGTCTTTGCCTTCTCGACTTCGTCCGCGCTTGTTGGTGAACTTTAATGTGGATTACGTTGGGTCCTCTGTTGTGGCGTTTGTTTTCAATGATGCCGAGCATTGTGAAACAGTTAGGCGCCCCAAAATTATCTTTGCCTGAGCTTTTTATTACGCCGTAAAAATAAAACTTTAATATAAAATCACAGTTTTGTTTTCAATAACTGCTACTTTATCCCCAAAGGATATTACATGAAAACGTTGCGATCTCATACCGGCAAGACATATTCCATGCGAGAGCTTTGTTTCCAATAAGGGTGACTGAAAGCGCCTTTCCTCATCAAATTTGCCTGATTCCTGCGACCTTTCGCAATGTTTTTATGTTGTAACGTGATATAATGTTGAGGCTTGTGTGCAAATGACTTTTTTGGTTCGCAGTTACTATTCGCGGGAAGTGATTAGTAATTAGTATTGAATAATTTCGAAGCGAAATGGAGTAGTCCTCCTATTTGCATAATACCTTGAAACAAACGCTACATGCTGACAGATTTTTATTAACATCGTGCTTTTTGTTACTTGCCAAGAATCTGGAGTAATCTTACGTTTCCATAATTGAGTGCTGTTATGCATCGTAAATTATTGTGCAACAAAGCAAGTTCAACACTTCTCACTACTCAAGCAGCACACGAATTTTATTTTCAGGCTCTTGCTCACTGCCGTTGCTCAGTCTATACATTAAATTTCGTGCTATTTGAATAGCGTTTTGCGTTCTCCCGTTGTTCGCTGTAACTATGCTGCATAAAGTGAAGTAATGCGTGCGGCTTGGGCTGTGTTTTAGGCCGCGTTTCGCTATGTAATTTTACACGTCAGGTAGACACGTTCTACCCCGCGCCCCCCTTTTATGTTTTTGTTATGTTCGTTTTTTCTCAGATTTCTTAGACCGGCTTATTACTCAGGTTGTTCCTGAGTTGCACTAATTCATGATAAACGTTCTAGGCCACCAATTCACCCAAATTCTCACATTTTAAAACTAAACCTGTTCCGTTGTGAGAGTGCATGTACGTACTCGGCGGGCCTTTTCGCCACTTTCACCGACCTCGGTCTGCTCTGCGTGCGTGAGCTCGAGCCCGATCACGGAGAAATAGCGCGCATCCCGAGAGCGCTGTGTGTGTGTGTTTCTTTGTCACCGTCCCGTTTCGTTAGCGCTGTTTAAACATCATGGGAACACACCAACTAGCCCAATCTGTTGTTCTTCTGCATCCCGAGACGACCTGCCATCTACCGCTGCTGCTTCATTGGGTTACGCTTTTAGGGGCCAAGCTCCTTAGGGCGTTGGTCTGTCCTTCCTCCGTACATAGTATGTAGCCACCTGTAGTTTTATGAAGTGCTCACTAGATGGCGTGATGGCGCCGCGGTGCTCGCTTCATTCAGATGTATGGGAACGCGTAGCATGGGAGTCCGTCCGTCCGTCCATCCGTCCGTCCGAGCGCTGCGGTGCTGCTTAGCTAGTACGTGAATTGATCAATAGATGGCGCGGAGGCGCTCGCTGCGTGCTCTAGTGTGATAGGAGAGCGCTAGATGGCGACACACAGTGTTTGTCACGTCTTTGATGATGTACTGGGCAAGATTCACGGAAGATTAACGGTTTTTACCGATTAACATCCGGAGCTTCGCCCACTCATCATCATTCACTCCGTGGATATGCGTGGATTTTTTTAAAGATAACCAGCGCAGCTTCCTTGCGGGCCTGCCTCCGTAGCTACGGTTGTGAGCGGTGTCGATGCCGTGTATGAGGAAACCGCGGGAACACGTCGCCGCCATATTCAACGATATTGCGCGCGGGTATGACAGGAAAGCTGAACTAGGTAAAGTGTCTGAGAGACAACCGTGCACACTCAAATACGAAGTCTGCGCACGCACATTTTCCTGGTCTCTTGTGATCGGGTGTAAAGGTTTTACACGGTAAAATGCTTCATGTTTTGAAACTTTCAATACTTAGCCCTTATACGCTAGTTTCTATAGTCACTATATAACGTTAATGAAGATTTTGATCTGGGCGCGGGCAATATAGAAACTTCACGCTGAGGTGGCGCAGCTTCAAGGCAGCGCGAATTTTCCTTGGAAAGCTGGTTTCACGGCATAGTGACAATTTAATGCGTTGAAACCACCTTTCCAGGGGGTTATACGCAGGAAATGCGTCAATCCGTTCGTTTGCAATACTCCGAAATTTCTGAAACTTTATATTGGGATCGAAGCGAGTTACAATACCGCAATATTCGTTCGATTACTCGAAGCGTTGAAGTATTCGCACAAACCTGCTATGTTTGTTTTTCTTCTTCTTTTTCTTAGGTTGTTCGTGGCCACGTGATCAAGAACCGCCGACTGTTCACACGTACAATGGGCAATGAGACGTACGAGTCGGCCGCGTGGGAGGACAACGCCGTGAAGGTCGAGCTGTCACTCGCAAACCAGTCGGATTCAGCCGGCGCCGAATACACATGTGAGTTAACCCTCTCTGCGTATGCGATCGCATAACTCTGTGGTGGCAAACGGAAATGGTAAGAGCAATTCAAGGTCAATCGCAATCACTGCTTAACGTGGAATGATGTAATTGCTAACAGCGACGACTAGTATTCGCCAAAGACGATTTCACTGTCAAAAATTACTCTGTCATAGTATCAAAAACATCGCTCTTGCCGGGAGAACACGCTTGGCAAGGGATAAGCACGCGCGAAAAGAAAGGAAAAGAAAGGAAACGAAAGGAAAGAAAAGGAAACGTAGGTGGCGCCATTACCTTGCAGTTGCCGCGGCTGTCGCCGCAACGTCATAGAATTTTACGCTACCTATACCAGGGCCTGCACGATTTTTAATTGGTAAAAATGTAGCACATTATTTTCTAAGAGGGCCAGGAACTTGATGTTACCAAGGTTCATGACATTTTGTTGATACACGAAACTAAGAAATAGACACATGCGCTGCGATTTCGGCTCAAAGATTAAAAATCCAACTTTGACGCTGTCACTAGCTCTCTCTCATTCTTTCTTCGGCTGATAAATCTGGTGAAATCAACGCAATTAGAGATTTTATAGAATAATGTATTACTCTAAACTGATTAATTGTTTCACTTTGTTTCCCCTTAAAGACGTAGTACAACCATAAATAACCGCTGAAATGCAATGACGCGTGTCGTCAGCGTATGAGAAAAGCTGCTGGCTTATTGGTTCATGCGGGCGTGGTTGGCCTTGCCCGCAGTGTTCGCCCAAAGCAACACCATGTCGACCGAGCCGCAGCGCCAGAAGGGCGTGGTCTTGTCGAAGATCGTCAAGCCCAACATCCCCGTCAAGAATGGCGTCGTCCACTTGATCGAGAAGCCTCTCATGGTCGTCGACACTTCCATCAAGGACTTCTTCCACCGGGAACGTCACGGACGCCTCGAGTGAGTTTTGAACTGTCGCAGTTTGGCAGTGACGGCATGTGTCAGCCGGTGCAGTTATATGCACAGAGCCAAATATGCGCAGAGTGTGCAGCGACTGAAACAAAAGAGTTTTCAACCGCCCCTGTCCATGAGTCGAGCCATGAGCATGTAATGTCATTCTCACTACCGAATTGATAGACCACTGTCGTCATGAGCATTTTTTTTTATCGCGGTATGATCGCGGCACCTGGCGGCGCAGATTTAAGCATCTATAATAAACGGGGCGTGCCAGATCTCGGGAAGCCATAGAAGGTGCAGCGTCCACGTTGCGACTGCCACGGACAGCCCAGAGACCACTATAGCGTGGACCCAACCGACAGGCCGTGTTGAAAAGGGAGAGCACGTTTGAGAAGGATGGTGGTCTTATTTTGCGCATAGCTGCCTTGATACTCGGTGGTTCGCGAAATTTATGGTCTGAGTGGTTTGATAATGCTGCATCCTATTCGCTGACCCAGTAAAAAAGAAAAAAAATGTTTCAGGGACCCTTTAACAACGGGATAAATGTAAAGGCCATAGCGCATAGAGAAGACGAAAAACATAACACGAATAGAATAGAGTGTACAATCAGAATATAAAGCTAGTGAAGTAAGCAAATGTGAGTTCTTCGAGTTTTCTCTTTGAACTTGCAGATACTGAAACTATATCGCGCGAACCTGTTTACCTGTTGATTTTAGGTTGTCGGTTTTATACTAATTTTTTTCTCGTTGCGAATCGTATTTTGAATGTCACCCTCCAACAATGGTTCCTTTCACAAGAAAAATGATTGTAGCACTTGAACGACGTCTTCATTGATTGTAAGGGCCCTAACCACCGCTTCTCGCGGACGAACGCATAATGTAGTCACTATAATGTGTGTCAAGCGTCGTGTTGCAAAAATCCGCAAGAATTGGCAGTTAACCACTATTTTTTTTCCTCTGTTTTTCCCAGAGACTTCATGCGATTAGTGGACTACTCGCCAGATTTCCTGATGGACTTGGATGGAAACCAGCCCAAGACCGTATTCGCGCCCACGAATGAGGCATTGAAAGTGATCCCAGCCAGCGTACTGGACACACTTAAGGCCAACACATCTGGACTAACACAGGTACATTAAAATGGATGTTGCCTCTTCTTCTGATCGAGACATTGATTCTTCATCTTACAATCTACGAAGCGTACATAATGGTCATACCTGAGAAGGTCACTTAGGCTGTACCATTCTGGAATTTCGCTTAAATCTGGGGTGTTTTAAGGAAATGTGGCCGCTTAGACTAGTGGTGCAAGGCTGGACTGAGAGAGGAGCTTGTGGCCGACCCACCTTCTTTCGGCTTCTACAAGCTGAACTAAGCCACGCGATTTGTCTCATGACCAGCTGTTACATGTTTTTGCAGAGAACATGTCACGTGACCAGTTAGCGCACCCAGGATCTCTGCCAGGGGGGGTTCAATCTTTCACGATGGACGGGCATGCGATTACGCAGTTGTTGCGTGTGTATAAAAAAGTAAATAAATGCCAAATAATAGTAACACCAGTGATGATGATGATTTTTATTATATTTTTCGGCGTTTTGCAGATACATTGGCGCCACATTCTAGGACATAGGAGCAGTTACGGAGGGGGAGGGGGTTAGGTCGGCCTCAGGGGGGGTTAAAACCCCCGAAACCCCCCCGTCGGTGCGCCACTGCACGTGACCACCTGTTACATTGTTTTGGCGGACTGATAAAGCGTGACTGTGTTACATGCTTTTGGCGGGACATGTCGCGCGACTAGCTGTGACGCCATGTTACGTGGTTTGGGTCACGTGCCTAGGTTCATACTGGCTTAGCAGGCAATGTCCGGTTGTGACATCTTCCTCCTTTCCTTCCTCGCCTTTGCGTCGTTACTTGTTATACTATAAGAGGCTATGGTATGCTTTACTCTTTCCCCTGCTCATCACCTTCACTTCACTTTCCCACTCCCTTTCTATACTATACCAGTCTACGCTGTGATATGAAACGCGTGCGCCTTTACGCATGGCCGCTGCGGTCGCATTTTCGATGGAGGCGAAAATGCCAGAAGACCTTGTACTGTGCGTTCAAGAACCCCAGGTGGTCAAAATTTTGGGAGCCCTCCACTACGGATTTTCTCTCCTATCGATCTCTTTCAGTCCCTTTCCCCCACCCCCACGGACGCTTAGCCGTGCTCCTACATTGGCTGCAGAAATTAGCGTCCTTTCCTTAACCGAGCCACAGTCACCATCATGCGCCTTTATTTAGTAGTGGGCCGAGGGCATGAGCGCAATAGAAGAAAGTGCGCGCGCAAATGTCGTGCATTTCAAAGAAGTGAGCGCGCGTATTATGATGGTACAGGTACAGGTCTGTGCTTTTATTTCTGCTCGCGGTTCACGGACCAATGCTTGGTTTGAATAGGTGTGCTCCTAAAAATTCAAGCCAGTTACACGCCGTGTTGCGCGCGGGGAGTCACTGCCGCCTTCCGCTGCCATCAGTCGCCCACTCCGGGGACGACAACATGCCAGTGATGATCGAGGACGAGAGAAACGTTTAAGACTGAGGTTTATTTACATATCTACAGGGAGCTTGCTTCCACAATGCTCCACTAGCAAGAGGGTTCTCTTCAGAGGGTTCTCTCGATTCTCTGGGTCCTGCGCTTTTTGATGCCCGAGCTCTTCCCCCATTGGCTCCTGGGCGAAGAAGGAGGGAGAGGATGGGAGGTGCCCAGAACAAACGTCCTTGACCCGCCCATGGCTGGGGTCGCCGAAGGTCCCGGGAGACGATGCCGGAGCCGTTAACGTCACGCGGCCACCACCACCGTTATCACATGTGCACTTGCGGAGACTTTCCATCTAGAGCACTGCACGGGCCCGGCCCGGCCCGCGGGCCGGGTCGGGCCGGGTAAGTAATTGTTGGATCGGGTCCGGGCCGGGCTCGGGCCCACGAGCTTCGGGCCCGGCCCGACCCGGGCCTGGGTCAGGCCCGAATCAGGCCCGGGTCTCATACGTGTCGGTAATGGCACGTGTATGCTTTTTGGTTTTATTATTTTTTGGGATTTAACGTCCCGAACCTATAGTCAGGCTATGTGAGACGCCGCAGTGGAAGGCTCCGGGTAATTTAGACCACTTGAAGTGCATTAGCGTGCACTGAAATCTCACGATACAAGAAGTACGTCTAGCATTTTGCCTACATCAGTGTGTTACATGTAATTTCGGGAAACTGCCTCATATAAGTTCCCGCCATTATATTGAGCGAAACACGTTGTTGCGTACCGTGTATCAAAAGAAATGGTAGTCAGGCAGCACTGCGGCAAGTGCGAAGCAACGGTGAACTGTCCAGATTAGTGCATATAAGATGTACTCATCGGTATCATGGGAAACATTTCGAGTATGCAGCTACGCTCGCATGCCCGCCACGCCTGCTTCCGCCTTCGTGACTCTGTAGACTGGTCAACGCGACTCGTGGGTCATGAATACCTGAGGAGCTGGTTTTCCTGCAGTTTAAGCGCAACAAGCGAAGTGACTCTTGTCAGAAGCTCGCCGATCCACGCATATGTTGCTGATTTTTGTGCTAGTAAGGCAGTTGCAAATATTTATGATTTGGCAATTAGCAAATCAGAACTAGCATTTAACTCGGATGCTCATCATATCGAGTGTTTTTGCTGATTCTCACGGCCACCTTCGTCTTCGTCACACTTCGTCAGTAATTCATAAGCTTCCTAATTCGTCGAAGCACAAGTGTTCTCTTGGCGCTCAAAAACGTGGAGGCGCTCCCGAGACAAAAGTGAGCAAGCACCTTAGAAGGCGATAATCAAGATGATTTACTGCAGTACCCTTCGTAACAGGCGAGTGTATGGGCACCCTTTACCGCATAAATATCTAAGGGGTCCAGAGACACCCCGTGTGGACGAATTTTTCATCCCTTCAAGCTTCCATCTTTCTTCGAACTTCTGCCGCGTTTAGGTTTTTGGCGGTTAAGTAACACACATCAAAACGGGAGACATGAGCCCCTGCTCTAGTCAAAAAAAAAAAAAAAGAAAGAAAAAGACGTATGGCAGCTCCGCTGCTGTGAAACCTCAGGACGTGCGTAGCACCGGCACCCAGCGATTCCCATTCGTAGAGTTCCCACTGCTCAGTTGACCAAAGCGTCAATGACTTCAATGTTTGTGGTAGTGAGTGAGTATGAACTTTATTTGCGGTCCGGAGGTGAAAGAAAGCGGTGCCGGAGGCCCCGTCAATCAATCTGGCGGCTCCACACACTAAACAAAAATAACCAGGAACGGGAGTAAACAGCTTGTCCTCTAGCGCACAACCTTTTCTGGGTTTTTTTTACTACGTAACAGTCAAGGTAAGAATTTACTCTCACGCTAACCGAGTTTTTGAACGTGGAAACGGCAGTAATTATTTACCCCCCTAGAGGTTTTCAGCGAGTATACGCGGAGTAATTTTTTACTGCCTAAACAATGTTTCCTCGGCTTTTTTTAGAGTTATTTTTACAGCTCATTCGAGGTTTACTGTGGCTGGGTAAACATTAGGCTTACGCAAAATGCAGACATCACTCAATTTATTGAGCAGTAAACGAGGACTCACCCTTCGAACTTATAACATTGGAAGCACATTTTCACTCGTTGAGAGCGCAACAAGCACAGGCACAAGCGCGGGAGCAGAGATACTCGAAAGTGCGTTTTCACTTGGCCGCCATCCACCAAGACCGGCGCTAGGACAGCGAGAATCGCACGAACTCAGCACAAAACCACGCCGCACTGGTAACACTCGGGGTAGTTCGCCGTGTCGTTGTCGTACTCGTTGACGATGCGGTCAGTCAGGAACGTTTGCGACCGTAGTTTCCGTGCTTTCCCAGAACTCGGCGGTGCCTTCGACACGACGGTCACTAGGCATAGCTGCCGGAGATGTCGCGGTATCACGTTCTAGTTGACGGACGCCGGCGTACGCGTATCGGCACGCGCCGATACGCGTACGCGCTGATCACACTCACGCCGTTCACACTCACGCCCCGAGACGTCGCGTCCCCTCTGCCGCGACCGACGCTTTTGACGAACAGTTGCTTGCAAACGCGCACCATGTGGCTAGGCCTAAACAGTCATTCGAGGGCTATCACGGCCTCCACCCCTGCGCCACGGCAGTTTGGAGTTTGTTACCACGTGACGAGGTACGTAGTTTTGATCACGTGGCTTTAAACTCTAGACATAGCCTCCTATATACTTTCTGTGCCTGCTTGAAGGAGGCGAAGCTACCGTCCGCCCTCTCCCACTGGTTGACTCCGTTCTCCAAGAGATGGCGCCGTCAGCCCTGGGTAGCTTATGGGTAGCGTGAGCGGGGTTGGTATGCGTTCTTCGAGTTCGCCGCAAGCCTGTTGTCAACACGCGCGTTGTGCTCCCGCGACTGAAGAACTTTTGCGCGTTCTCGTGATGCCATGGCCTACTGCTGTGTTCCAAAGTGTAACTCGGACGTTAAACGAAAGGTACCTGGCATTTCGTTTCATGAGATTCCTAGTGACAGTGAAGCGAGAGCAGCTTGGTTGAAAGCTATCGCTAGGAAAGACTGGACGCCGAACACGACATCACGTTACTCCGTTGTGTGTAGCCGACATTTTCTACCCACGGACTACAAAGAAGGATGCAAAACACGGAAACTCAAGCGAGGGGCAACTCCCAGCGTGTTCGCCGACTACCCGGAGTACATGCAGCCGAAGCCGAAGAAACCTCGTGGCGATGCGGCTGTGAGGAAACGAGCGCTTGCTACTGACAATGCTGATACACGACCTCTCAAGACAGTGACTGCAACAAGCCTTTTTGTTGGAGCCGATGCAGACTCCGTGCGTGCGGATGGACGTTCCTCAAGTTTTAGCTTTCCAGACCTTACAGAAGTTCCGTGCTTCACCGTACCAGCACAAGTTGAGGTGGGTGCTCCTACTGAACCGACCTCAAAGCACGAAGCCACCCAGGTAGATGTTCGCAGCAACATTTCTGTTTTGGAACGCCAGAAATTTCGACGGAAGGAGCGCGATTTAAAGGCACAAATACAACGGCTGCGACTAACAGTTCAAAATTACAAAGAAGAACTCAAGCAATTGAAAGAAGATTGCAATTTGACTGCTTTTTTCAAAGTAGTTGAAGCCGCGCAAGAGAAGCATGTAGGAGCCTGCATACTCGTTGATCAGGTGAATAACTTCTCAAAAATCAGGCCTACTTACTCCGAGGTTACAGTTCGCAACTGCATTGTCTTAAGAAATCTGTCTCCAAAGGCCTATGAATTTATTAGAAGCGAAAATCTCCTGAAGCTTCCAAGCAGGGCCACATTACAGAGGTTTCTGGGCGTGAATACTGGTGAAGTGGGATTCACAAGCCTCGTTAAAGAGCGTCTTAAAGCGGAACTGGAAAATCTGAACTCCCAGCAAGCTAGAGTGTGTTCACTAGTTGTTGACGAAATGAGGATACGACAACGCCTTCAATACAACAAACAGAGAGATGCCTTTGTCGGAGAGGTTGACTTTGGTAAGGATTGTGGTACACCAATGAAAGGGGAACCAGTCCTAGCAAATTCACTGATGTGTTTTCTTTTGACAGGACTCTCCGTGCGCATTCGAATACCCGTGGGGTATTTTTTCACCAAGAATTGCACTGGACAGCAGCTGTTCATGCTGATTAAATATGTGCTGAAGGAAGTGGAGACAGCTGGCTTCATTGTAGCACGCCTTGTGACAGATAATCATAAAATTAATGTCCTCGCTTTAGAAACACTCTGCGGTGGGAAACTACAGCATTCTATGAAGCATCCCCAAGATCCTCACCGAAAGCTGTTTGTTGCCTTTGATCAGTGCCATCTGATAAAGAATATCAGGTCGCAGTTCCTGGCCCGAGACATGGGGAAAAATGGTGAAGTTACATCCTCTCACGTGAAAAGCCTGTACAAGATGCAGCAGGGGAGTGTAATCAAACCTGTACGTTTCCTTACGAGGAAGCATGTATTTCCCTCGAATATTGAAGCAATGAATGTCCACAGAGCTGTTCAGATTTTCTCCCCGGAAGTTACAGCAGCATTGAAGCTGTTGCGGGAGCAAGCTGGACACACGTCTGACATCACCTTCGCTGAAGCAGGCGCAACCATTGAGTTCATGGACACAATGCATCGGTGGTTTCTTTTGATGGATGTGAGTAACTGTGTGCAACACATACACAAGAACATGCCAGACTGCAAGCAGTACGAGTCTGCTTCTGATGAGCGCCTTGTGTGGCTCACATCGTCTTTCTTGGAATACCTTGAAGATTTGAGACGTGACTGCCAACCAAGGCAATTCCTTACTAAGGAAACATATCAAGCACTTACACTGACAACAAAGTCCAATGTTGAGTGCACCAGATACCTACTAGATGTAGTCTCCTTCAAGTTTGTGCTCACGAGGAAATTCTCTTCTGACCCGATTGAATCCTTTTTCGGATGGTTAAGGAGATCAGCTGGCAGTAATGACCAGACTGACGTTCGGGCTGTTTTGTCTGGTGTCGAAAAGGCCTTAAAAACTGGCATAATTTCTGCTTCAAAGACCAGTAATGTAGTGGATTCATCAAGCCATGACTCAGATGCACTTAAAGTTGCAAGCAAAGAGAACGAAGTGCAAACAAGTCAATTTCCAGTCGAAGCTAGGGAACTTCTTCAAGAGCTCCTAAGAAGCCCTGCTAGCTTGCTTCCGACTGTGGACACTGCAGCACTTGCTATGGTGGGAGGCTACGTGGCCCGTGTTATACAAGAAAAGATTGCTTGCAGCTCCTGCATTTCATTTGTCACAAAGCCAGCATCCTCATCCCCTATTGACAGTCTGATTAGGCATCAGGACAGAGGTGGGCTACTGTACCCCTCAAGTGAGCTTGTTAATGTTTTGTATGCACTAAAGAAGTACACTGAACTCATCTTAAACAAGCGCAGAGTAATGTCAAGACCTCTGCAGGAAACAGTAAGCAACGCCGTTTCTGCTATGGCAGACACTGACGTCTTTAAGGGTGTTTGCACTGAGCACCGTTTGCAATTTCTGGAGCTCATTTGCATCAAATTTTGCAAGCCTGTGTTCACCAACTATGCCCTGGGTGTGACCGACAAACACGATGTGAGGAAGGCACTTTACCACAAGCCATTGTCGAGGAAAGTTCTCAAGCTCTAAGTTGTGTTGTTGCAGCTACTTCACTGCACTATGTTTTCATTGCTTTTTGAAATTGCTTACTGTACGCATGCGCCTTCAAAATTCCAACAAAATAAATATTTGTCAAGAACAAAGGAACAAGTGTTGTTACTGCCAGAGTTTCACTGCAATACCACAATGAGTATGTGAGGCATGCCGTAATGTAGGACCCCGGATTCATTTTGATCAGATGTGATTCTTTAATGTACACATATATCTAAGCACACAGCGTTTGTACATTTCAAATTCGTCAAAATGCGCCTGTGGCCGCGAAAAGAACCAGCAGCTTCGCGCTTCAGAACTTAATGCCGCCATAGCCGCTAAAGTAAGACACCGTCAAGTAGTGCTGTCATATAGCTTTTTTATAGCTTTTACAAGAGGCAAGGCAGCTACAAGTATTACAAATACACCTAGGGGACTTTGGGGTACTGAGGATTTAATATTCTTGAGGACAAGTATCACTTTAGCGTGTTAGTTTGTCGCGAATACGATGCAGTGCGCGCAGAGACAACGAGGTACACAATCCGCATTCATACGCTTATGTTGGCTTATATTATGTTTTTATACTCCTTTAATGCCTACGAAGTGATAGTAAAGTTGTCCAAGATGGTTATAATAGTGCGTTTCGACATTTCCGCCCAATAATTTTATGCTTTTCGCGATGTTCATTACGTTAGCAGTGACACGGCGCGTCGTCTGCACTACCCAGGGCTGCAAGCGCCACCTGTCGGCTGAGCGTGGAACTAGACGCGACGGCGCAACGGAATGGAAAGTGCGGGAGTCGAGCAGGCACAGAAAGTATATAGGAGGCTATGCTCTAGACTGGGGTTTTTTTATCACGTGACACAAAACCCCCTACGTAGTAAAATAGGGCAATAGCGTCCTTTTACTACCTTTCTAACAGGTGGTAGTAAAACTATGTCATATGCTCCTTTTACCTCAACAAGACGTAGTAATTTTGAAAACAAGGGAGTTTTTAAGGCTCATGAGCCGCAGAAACCCAAATATCGGGCAACTTTTGCTTACAGTGCACCCAGGTCGGGGTCGGTAAGCAAGTAAGGTAGTCTGTCAAATGTTCACCTTTAAAGGTTTCCCCCGCACGAGTAGAATTTGTAAGGCAGATTCGCTAAGTCGGTGTGCGACATGTGTGCTACTTTCTTTTAATTTTATCGTCTGCGGTATCACCGTCGCGTGTTAAATGTACCACGATCCAAAATCGTGGCGCGCATAGCTCGGTGCGTGCGCTAACATGAGATGAATATAGTAGGTAATACAGATTTTGCGGAAGCTATATACAGAGGCATAGACTGAGTATTCTGTGCCGCACTTGAGATGCTTAACACCCTTTATGTTGAAACAAAATCAGAAGAGCCCAAGTTTATTCATATGACAGAACGCGTAACTTAATTTATTGACTGAACATTTGACACCACCTGAAATGAAGCCTATACTAAAGCAATAGAGTATGCCTGATCCGCGTGAAATGTCCTTCTACGTGGGCGCTACCCCTCTCAGAAGTTTGCTTTTTCTCTACCTTTCGCCTTTTCCTGCCCAACGTAGTCACCGCTTTTTCCTTTCTGGCACATATCGTCTCCACCGTCACAGCCGCTAGCTGGAAGACTGCAACCACAAACTGCGAGCCACAGATAGCCAGACTTCGCTCCCCTGTTCGCACCGAGGCCTCCGGCCCTCGGCGGCAACCCACTCTCTCGATTCCAGTCATTGCGTGGGATCGCGCTCCGGACACCTGACCCGCCGCGTTCGACGGGGAGCGCTTAAGAAGCCACCGGCTAGTTCAGTTCGGCGCTCTAATAAGGTGTTATTTCGGAAGCCCTCAGTCCGGTCTTGATTTAAAGTACAACACTTCGAAAGACCGAGGACGGTCACACAAAGGCGACGAGATAGGCATCTAAAGCGAACAGCGAGGACGGTATCTCGCTCGCTAACGTGTGTGGCTTGCTTTGACAGATCTGTGGCACTGCGGTGGCGGTGACTTGGCGAACAAAGGTGCGGGAGAGGACTCTCCTTTTTAGCACGAAAATGTAGCGTACGTTGGAGACAGTTGCCTACCGAGGAGTCGAAACGACAGGTTTAATAACACTACTCAGCCTGGCGAATCTTCCCAGGAGTAGTTAGAGCGCGTTTTTTTTCTCTCTCTCATTGCATTGTGCAAGAAACAAAGTTTGCAGGATAAGTTCTGCGCTATTTACCCAATAGTCCCAGCAATTAATGTAAACTCCATTGTAAATGTCCGCCGTTTTTCCATTTTATGTGGGCGTTGTATGCCGTAGTCGTTCTTTGAAATGAAATCATGAACACGGTTAGCACTGCGTGCATGAGACAGCCAGCTATGCCTCCTCATACATCCCCTTGCAATTCTTTAGGAGATGTGTTACGGGCGTAATTAACCGAAGGTAAACACATTACCAGTGCAAATCGTGACACTATCATAATCTCTCACAACACTCTCCAGAAACTATCTTGGGTGCGGCTGATATCTTCACTATAAGCGAAGATTGGACAGTGCCTCGTTTATGGTCAAGGAATAATTGGTTGAATTTGGCCGGGCCGGGCCGGGTCGGGCCGGGCCCAAACCTTTCGGGCCCGGGCCGGGTACGGGCCGTATTTAAAAATACCGGGCCGGGCTCGGGCGGGCCGGAGCACGGCACTTTCGGGCCGGGCCGGGCCCGGGCCGGAAAAAGTCGGCCCGTGCAGTGCTCTATTTCCATCTGTTAAAGTTTGTGGTCCGATGCTGATAACGTGGACACTCGCCAGACGAACCACTTCCAGGTGTGCCGGACGGGGTGGCTTCTTCGGCCAAATGGCTACACGTACATGTGGGCTCTTGTCAATAAAGAACCACCCTTTTGGCTCGGGGGCAGATGTTTTCAATTTGCGCTGACGCGGAGCTCAGGCCTAACGAGCCGGCGACTTTCCTCGTCGGGCTCGTTTTGCACGACAAACGTAACAGCCGACAAAGCAGTCCGTATAGCGAAGCTACTCTTTTGTCGTTGATCGTGGCGTAAGTGGCAAGGGTGCCAGGCGATGTCCCCGCGGCTCCCGGCAACGAACACGCAACTTCGAGCTAAGCCTTTTGTACACTTTATCTCACATTGGCCTTAATCACTGTAGTGTAGCGGTGGGCCAAGGAAGAGTGGGTCGTGGGCAGAGGGCAAGAGCGGGTTCATTCTTTAATTGTGTTTCGAGTGACGGAAGTGCAGCCGTGGCTGCCGCGATCGAACCCACAACTTCACGCTAAACCTGTTCTACGCTTTACCGCACGTTGGCCTTCGCAGAGTCACTGTCGAGTCCGGCAGTGGGTCGAGGGCAAGAGAGGCCCCGCTCTTCTCTCCTGCGTGACTGCGAAATCATCCGATGCACGGCACAGTCTCGACATTGAACCACCCCGAAACAAATAAATAAGCAAATAAATCGTTGTGAACAAGCCCAGCACACTCCTTGGGATAACTGCTTAGCTGCTGGTGTGAATGAAACCGTCTGCAGTTCTGAATGATCTGCAAAACGATGGTTAATTTTGCGCTGTCTCCGGCGCAGGAGGGATGACTGCAGACGTGCACGTGAATGATCTATCGAGTTCAAACCTACTGTCGCACGGGTGCTCTAGGCGAGAAAATAGAGAAAGGGTTAGAAGGAAATAGGGAGGAGGAATCATGGGTGGAGCGCAAGTTGCACCTGTGCAGCATCGTACGATGATTTAACAAAAGCAAAACACCACCATATCCAAAGGGAATGATGTTAGAGGAGCTTGCAGGGAGATGATCGGGTAACCCGCGAATCCTCCGTACACATCTCCTACCATCATATATAGACGTGACAATGTTGTTATATATACATTACATACACAATGTTTATTAGTATACATTTTGATGGACTGTATACATCATATATACACAGGAGATGTTCTTTTGCAAACTACAAGAAGGGCGTCCCTCGATGAGCCCGGGCACTCGTTTCCTTTGAAGGATGATTGCTTTATGATGCATGAAGTATACAGGGTGTTTTTTTTAGCTGCAACACATTTTTTAAATTAGAAAAACGTAAATCGCGGGAATCTCTTGTGCACCATTCGAGTATAGGGATTGGCGGCCTCTAGATACAGAATAATTTCCGCACTTGTGCGCATAATTAGCAAAATTACGCTAATTAACTTCTTAAATATCAGTAATTGGTGGCTACAGAAAATGAGTACTTTAGAGCCCGTCCTCGACACTACCTATCCCAACGATCAAATTTTGAATAGCGGAGCGCATGTCGGAGCTACACGAACAATTAGTTCCCCGTGGCAGGATCCTTGAAACCGAAACTGTGCGCCAAAAGAGCGTCTGTGACGTCGATGTCGCCGCCTCCCCGGATTTCGTCACTCGCCCGCGGGGCCCAACGCCGCAGATAACTAGGAGATAATGCAAGCTGCTTGCGCGGCCGGAGCGGCCGTGACCACGGGCGAGTGGCGAGTGACGAAGGCCGTGGGGGCGGCGACATCGACGTCACAGACGCTCTTTTCGTGCCCAGTTTCGGTTTCAAGGAGCCTGCCAAGGGGAACTAATTGTTCGCGTAGCTCCGACATGCGCTCCGCTATTCAAAATTTGATCATTGGGATAGGTAGTGTCGAGGACGGGCTCCAAATACTCATTTTCTGTAGCCACCAATTACTGATAATTAAAGACATAATTAGCGTAATTTCGCTAATTATGCGCGCAAGTGCGGAAATTATTCTGTATCTAGAGGCCGCCAATCCCTATACTCGAATGGTACACAAGACATTCCCGCGATTTATGTTTTTCTAATTTAAAAAATGTGTTGCAGCTAAAAAAAGAACACCCTGTATACATTACATATACACAAGAGATGTTATTTCCCAAAGTACAAGAAGGGCGTCCTTCGATGAGCTCGGGGACTCGTTTCCCTTTAAAGATTATTACTATATGATCAGTAAAGTATGCTGCCAAGGGATCATCGGTGATGGGACGCAATGGAAAGTTCGAAAAGGCAACATCGATACAGATGTCCCTGATGGTGGTGGGACGTTTGAAGTCGTACGATACGCATCGGAGAGCGTAACGTGACATCATGTGTTAGACTAGGCAATCGCTTCGCATGATGTCAACGTTCAGATCTCTGACGAGTGAGTACAGAGTTTGCTCCGCGTGTAACCGGTGCTTGACAGTGAGCCCTCTTCGCTTCGGCCTCCCGGGCTGTCACCGCAGGGTCTTGGCGGCGAGCCCGAGCTGCTGCCTTGGCTTGTGCGGTGTTCATGTGGCCGAGCGGTAACGAAGAGTGTTCACTCCGTGAGCTCCCGGCGAAGAGAAAGGAAGCGCACGAGCGGCGTGTACACGCCGCCGCCGGACAAGGCCCGAGGATAAGAAGCTTGCCGAGCAAGTTCCTAAAAAAAAAAACGCCGGAGGGGTCTTATCGCATGATCATAATTAGGATTCGCTGCCCAGGAAGACAGCGTGAAACGGAAGAGGCCAGCAGTATTTCACGGTCTTTCTGACAACATCACGTACCTTCAGATAACAGCTTTTGGCATGTAGTCGCGCGGTTTGAAAAACGCCCCTTGCGAGTGTTCCTGCATTGCGTCGGTCGTGGGGGCTCACTGACTTGCTCGTGAGCCATGCTAGCTCGGGTTATCATGACGCAATGGATGTCGCGCGCATGCTTCATTTTTATTTGTTTTCTCATCTTGTCGTTGCGATTCTCGCGCGCCGTGCCTTTGCGGTGAGTGCACCCCATTTCGGTGGCTTCCTTCTGTAACATACGTACTTCATCTACACTGTATCGTGTTACGTTTCCTCCCAGTTTTTGTTTGTTTGTCTGGTCTTCTTGTGAGTTCGTGCTTGATAATAATAGCAATACTTTTTATTGCTTTTGTTTCATTGGGTGCAAAATAAGTTCGCAAGGTCATACAGGCCCATGGGCGATATCGATGCTAGTGTGACAGACATTAGAAAGGTTGCTACAAAATTTGACAGCAAATAAACTAGCAGAGTATTGACGTTAGAAGAGCGCGATTAACAGGACGCAAAAGCAAACTCTGCCATATCGAACTGTATTGCATACAGGCTCAAAAAAAGGATTTAGGAGATTTCACTTATCACTTCATACCACTGTCGTTCTGTAAGCGCCATAAATACTTATCCATTCGTGGACACTACATGCAACTTGAATGTCAGTGGTAATTTCGGGCCTTAGATTATTGTGAAAAGAAATGATAAGCAGCATCATAACTTAAAATTATCCTGTTCTTCTTCTATTCCGATACGGCTGATAAGAAATTTATGTCACTGCCGACGAAGCTGTGCATGAGTAAAGCGTTTGAGTAAGGCTGTTCAGGAAAAGTTGCGGTTTCGCGGCTGTGCTAGCGTCTGCAGCAGCAGAAATATGACGGTACAGGCAGATCGGAATAGAAAGACAGCCGATTACTTCTACGTTGTGGTGCCCGTATAGTTGTGCGGGTGGGTTCACGCTACTCACTAACCCCCCCCCCCCCCCCCGAAAAAAAAAGAAAAAAAGAACGCGCGAAACCTGCGCACGAGTCAAGGCAATAACGCTAGCGTATATTGCGTTTAACTGCGGGAAAATGGCGCCTATGAATAGAGACAAAGAATACATAGCAAGCAGCGCTGCTATAATCAAAATACGGCTGGCTTATGTTGCGTGTAACGCATATTATTCGAAAAAGAAAAAAAAAAGGGTAAGGTGCTTTAGAATTGTCTCAACGTATAAGAATCGATTCCTTATACGTTTTTAATGGCGGAGTTTCTTTGGATATTTGTGATTACGTGCAAGTTAGTCCACGGCTAACAAGCTCTGTGGAGCTCTGTCAGTGTTTTGACGCACAACTGCGACTAGGCTGTATTTTTGCTTAGTAAATAGAAAGATAACATTATAAATACAAAAATAGCGAGTTATTTTCTTGTGCTCAATCTCTCGCAGCTCCTGCGGTTACACATGATCAAGAACGAGGCGGTGGCGTCCGACGAGGTGCTGGACGCTGGCCGCACTGGCATATTCGAGCGGGAATCTGCCAGCAGCCGGCGGATGCTGTACATGCGTGTCGTCGAGGGAGAACACGGACGCAGTGAGTTTCGGCGACGCATTTCGATACGGAGCGCGTGTTGCATCACAAGACGTGAACGGCAAAGTATATATCAAAGCGGATAGCTTCTAACCATTGCAGTGCTCAGGGGGCTGCCGAAGACAGCTGCACGAAAACACAATTACAGAGGCACTTACGTGCATTGAATGCGAAAGTTCAGCGTGTCCGGAGGTGTGACTGCTATAGTGATGTTTACACCATTCCGAAGTCCACGCCACGCGAATTGACACATGAAGTTACCAATACTCAAAATTCGACGTCATCACGACGTCACCAATTACGTCATATTATGCGCTTATTTTACTACATCCCTTCGTCGCGTGGCCTGCGGTACCACCAGCAGTGCACCACGTCTGTTTTTCGTCCAATGGGCCGGCAATTGTTTCGCATTAAAATATGATGCAGGGTGCTTCTAGGCACAAGCAAGAAGATTGGCTCAGCAGCTTGCCCGGAAGCTTACGTGCGCATAACGATAGCCGGAGTTCGGTATATCATGCTCTTTAGGCTTGGTCACCATCTCAACATTGAAAGAATCGGCTCGCGAGTCCACGCTCTGAAGGTGGTCGGCCAACGAAACTGTGGCATCACGAAATCTGACAGGCTAATGTGACGTGGCCTTGAACGGATGAGCAGTTACATATCAGTTACTGTTACGCTCATGTATATTAACTGCAGTCATCCCATGCTCTCACTTCATCGATTAGCAGCGGCGCCCTTTTGCAAATATTACAGCGGATATAAATTCCCTGTATAAATAAGTAAAAAATAATTGTATAAGAACTTCCATTCTTCAATTATTTTCAGCTTCTAGCTGCATTGACTTAAAAGGAATTAGTCTAATTGAGTTCGTTACTGTTCACATTTTCTCTTCTAAACATATTTTACTGAGTGTTCTACCATGAACAAACCACTTCGGCAGGAAGGTGCACAAATATGTTTTCTGTATTCGTAAAATTTCTGCGACATATCTTCCGAAACACCGATAATACGGACAGCCGCGCGGTACCGCCAGTGTCCCCATAGACTTAATGTGTTAAGACGACCGATATTTCGGACGGTTTGTAGCTCTAAATTCGATAATTCGTACTCCGTTCGCGGCTATCGAGCGCAGGGAATGGGCCGCCATTATAGCCTTCGGCGCCTCGATGAGAGAAAGTATGGCCTCAGAGATCGCAATCAAAACTGCGATCATTGAGGCTTAGTTACAGCGTGATGCGTCAATTTTGGAGGCAAGTCGCCCCGCCCCGTCACTGCGATCACCGCATCCTGTTCCGGCACCCCGCGCGTGGTTTGTTATTGCGAGTACGGCCGGCTAGTCGCGTCGGGTCCGCGATCGCTCGATAGCGCTTTCACGTTCCGTCTTCAGTGCTTGTTTACCGTATTTACCCGCATAATTGCGCACCCCTGATGTCTAGCCAGCTTTACAAAAAAAAATTCCTCGCATATTTTACCCTCGCCGTCCGGCCCGAACCAGCCCGCCGGCGCGCGCACGAACAGACTTTTGACAGCCATGCGATCGCTCGGCAGCCGAACGACACTCCCCCTCCCCGCCCCCCCCCGCCCCCCGCCGCCTGCTGATGGCTGCCGAGATAGCGCGAACGCCAGCGCTCGCGCTATCTCAGCAGCCATCAGCGGGCGGCGATTCCTGCAAGCGTGACCAAGACTGTCAAAAGTCAAATCAAAATAATGGTGCCCGGGTGGGTACGGCGTGCCAGGTTGCGACGCATCATGCGGGAACAGGCCCACAGTTGCGACGTAACGGCGGGGTTCGCAATACATGGAATCCTAAGGGAGCTATGCCGGGACCGATGAAAAACAACAGCCGGGAAAACGCAGCAGTGCTCGCGCGGCCGGAGCGGCGGTGACAGCCGTCGAGTGACGAAAGCCGTGGGGGCGGCGACATCAACGTCACAGACGCTCTTTTTCTGGCCAGTTTCGGTTTCAAGGAGCCTGCCAAGGGGAACCAATTGTTCGCGTAGCTCCAGCATGCACTCCTCTATTCAAAATTTGATCGTTGGGATAGGTAGTGTCAAGGACGGGCTCCAAAGTACTCATTTGCTGTAGTCACCAATTACTGATAATTAAAAGGTTAATTGGCGTAATTTCGCTAATTATGCACACAAATGAGGAAATTGTTCAGTATCTAGAGGCCTCCAATCCGTGTGACATTGACTTTGGCTGCAGTTGTGAATGGTGACGTGCAGCGCTGGAAAGCCGCTTACTTAAGCGCTCTATACCATCACTATGCCTAATCGGCTAATAGTCGCCCGCGTACAGTTCTTTTATATGACAGAGTGCGAAATACCCTAAAAGGTTTCTAAACAGACGAAAGAGAGCCAAGCGGTAACTGCTGCGATGAGCCACAATAACAACCCTTATAATCATTTAGGACGCAAGCACTCGCCCGAATAGCTCCTCCATCTTTGGCGTAAGACTTGTTAAATTAGTATACATCAGTAACGGCCTTTATGATTCAATATTTAGTTCCTTCCCCTGCGTGAATACATCCCAGTCTCTCATCTATACCTTCACTCGTCTCATTGAAGCTGCCCTGAACTGAAAAACAACGACAGACTGCTGTCTGTGTGGGTCGACGGCAAGGCGGTCCAGCCATCAACTGGAATTAAAACAATTGACGTAAGCACGATGCTATCATAACCGATAAGTGCCTTTGCAATTTCACTATTTGATTTTTTTAATAGAAAGTTATGTATCTGAACGAAAGCTTGAATTGCAAAATAAGTGGCGGAGTCCATCTTAAAGGAGGTGATGAAAGAAGCGCGTGCCCGATCTGGATCGTCCAGTAGGCCAAGCGCGAGGCCTGTGGCCTTGCCATACATCCACCGCTTCTCACACCGCCTAAAGAAGGTGGCAACGAAATGCGGAGTGCCGGTGGTTTTCACGGCTCCAGATAAGTTGGGGCGCGTTTGCCCAGCAGTTAACGGGCGCAAACGCAACAACGCATGCACCAGGCAGCACGACGACCCGTTTGTGCCATGCGAAGTTGGCGTTGTGTACAAGATTCCGCTTTCATGCGGAAGGTGCTATATTGGTCAGACCGGGCGTTGTCTCAATGTCCGATTGCTTGAGCACCGTGCGGCAGTTGACGCGCAGGCAGCGGGGGGGGGGGGGGGGCATTTGGCGGTCCATTGCCGCAGGTGTGGTTGTGCTCCAGCATTCAGAGCGACACGTGTGCTAAGAAAAGGCAAAGACCAAATGACACGTGAAATTATAGAGGCGGTAGCGATTAATGCTAACAAAAACGAGTGCGTAAGTGTTCCTTCTATCGCCTTGTCTCAGAAAGAGTATGAATATCTTAGCTTGAATCTTGCCAACGTAAGGTGGTAACAAAATGCGCATTGCACCTGCGCCTGTGGATGTCTGTGCGGGCGATCACGTGTACTTGTTCATCCTGTATGTTTTTTCAAAAAAGTAAAGCCAGTTGATGTCTAGCGCCCGTCCCGTATATTTGTGTCCTCTTTTGTCCTTGTTTGTTCGTCAGCGCTACCACAAAATGAATGCGACAATATACGGGCAAAGACGACTGGCGAGCCAGCGGACCTAGCGCTCTCAACTCCCTTGTCCCGTGTTTTATCAGCGCTGTGTGTGTCAGGTGTGCCTTCCTGTTGTCCGTGTTTGTTCAGCGTGCGCTACCATCAGACTCAAGATGCTCTACCAACAATCCAACATAACCACACCCTCATCGTTTTGTGCTATTTCATTCAAGTATGTTCTATATCGACTAAAACTTTTTTTTTTTTGTTTCTAAGACAGCATCTAGCCGATATGTGCTAACCACAGCTCGCACTAAGACACCTGTTGATCGAGCCAGTCATATGCTACTTAATTTGCTCAATGCGAGATTTGGAGATCGGGGCATCTTACATGCATTGCTGTGGAGGCTCTTTACTGGGAATTGACAGTTGTATGTCGCGATGAAGAAGAAAGAAACAGCATTAAAGGGACTGTCTACCGCTCAGAAAAATTTTTAGGATTGTGGTAAAATTGGGCAGATCGTGCGTCACATTTACGGGAACGAGCACGCTTTCACCCCACAAAAAAGGAATTATGTTTTTAATTTCGCTCTGAAAGTGGTGCAAAAAACGCCGCTAGCGACACCCAACAGCGTGTTCGTCATTTTCCAAGTGTACGAGAACCAGCCCACGCAGGTATGCATACTCTGCTGAAAAACTATTATGTATGTCTTACATGCGTACTTCACCCTGTGAGACACCTTGTTGTAGCGTGCAAGAGAAATTTGTTCTTTTTTTCTCTGCTTTCGGGGCGGCGCATGTGGCGCTGCCTTCGAATTCGTCTGCCTGCGGAGGCGCGTAGTACTGCGCTTGTCATGCATGCGGCGCTGCATGTCCGAGACGCACCCCCGCGCGCCGACTTTTCCTCGCCTCTCCTCCTCGTCGTCGCCTCTGGAATGTCGACCTTGAAGCCGGTTCGCGTTGAGAAGCCTCCCGCGCCCGAAAGGGTTTCCAGGGAGACGACGACGCATCATGCGCGGTACCCAGTGTTGCTGGCATGCCTACACAAGGAAGGGAGCGACTTCGCGGATGAAAAAAATTGTGTTTTAATAATTTCTATTGAGATTCTGGAGAAACCCCTGCACGCTGGGACACTTCGAAAGGTACGCTTTCTGTTGAGCCAAAAAACGGGAGAGCGATGAAGGACGGTAGACAGTCCCTTTAACCTTAAGTGAATGGGCTGTTCAAGGCGCCATTCTTCGTATATTTCGTGTGCACATTTGGAGTATCAGTTGAGGTCTGCATGGGGAACCCTGCTTGTAGTCGCAGTAGAGGTAGGTGTGGGTTTCCGTCAGCGGTAAGAAAAACGAGGCGTTGCTTGCCTTCTGCCAAATCACCATGAGACACATGGGCATTCTTCATTATTATTCTGCGTGGTCGATGTCTCAGCTTTATTAAAGATATTTCCGGATCGCCACTTCAGCTGCAATCGCAAGCTTTACAGGAGTGAAAACGCAGTTCACATTAGGGGCGAAGCTCCTTAGGGTCGAGGCTTGTCTGCCATTGTAATGTCGTAGCCACGCTCGCGCTCCCTCGGCGCGTGATCTCTCTCTCTTCGACAGCGGCAGTCATAAGTGCAGTCAGACGGTGTGTGTGTGTGTGTGTGTGTGTGTGTGTGTGTGTGTGTGTGTGTGTGTGTGTGTGTGTGTGTGTGTGTGTGTGTGCGTGCGCGTGCATGGTGGGCCGATCCCGGAGGCTGTGCACCAAGACAGTGTCATCTGCTGTCGTGAGAGAGAGCGAACGGCGCGCGTTGACTATGGAAACGCTCTTTCTTCGATGATGATGACGATTATGATGATTGTGGTTCGGTTAGGAAAGGATGTCTTTTACGCGCCCGGGAGGTCTGTTCTGTATATAGCAATGTGAAAAGTTACGCCATTTAGCAGCTGTTAATGATGTTGCACTTGTACATTTGCGAGAGGATTCCACCGCCAGCGTGCCGTGGTGCGCGTACACAACGGCGTTCAATAGCAGGCCTGACGGCGCCGACAGCGGATCATTGCGGACGGTGCGAGGTGCTATAGCTGATCGCGTGACGCCTGCGCACGAACGTGCGATCGAGCGGCTCAACGCGCGGCGTATATGCGCCACGGAGTGACTTTCTCGCCACGCCGAGCGGGGACACGAAAAACGCGTTTATCGACGACGCTTTTGTCGGAATATGACGAAACTCGTCGGTGACGGCACGCACGCTCTCCCGCCGATGTATGAAAAGACCAGAGCGCCATGTCTCTGCGGGACCGCGTTGCGCTTGCGGCGCCAGTCGACGGCGCCGTCGTTTTTCGAAGGTCAGACGCCGCGCTCAAATAGAAAATTGAAAAAAAAAAGTATGAAGCGGCGAGGCGTGGCGATATCACTTTGAAGGAAAAGCACGACATCTGAGAGTGGCCGTTTGCTATTTAGCTTGGCTTAGCTTCCTCGTGCTGGCGGCCCTGCGTTTTGTACTCCCAACAGCAGGTTCACACTTCAGCATTCTTGAAGAGCGACTGCACGGACCCTTTTCGCTTTTTCTGTAATGGCAGTAACCTGAATACACGTGTCTACTTCGCGCCCTTGAGATACGTTGCAAGTGAAAAGTTCTCGAGAACCGCCCTTCAAATGGGACATTAGGCGTCTGAGCAATGAAGAGGGAGAAAGATAAAAAGGAACCCTGCACTGCTGACGAGTGTGGCAGGTAAGGGCTAGAAAGATGACAAGAATTAGGTGTAGCTATGGTACCTGCCGAGAACGGGGAGAGCGTTTTCCGCTTTGCGCTTGCATGCGACTTAGAGCAAAAATGCGATAATGTGCGTGTGGTATTTCAAGCGGATGGTGTGATGTTGCGGTGGCGTTTGCCCTGGAGCCAATCACAACTCATAATAATGTAATATGACATTGTAATATTCTCGTTCCTTCGTGACATTCTGAAAGGAACGTAGTTTTCGGTAAATGTTTCTTTGACAAGTTGCATGACCCTACGCAGAGCGCGATCACATTTCTGCTATGTTACAGATACAGAGCTCAGTTGATACGCGCAATACATGCGCTTCACACCTGGCTTGATTTCGCATCGAGAGACTGTTTGCTTCACATATTAATTGCTGTTTGATTGGACACAGAAAAAAAATTGTGAAGCTCAAAAGCTAACTCTAATAGTCGATTTTCCAACGATGTAGCATTATTTTCCCGATCACAGGCTTTCAATTTGCTGAACACTGCTTGAATGAATAACCTATGGATGTATTTTTAACCTCGAAGCATTTCTTGGCGAACTTGGGTCACCTTGACCGCCTACGTCTGGGTGCTCTCCTGGTTGTCTCGTTCACCTACATACCGAATATTTCCATGGTAAAGTACAAATGTATGACCAACATGGGTCACTGACCTTTACATCGCTAAAATGGTATACTCGTCACCTACGTCACGTTAAACGACATTGCACTCTCTTGTGGCTCATACCACCCACGGTATCCGGGTATGGGCCACAGGTATTTGAATTTTACAGAACCTACGTCATCCAATGACCACCTAAAATAGGCATACGAAATGCCGGGACGGCTGTAAATAGACATAAGAAACACTGTGACTGCGGAGATCGAACCCGCAACTTTGAGCGGTGCCTCCTCTGCGCCTCACCCCGGTGCACTGCCCGAAGGATCGGCCCAAACTTCTGTGTTCGCGGTTGACACACAACGTCGGGCTCAAAGAGCTCGGTTTGTAAGACAAGGAACACCGTTCGAGGTAGATTGCGTTTGAAATGTAGACATAACAAGCGCATAGACACACATGTGACCTACCGAGCTTTAAGGGCGGTATCGAACACGGGCCCTCGAGGTGCCAAACAAGCACGCTACCACTAGGCTACGGCTGCTTCTCCCGCTTGGTGTACTATATGTAGTAAACATATTGCACCAACAGTCGTACCGATGGCGCATACGTAACGCGAATTCCGCTTCTAATGTGTGATAAGCACTATCTTAGCAATATCCTGCTAGCATTCGGTATGCTTTTGTGCAACTTAGCTGGATTCCGTAGGAACACTTGAATTAACGACGCTGTCACCTTCCCGTGCTGTGAGGTCCGGGACGCGATCGCCGGAAATAATTCCAAGAACCAACATCTTGGTTTCCCGAAAAAGAGATCCAACGAAAGCTTGGACAATGAGGTTTTTGGTCCCCTTCAGCACACTAGCAAAACGCCAGCAGTGGTTCAAAGACAGAGTAAGAGCCAAGGGTGATCAAACAAAACTAAATATATTCTCATCAAACAGGCAGAGACGTAAAACATACACAACACGGCTCTTCCAAATTCAAACACAGATGGGTTGCCAACGTTACACGAAACCAACAAACACGAACAAGCTCATGCACTGCAACAAAGAATAATACACAAAAGAGTCCTATTCACCAAGTCACTCGAGGCGTCTTCTCAACTCGAAGCTTGCAGGCAGGGCTCGTAGGCTGGCTCTCTGAGTCACACACCACGTCGATTGTTGCTACAGTTACTTCTTCCTCTACTCTTTTATTACTTGCTACAACTCTCGGACAGTTTATATTGCCTTGGAAAGCCACTCTAGAAGATTCGGTGAGGCTCACGTGATACAAGCACGCACAAGGTTGGGAACCTTCTCGCCCATCCTCGCTCCTTCTTGGCTTGGCCGTCGCCTCTTCCTCCCTCTCACTGCGCGAGGAAGGTCGGTGTATACTCTCCGCCTCCTCTCTCCCCCTACGTCTGTCTTGCGCGCGCGCTCGCCGCGATAAGACTTTCTACAAAATTATCTCCTTTTGGAGATTCGGCGTGACCTGGGCGCCTCTTCCGTGCGCGCCGCTTTTCTGGTTGTTTTCATTGGCTTTCCCTTCAGCTCGACGCCGGGTTTCTCGTCGAAATAGGCACTATTTTGTGACAGACGCGAACGATCGCACATCAATTTTTCTTGGAGAAAACAGATGTCTGTGTTTTGGACTAACGTGACTTCCAACGTTACGTCGTATCATGAGGTACCATTCAGTCGCCAGGGTGCTGTCGAAGCTCCTGGTTGTGGGCGCATGCGCTTTGCACAAAAACCTTAATCCTACTCTTAACAGTTGGACTGGATGCCAAACAATTTGTCGTAGGCAATTTTTCTCGTTGGCTGATTCGCATGACACCGATTCACACAGTGTGTGGGATCTGCGGGATTTTTTATTTCTAACTGCGGACGAAAACATCACTCGATCGCGCCGCATACACACACGCACGCACACTATTTTAACCAGTGGGTCTAATATAGAAGTCCTTCCATGCGCACATATAATTGTGCATCTTTATATAATTCTGTTTAACGTTACAGCATATCTGACCCGCAATACCGCGGGTCTCTGAACCCTCACGGATGCTAACTGAACCCTCGCGGTTGGTTGCCACGTTCACGTCTTGAAAGCGAATCCTGAGTTCCATTTGTGACTGCATCGTGACCTTCATGACTGAACTGGCGTTGTTTGCGTGTGTACCTCAACGGTTCCGATCAACTCAAATGCAAACAAGTTAGGTGCGCTCAATGTGGGCATGATTTCGCTTTGCAATAACCATGTTTTTTTTTTATTATTCGCATAATTACCTATGCGAGATTGTGCTCTCGAGTTATCGCTTGCGGAAGCTCTTACATTTTGTATTTTCCTGCTCGCGTTTCATTTTGTCCATTTTTGTACACCGTTATTATACTTTCTGGTTCCGCTCCTTCCCTTCCCGACTTCAGCGTATATGAAGTCGAATTTTATGTTCTCGCTGACTTCCTTGCGCTGTTCCTTTCGTTGTGATTCGTTTCTGCAGCCTTAGCATGCGTCACACATGCGTTCCGATTGCTGCCGCTGACATGCCCTCGCCGCTCTGTTGCAGCGCTAACGGTGGAAGGCGGTGGCGTGAATGCCACCGCCGTACAGGCGGATATCGGAGCCACTAACGGCGTCATCCACATCATTGACCGCGTGCTCGGAATGCCTTCGCACACAATCTACGAGAAGATAAGCAGCGACCCCGAGCTCAAGTGAGTATACACCGGCTGCTTAGACGAGGTGATCACTAGAACACCTCACATTACATTAAGCAAAAGAACAAACAAATAAAATAAAAATAAAACGAACATGTTTGAGAAATCTTCGTGACTTAAAAGAGATTTCCATCAGGGCTGCAAGCATGTACTTTTGCCCGTTTATGGAGCATTGAAGTGTTGTAAACATGGACGGCAGCACCAACCACCCGAAAATTGTGGCACCTTCGCCATCACCAATCTTGCGTCTGGAATCATAAATGGCTGCAATCATCTGCCACAAAAAAAAAATCAACATAAGGTCTTTTTGTGGTGACTCGCCCAAGTCCTGAGCTTATTAAGTTCTCCTAAACCTTGAAGGTTTAGGAGAACAGAATAATATATCAATGGCGTCGTGCCTTTGTTGGAATTTGCATGTCGACCTAACCTCTTTAATATGGAAATATCATCTGTGCGATAGACACGAGAGCATTTCCGTCACAGGGACACGAGGCGCTTTGCGCAACACAAGGGCTGGATTGAGCGGCTCAAGAACACCGACAAGCGGTACACCTTCTTCGCGCCGAGTGACAACGCCTGGCACGACATCAAGCTCGAGTTCCCGTCCGAGTACAAACAGCTGTCAATGGACCAGTTCGGCTACCATGCGGAGAAAGTGAGTACCGCCTTTTATTATGGGATGATGGCTACAGTAAGAAGACATTCCTTATTCTAAATCATCAAATATTTTGTGCCATGTTCATCACGCTGACCGCTCGTTAAGATTGACATAGCGATGTGCTAAGGCTGCCTAAGATATACGGTGCAGTTTTCCGAGTTAGGATGTATGCGTAGCGCTAATTGCTTTAGAGGTAAGAGTGTAGTTCTACGAAACGCTGGTAAAGTATGAATTGTTTACGTGAGATAATAACTGGATATACGATATGGAAGTACTGACGGAAGCCCATTTGGCTGGGATGATTGTTATAATAAATGGATATACAGAGTAGGGATAACTCGTATTTCATGAGCGAGGTCATGTCGACCTCTTCGACAGAGTTTGCATTGGTCAGCGATACCACTCTACTCTGTTAATGGAATGTGGAAGCACACGCTTGGGGATGAAAAAATACATCCGATTAACTACTGCCTTCTGATGCAGAGCAATAGATGGCGTGTCCACGTCTGCAACGATTTTTTGTACCCGCCTGCTTTAGTGGAGGTCAGAGAAGACGTTGTCTTTGGCGCAGCACTAGAGCGTGGCAACGTTGGACGCATATTGGCCAACCACTCTGATTACAACCCTAACGAAACGGCAGCAGATCGAACATGTCCAGTGGGAATCGGAATAGAGCAAATCCCCTTCGCAACCGTGTCCTTCACCTGACGCTCTTTCTGTAAATAAGTACCATCTATGCACGGTCACTTCTGAACGAGCTTTTTGCGGTTGCCATATAACAGGCTGTATAAATGGAAGTGGTGTAGATACCGGAAGTGGAATAACAAACAAAGAGTAGAAACTGCAGAACTGAAGGTAAAACGGGAAGGAGAAACAGGAAGTGATTGTAAGACCGGAGTGCGCACCTTGAAGTGGCTTGGTTGACTGGAAGTGGCCTAACCGAAGGTAGGTCTAACTTGGAAAGCGCGTGACCTAACGGTGACAAAGGTGTCAACACAGAGAGAGATGGTTCGACGTACCTGCAGCATTGTGTTCATTTAATCTGAATGAGCCGAATGAGCTGTCTAGTGGGGCCTATTTGGCAAGACAGTAGGAGTGGCAGCCACGGCCACGATAACGTGATGTTCACGAAAGTATAGCTTTAAAGGGACATTAAAGAGAAAAATTACACTATCTCCCGCTAAAGGGGACCATGAGGCGATGCGAAGCAGCACGGGGGGTGCACACAGTGTTTGCATCGGTTTGACGCTAGCAGACGCTGCCTGCGTCAGCGTTGTCTCTCGCGAACGAGGGCGCGTTGATTGATTAATTGATTGATTGATTGATTGAGGTTCGGTTAGGAAGGGACGCTAATTTCTGCAGCCCATGTAGGAAGCACGGCTAAGCGTCCGTAGGGGTAGGGAGTGAAAGAGATAGGAGAGAAAGGCCGTAGTGGAGGGCTCCTGAAATTTAGACCACCTGGGGTTCTTTAACGTGCATTGACAACGCACAGTACACGGGCCTCTGGCATTTTCGCCGCCATCGAAAATGCGACCGCCGCGGCCGGGATCGAACCCGCGTTTTTTGGGTGGCAGCCGAGTACCGTAACCACTACGCCACCGCGGCGGACAAGGGCGCGTTCTCGTTCCTTGCGAGCTGGTAAAGCGTTTATCAAAGAAAAAAAAAATGTCCGCCGCGGTGGTGTACTGGTTACGGTACTCGGCTGCCACCCAAAAAACGCGGGTTCGATCCCGGCCGCGGCGGTCGCATTTTCGATGGCGGCGAAAATGCCAGAGGTCCGTGTACGGATGATGATGATTGTGGTTCGGTTAGGAAAGGACGCTAATTTCTGCAGCCCATGTAGGGAGCAGGGCTAAGCGTCCGTAGGGGTAGGGGAAAGGAAGGGAAAGAGAGAGGAGAGAAAGGCCGTAGTGGAGGGCTCCGGAAATTTAGACCACCTGGGGCACTGACAACGCACAGTACACGGGCCTCTGGCATTTTCGCCTCCATCGAAAATGCGACCGCCGCGGCCGGGATCGAACCCGCGTATTTTGGGTGGCAGCCGAGTACCGTAACCACTACACCACCGCGGCGGACCCGTGTACTGTGCGTTGTCAGTGGACATTAAAGAACCCCAGGTGGTCTAAAGTTCCGGAGCCCTACTCCACTACGGCCTTTCTCTCCTCTCTATCTCTTTCACTCCCTTTCCCCTACCCCTACGGACGCTTAGCCGTGCTTCCTACATGGGCTGCAGAAATTAGCGTCCTTTCCTAACCGAACCACGATGATCATCATCATCATCGAAGAAAGAGCGTTTCCATAGTCAACGCGCGCCGCTCGGAGAGGAGAGGAGGAATGCCGAGAGGAGACAAGGAGAGGAGGGGGAGGACGATGCGCATGCGCAGTGCTGGTGTGGACGTCACACGGCGGTTGGAGGGAGGGACATAGCCCGGCCACAAGCTGCTTCGGATCTAAAAAAAAAAAAGATTTCTTCGCAATTTTAAATTACCCTTTCACGGTGCCCGAGACACAAATCGGGCCTCTAGGAGACGCCTGGTAAGAAAGTGCCGACGCAGCCTTGCGGTCTCTGCACAGTATCGCTGCGACATCGCAGATTTTTATGGCGTCTACCGGCGCCTACATAATTACTCATCAGTAAAATATGTTACATCGCGTTCGAAAGGAACTAGATGCTTAAGATAGAAATTTCAAGAAATTCCTTTTAGCGAATGCGGCTAGAAACGCGAGAACAGGACTTATAAATCTCTGACGTCACCCTGACACTGAGGCGCTGAACTATCGGCGCGAATTTCAATAATTATGCCCTGTTTCACGTTTTCACTTCCGATACCGAAACTATAAGAGCGAAATCGACGACGATAGAATTTTCAAGGAATACCTGATCAGTCTCAACCGATTCACTGTTTCACTTTAGTGTCCCTTTAATAAAGTGCGAAGGAGCAGCCCGGCAAGTGTCTCCGTGTACGTTCCTGTGATCCGCGTCGGCGTCCGGCCGTGTAAGCCTACCTCCCGGCCGGCCCGACACAACATAATGCAGGTCCGCAAAACAAGGTCCTCTCAGAAAGCGCGAGGGCTGCATTGTGAAGTTATTTGTCTTGCTATTTTTTTTTGTTTCAGATTCTCGAGCGTCATTTAATAGTCGGGAGGGAAATACCTCAGATGGAGCTGGAGAACTTAAAATCCATCGAGACGGCCAGAGGCAAGATGGACGTCCGAAATGTTAACGGTAAGTCCAATGATTGTCCGCAGCTGCTCTAGGGCTCATGATACAGCCACTGTCAAGGCTCGTGTGACGTCGTAATTAACGAGCGCGCCGCATACGCGAAAGCGACTGGAGCGTATCTCGACTTTCGAGTATGTCACCTGCGGTATGCGGTAAGCAAGGATATAGTTTCAACATTGACGACCGACTATTGTGTCCTTGTTCAATGACAGCTGCGTTTCTTCGCTGGGCACAGATTCGCCCGACAAAAAGCTTTACCCTTAGCGGTTTGAAATATGCGTCTTTCTTGGTCACGACCACGCGACTTTATTAGTTACTATCTCTAACCGCGCGCCATTTTAAAGGCACTTACGGGTCATTGCACTTCAAAACAGTCCTGAACACGTAACACGACCGTCTGAGATCTTTATTCAAGTTGTGCAGTCTCATTCACGATGCGGAGCAGTTACGTGATAGCTGGTGCAACACGTGACACGTTACACGATGGCTGGTACGCGCAACATGCCTGTAGCAATGTGGGAGTAAACATGAAACAGCTACGCATGAATAGATTTGCCTAGAAAAGTGAGACGGAAACATTGAATATCTGGAGACCACTTCTAAGTGCTGACTCTCTTCCTTGTCATATTAGGTTTGGGAAGCAACGTATTCCCGTGTGTGAGGATAGGCACAGCCGCTTGTTCCTTTTTCCCACTTCTCGTTCCTTACCGCTGTCATCGTCTCAGCTCTATTCTTGATTATAGCAGAAGTGTCTAGCGTGGTGTCCGCCTGTCGCAGCACATCAATCAATCATATACCCTTTGAGGCGCGTGAATTTCTTGTAGTATCGTTACTGGAGCAATCTTATCACTAAGTCCTCCGCCATTACGTGGTCATCGACTTCATTAAGCAGGTGTGGGCGGTGCAATCTCCCGTCACTCAGAACGCTTAATTCATAGTGAAGGCGGGGCTCCACGTCGGTGACGTAAGAATACGTTGCTCTTTCGGCACTATTTTTTTTTTCTATACTGACTCTCAGAGTTTAACGTTGGCTTAAATTTAATTATATTGCCTTGGTGCTTGTCTACTGCTAAGATGCGAGAGGAGGCATCGGCTGATCACGGCAGCTGGCGCTCCCTAAGTTAGTATTCAGTGCTCTTTAAAGAGCCACTGTGATGCTTGAAATATGCGCTAAAAGGAAAAGGCGGGGCAGGTATGGAACAATACCACTGAATCCGAATAACTGATACCAAAGTTCACGTCCGCGCAGTGTACTCCAAGATTTGTTTTCTTTTCTTTATTTGTGTAGGTGCTCGCAACAAACTCCAGGATTTCCGCGGCTTCCCAGCATTTTTCCTCATAACCATGCGCAGGGTCCTGTATGAGAGGGGCCAGTTGTGATCAGAAGCTGTGCGCCTTTCCCTAGTATAGTCAAACGGACGGCCGGGAGGGGAAGATTATGGCTCCTTCGACCTTTCCTCTGTGCACGCCTGTGCGTTTAGTGGACGTAGTGTTTTGGGCCGGCGCACGGCCGTGTTGGTTTGAGCTCTCCTGTCTATGATACTCACTTTGGCGTGTGTTGCGTGCAGGCTGTGTGTTCTCAGCGATGTGATCTAGCTGTTCGACATGCACATTACCATGTATTGTTGTGTTGAATTTGTTTCGTGTACTCGCTTTGTGTGTTGTGCTAAAGTGAACAGGAGAACGGAGGGACACGAGGTGGTGTTTTGCCAGGCATCACTGATCACCTTTTCGTCGAAGTACTTGATATATCTACGCAATGTTAAGCGAATAACCAGTTCTAGATCTTTTTTTTTTTTCTAAATGAGGTTCAACCGATTCGGCTGCATAACCCTCAATCGGTTCACGGCGGTGCACCACAAGTTAAAAAATTGTGAAACTGCAGTTCGGCTTGGAGGCACAATACGGAACTAAATTAATAGAGGCGTGTCTGCACTTAGCGTGCCTTACGCGTTCTCCGCTTGATATCTCGCTCCACGTAAGTTTGGGAGCTCGCGAACTTCACGTATGAACGCTTTGTGAGGTGCAAACACACTCCACGTTGCGCAGACATTATAAATGCGCAAACCTTCAGTTTATACAGCACCTACGCCCGTAGCTGCGTCACGGTGCGCTGCGCTGCTGATTCGGCGCACGCACGCCAGCAGAGAGGGTGAAAGAAAACCGGGAACGGGCCGTCCACCTTTCCTGCAACGTATTTGAAACAAATAGCGTGGTTCAGTGTAGGACATTGATTGCTGCGCCCCTGTTACGAATGGTAGGGTGAAGCAATTCGTGAACCGGTTAACGTGGTGCAGGTTAATCGAACGGACCTGTCATGTGTATCTGTCTCCACCAAAAAGGAAAGCGTACCGTGTCGAACGCGCGTTGCGCTGCTTTTTATTTCTTTTTTTTTTTTTTACTTGTTTCAGGCAAAATCCACCTGCTGTGGGAAGGTCGCGAGGCGGTCGTCGTGCGCCCCGACGTACAGGCCACGAATGGAGTCATCCACGTGATCAGCAAGGTGATGATGCTGCGCAGGGACATGACTTCGGCGGCCGCCGCGCCGGCAACACCGGTCGCCGCCGTGTTGTTGCTGGGGTTGGCCGCAGGGCTCGTACTCCGGACGCCGCGCGCCTGAGCCCCGCGGCCACCGCCACTCATCCGACCACACACACCACCCCACCACTCTCCTTGTTTCGAAAAAAAAGAAAAAAAGAACGGCTCCACCATTCTGTTTCGGCATAGGGTGGTGCACGGCGACTGCGTGTTCCAGCGCAACACCTGGCTGGACTCGAAGGTAGAGCAAGTTAATCGTCCCTCACTTGCTGTACGAAGTGACGACGTACCCTGTCGAGCTTGTCGTTTTGCGAGTCGCCGTGTCGACCCTGGGCCAGGGTTAATCCTCATTTTCGACTCGTTATCTTTCGAGCACGTGTGTTTTCTGTCCGTGTTGCGTTCGGATGCTCAGTGTGGCGCACAAAAAAAAAAAAAAAAAAAAGGCAGCTCTTCGAGGATGGGTGACGTTAAGTTCTTAACTGCTTAAAGAAAATCAACAAACTATATCGTGCTTCTTGTCGAAGTGGTGCGCCGCGCTGTCAGTCTACCGTTGGCTTTGGCCCGTTTTAGTGTCATTAACGTTGACTTTGATGTTCTACCACCACCCCGCTTCCCTTTTTTTTCTCGTCACGCAATCTTCCTAACGGCGAAAAAAGAAAAAAAGACGCCCATCTCTGGAGAGCGCTATTCTCGAGTGCTCAGCGGTCGCAACCTTGCGCTGGCTTTACACGCAGCGCAAGGGGGGTTGGGGTGGGAGAAGAGACATGCCAATAATAATGCAACACATTCCGTGCCCCGCTAACAGCCGGCTGCAAACAAAGCGCGCTCTTTCGTCGTGCTTGCTCTCCAAGTGGGGGAGAGCTGCTCTCGAGTCAGCTGCGTCGCGTGTCTCAAAGACCTCCGGTGAAGCGGCATGCAGCAGAGCTCGGCACGGCCCTACCCCACCCGCGGAGCGCGCTCAAGCTGCCACTAAGGAGACGCCTTTGCTTTGCCGCCGCGGTCACACTTTTTCTCCCATTGTTTCACTGGCGTTGGTGGCGTTTTGCTGTCAGAGGTTTTAGGTCGGCATCTCCATCACAGATATTATTATTATTACCCTGTACATACGCACATCCTACGGGGTCTCCTAGAAGCGTTTTACGAGATGGCACCGTGAATCGCGGATTCCGTGCTGTTACGCGGGCTTTGTAAGCACTTTCTTTTTGTTTGTTTGCAGCATCATAGGTCACTTATTTTAGCCGACTCGAGTCAATCGTTTTATTTTTGGGCAGTCATAGATAGGAGATAATTAATTTTTGTTCCTCTGTGAATGAACTGAAGCGTACCGGCAGCGTGAACACTGTATAGTCTATGTGTGACGTCATGAAGTCTGTGTGAAACTTCCATTTAAAGAAAGCTGAGCCAATGCTCTAGATGTGATGTCTAGCGCGAATAACCGAATTGCCTCCGCCAACTTTACTCAAATTCGAAAAAGCGTTACGTCGGCGATGTTCAGGAAATCGTTGACAGGGCATCACATTTTTCGGGAGAGGGCGCACGCTCATGTCGCGCAACGTCAAGTGACGGCGTTCAACAGTCGCTTTGAACAAACTGCATTTTAGCAGCTTTTAAAATATGCGCCCAGAAGATGTCACGCGATGGAAGAAACCTTGTTCCGCGTTTGCCATTTTGCTCCAAAATCCTTTCATTACTGCAAATAATGGCGCAGAGATTAAAAATTGTTGCATCTCTCCTTGACAACACCTTGTACATAGGGATATACATTATAAACGTATCTCTTGTTCACGCAACCCGCAGAGATATTTTGGTGGCTACCATCCTTGGTGTACAGTAGTGTCACTTAATGTTAAAAACGTTTCTTTCTGCTCAATCCAAATTCCCTTACAAGTATATCGTATATGTACACATAATGCAGACGCTCTCTCATATGCATAACTATCTGTATGGAATACTCCATTGTTCCCCCATGTTTCTCTCGAGCTTCAAGTATTCGTGTGGCTTTGTTCGTTTTTCGTGTCTACTTCCGAGGCGCACCTCGCTCAGCGCCTCGTCCACTGAGTTTGCGCGGAAGCCTTCCCCGGGTTTGTGTCGTGTTCCGGGGGAAAGCCTCTACAATGTGTTCGCCTCCTTGTCCGAGGAGGCGATAGATCACTTTTTTTCTTTTCTGTTTCGTGTCCTGGTAGTACCAAAGAATAAAAAGGGAACTATGCTTCAACTAAGAATACTATTTTTCTGTCTGGAGTCGCTGCCGGCTCGAATCAGCCAAACAAAAAGCGCGACATAGCATTCCTAATCACTCAACCCGCGTATCAGACCTGTACTATGGGTCGTGTGCGTTTCTTGCGTGGCTGATTCGTGGGACAGAGACTTCGGTGTGATATGGGCGCTAAAAATGTGACGCATCGGGCCTGAAAGAAAGAAAAAAAAATGTTTCTCATAAGCAGCGCTGGCTTACGTGTGTTTCAACCTCCGGTCGGATTGCCTCGAGGTCACAAGGGTGGTCGCGTCAGGGGCGCGACTGCTTGGTGCCTGAAGAGAACTGGCGGCCGAGGGATTCCCGTGAGAGTCAAGAAAGCAGTGACGGAAGGATTCCTGCAATTAGGTCAAGCAGAGAGGGTCTTTATTTTTTTATACACGTTGTTGTTGGTTTGTTACGATAGTTGCTGCTATTTATATAGACGCATAGTATTTCATTTTGCTGTTTCTCTTATTTTTTTGGTTGGCCGAGCGCCGTGTGCTGGTGATCGAAATCCCCTTGGGCTTCTCAGAAATCTGGCCTCGTGGCCTCCACCACGCAAACGAATCAGGGTGCGCACAACACACGGGGCACCTCTGGTTATTTACACGAGAACAACACTGCCATATTTTGAACGCATGTCGAACCAAGTGTGTCAAGGTGTGGGTCCATCTAATTTAATTGTACATCCCCAGCATACACACAGAACGCAAGTTCTCCATGATTACCATTGTGCGTTGCGGAGAAACATGTTTTTTTGTGCAAAGTATGAGTGTAAACTGAAAGATTAAATAAAATAGTGCTTCAAATGTTGACCAGCCATTCGCTTCCGCGTGACGCCTTCCTTCATGTTCGTGTGACACCACGGGCATCGCATGCTCAGTGATGCGCAATGTGGTCATCGCGTATACGCAACATTGCTCCCTTCAACTACAAGGCCGTACACGAAGCAACAGTTTATGATAGTTTATGGGGTTTTACGTCCCTATACCGCAATATGAATATGAGAGACGCCGTGGAGGGGGGGGGCTGGAAATTTCGACCGCCTGGTAATTCACTGACGTGCGCTGTCACCGCACATTTCACGGGCCTTCTGGCATTTAGCCTCCGTGGAAATTGCGGCCGCCGCTGCCCGGATATGATCCCGCTACATTCAACAGGGCACTAAATAGAGGTTGATAAACGCTACAGTGTCCTCATAGACATTTGGGTCATGCTGCGATATTCCCGACAATGTGAGCACTAACATGGGCCGCTCCGGAAAGAGATTAGAGCAACCACTAGGTGCGCTGCAGCTGCTCGGCCTTTGAAGTCCCTCCGCTGCACGCTCTATCATGACAGTGGACTTCAATTATCAGTTTACTGGACGCCAGCTCCGAAGTACTTATGCTAGACATTTTCGCCGTTGACATATTTTGTTGCAGAGGCGGTAACATATGCTTTGTTTAGTTGTTTATTTCCGTGGAGTACTTTTTTTTTTTTTTTCGCCGACACGTATAACGACAATAAACGTGCGATTTTCGTGAGTGTGCAATTCGATTCTTCGTATATATAGCGGCGGTTTTAGTAAGTGGTCATTAATGTGCAGGGGCAATTTAACGGGTGAAACGTCTCGCATTTCACACTGCCAGATACATGGAGGTATAAGCAAAAGGCAGCCGGCCGTTACTGCCGCGTTATTGGAGTCACGCATCGAAAAAAATTAGTGCTGTTCCACTCAACGTGAAAGTTCCATTAAGTGCGGAGCAGTGATGCGCTTGTGTTAATGTTGTGTTCATCAGCTCTCTTCCCAACATTCGAGAATGAGATAGTGTGCTGTCACAGTCACTGTCCGAGTGCGAAGTTCATGGATCGAGGGCAAGCGTCGAATCCGCTTTTTGTTTCTTTCGTTCTTTCTTGTCATCTGTGTAATCACCATCATACCTGAGTGTGGGCAGTGTCACTGCGCAACCCGAGAGTTTCTTTCTTTCTTTCTTTCTTCTTTCTTTCTTTCTTTCTTTCTTTCTTTCTTTCTTTCTTTCTTTCTTTCTTTCTTTCTTTCTTTCTTTCTTTCTTTCTTTCTTTCTTTCTTGTTCTAGGCATATTAACTATCTTCATCTGGCAGTGCGGGCAGTGGGCAAAGGGCAAGAACTTTTTCCTTCTGCGTGAGGCCCGCCGACATGAGACGACATGGTGGGCGCATAACTTGCCCCCGCACGTGAAAAAAACGCCAATTTATCTCGTGTCGAATGCGTGAACCGGGGATGACGCGTATGCGGCTGCCGCTTTCATCTACCCGCCATTCTTCACTGTCATGACTCCCGCGCCTTTCTTGTGCGGAAACGACAACGACCGCCATATAGTGGATGGCTCGCTCATCCAGGACGTATTTTGCACTGGTTGTCCTTTATAACTGACGCCGCAGGCACCAAGCTAAGACTTTGTTGTTGTTGTTGTTGTCCTTCGTGGAGTTACTGCGTAAGCATGCGCTGCATCTTCGGTCAAAAGGTAAGACAAATCCTACATTCCAAGTAAACGGGATGCTGCGTAAGGGGCGTGAATGTGTAATCACTGTTGCAATGTGAGAGCCCCATAGACAGATTCAAAACGAGAGCTAGAAAGTTCGAATCGTATCTAGAAAGCGGCTGCAAGGCGCCGGATATGAGCGTTTATACGGCTGTAAGGCGTGCAGACAGTAGAAGACTGATGAAGACATGGCAGTCGGTGGTTTATGAAGGTGCTATATGCAGCTTTGCAAATCGCACTCGGAGTCTCCAGCCAATAATTAGAAAGATGGCTATAGTTAGGCATAGCTAATCGGTTGAATGGGGGGAAATGGAAGATGACCACAGTATTAAAGCACTGAGATGTGCTATGCTATAGAGGGCTTACCTAAAAAATAGAATATGGCGTTTGGTTTTTAATCCTCACAGATTAATTCTGCGACATTACTGAAAGGGTAGCATGCGCCGCGATAGAACTAAATAAGCAATATAAACGAAATAATTCAGGTATATATTCGAACAACGAGCCATGACGACAAGCAAGAAGAGCAGTTCTACGAAAATGTTGCGATAGCATTGCAAAGAACACGGACACAGTACACATTAGTCATGGGGAATTCTAACGCAAAAGTAGGAACAAAAGATAGAAAAAGTGATCGGCAACTACGGTGTAAGGAGCTGTAAGGAACATTAGTGGATGTAAGAAACTTTAACACGAAAGAAAGGGAGACAGCAGAAGAGAAAGCCACCAGCATCAAATCACCCAAAAAGAAACTGCACATATACACTCTTACCGCGGTAACCTCTAGTTCATTTTATAGGTACACAAACATGTGAAAATAAGCTCCTTTACTAAAGGTTAGTTTATTTTATAGGTGCACAAAAATGTGAAAATATGCTCCTTTACTAAAGGTTAAAGCACTTTAACCTTTAGTAAAGGAGCACATTTTCACATTTTTGTGTACCTATAAAATAAACTAGAGGTTACCGCGCTAAGAGTGTAGGAGAAAACAAGATGCATGCGCTAAAAGATTAAGAAGGTAACGGTAACTACTGACGAAATCAGGAAAACCGTCAAAGGCATATCTCGCGGTAAAACTCCAGGTAAAGACGGCATAACTGCCGACTTGATGAAAAACTGAGGAGACATTATATATTTCAAAAACTTGCGTCGCTCTTCACAAAATGTATCAAGATATCTAGTATAACGCTTAGCTGGAAAAATGATAATATAACTCTAATAGACAAGAAACGGTGACATGAAAGAATTACAGACTAATTAGCTTATTGCCGGTAATATACAATCTACGAAGTGATCTCTGCTAGGATAAGAGAAACGCTCGGCTTAACCAACCTAGAGAGCAAGCTAGGTTTCAGGAAACGGTACTCAACAATGGACCACAGCCATGCTTAGGGTGTTATCAATTTAAATTTTCCAAATTCTCTGACTTGTCTAGGTCATTCCTGATGATTTCAAGCATATTGCCTGACCGGTAAACCGCCTGCTTGGCAATCTAGGTGTGTCAGAAATAAGCCTTGGAGTGATAAAAAAAAGGACCACTTTCGTGAGCTACAAACAACGCGGGTCTACAATGAATACACAGCTCTTTTACAATCAGTGCACTGCTAAAAGATACAATGACTTCAGTGCACCTACAAACAGAATAGATGGTTTATTTATCAGCATTACTGATGTTGTGTTAGGAAATTATGCATCCGAAGAAGCGATTTTATTGGTTTTGGTCAAAGGTTATGATTACGGGTATGCCAACAGTAATTTTGGTTAGTAGCAAATAGTCATCGGGGTTCAAGAATTTGGAGTTAGCAGCTTGAATAGGTATTACGTGTCTGAAGAATAACTTACCAATTTAAAGTTGTTCTTTGTAAAAAAAAAAAAAACTGCATGTGTTTGCAATATAAAAGCCATTCCAGGGACGGAGCCCCTTCATAACAAATTTTATCTTATTATCCAACGAAAGCTTACTGTAGACCTGGGATTTACACAACAGCTCCCCCTCCCTCTACCACCACGCACACGCACACTGAGAGCAGCGTGAGAAATACGTCACCCTCCCCCCCGAAAAAAAATAGGAAAATCAGAATTGTGTATAAACCCTTGGTCCCGTGTTCACAAAAACATCTTAGGCTAAAAATGTTCATAAGAGAATAATTTCAACCAGTTGTGACGCTGAACATACGATAAGCGCTGGACACATGATATGACCAATGGGAAAAAGCACTTACGAAAGCGAAGTTTTGTGAATTCGGCACCTGGGCCCATATTCACAAGAAGCACTTGCGCAAGAATTGTTCGTAAGAGAAAGTTCCAGCGAAGCCTGGTGGCGGACATACCATTAACGATGGCAGTTAACCAATGACAAGGAGCGCTTACGAAAGAAAGTTTTGTAAATTCGGCCTCTGATAACAGACTAGCTGGTCTATGTGCCGTAAGAGGTGTCGCCTTCCACAAGGGTACAACACCCACAAGGGTACCCCGATTTGTCGCGTATAGCCTTAGCAACACTGGGAAAGCAATTAAAATAGTGTGCATTGCACGGGAAGTTGGGTTTCCGAAGTCAATTATCAAGAATAGGGTGCCATAAATGCCTTAATTCGGTTTCCGAGCACTGGCTCGCCCACTTACGTGAATAACCATTGAAGCGGCAAACGCTGCCGAATAATTTACATTAAGATGAAGATGGCAAAACATGGCGGTCATATAGCGTCCGCGTGCGCTATCAGCGCACTTAATGCACATCAGAAAGGTGAATACAAGGAAGGACGATTTTCAAGTGGGAACTTCCCACAGAGAAGATGGATTGATACAAAATTTAATCATTTGCGCATATGTTACAGTAGGATAGAACTCTACAATACAGCTCCTGCAAACGAAGTAAAATAACTGAGCTCAATTTGAGCAGACCTAGTTTGGAAACGAGCCCGAGCCTTGCTGGTGCGAATCGGGCATGCTTTCAAGACAATACGATGTTTCGGTAATGCAAGCTGAATAAACGGGGACAGTTAGCGAACGCTCTATTCAGTGCTTCACGCCCTAACGCTGCCGCCGTCTCCATTCGTTGTGGCCGACTCCGCGTGTAGAAGCTTTGTGCTTACGCGCGTTGCGGCTAGATGGTGCGACCCTCGTATGATTTCTAGAGGGAGTGCATAGCCTATACCGCAGAGCCGTAGGTAGCATATGCAGTGGGCGTTATGATTTCAAATGCGAACACGGCAGAGCAGCGCTATCGCATTCCACTCTTAAAGGCGGAGTTCAATAAGCGTTTTCCGAATTTTAACTCTTCCTCCGCACTGCGAGAAACCGAAGGGCGACAAGCCACGAAAACGTTGCGATGATATTTACAGGGTCTTAGCAATGTGCACATTTCAGTGAGTCCACATGTGTTTTACCGGGTAGGATTGAGAATTAATTTGACAGTGGCAACAGGGGAAACAAATTATCTTTGTCTCACCCGTTTCTGTCAAGTGCTGCACTCTATAAGTTTCAAAAAAAGTTTGGTAGACCCCACGTGCAGTGGGAATTAAGGAAATGCGAAGCACGCATCAGGAACGTAAAATGAATCTCCATTGTTGTCTCGCTATACCGATTTTGGTACATATATGGAGTTAACGAAACAGCCAGGAGAGCACCAAGACCGTGACATGTAAATCATGCCGCTCATGACATGCACGTCATGATTTCCATGTAATGACCTGTCATTTATGTTCGCCACGCACTCATGTGGTGGCATAGCAGTTTTCGTATCCACCCCATTAACGAAACGGCCAGGAGGGCGCGAAGACCATGGCATGTAAATCATGCCGCTCATGACATGCATGTCATTATTTTCATGTTATGACCTGCCATTTATGTTCATTATGCAGTCATGTTGTGGCATACCGATTTTCGTATACATCCCATTAACGGAACGGCCAGGAGAGCACAAAGTCGTAGGCGGCTAGATAGATAGATAGATAGATAGATAGATAGATAGATAGATAGATAGATAGATAGATAGATAGATAGATAGATAGATAGATAGATAGATAGATAGATAGATAGATAGATACGCTCAAAGTCGCCGAAGTTCGCTAAGAAATGCTCCGCATTTAATAAGCAAGGTCCCTGCTTCCCACATAGCCAATGTCAGTATAGGTAGCCAGTAGGTACGCTCAATGTCGCCGAAGTTCGCTAAGCACCTGTCGATATCTAAGTCTCTGCGTTGAAACTTGATAATAGGATAAGGCGCACGGGGAGTAAATGTAATGTTGGTACCGTAAAAAAGACCATCAGTAGTATATGTCAAGTAACATAGACTGCACAGACACATTTGTTTAAAAAATAGCTATTGTCATCATTTCGAGCACACGCCAAAAAGTAGACGTGTATGAACTAGAGAAGCGGCACCGACAGCATCAAATGGCGTTTGGTATGTAAAACCAACAAACCAAATACAACGCAATCTGACCACATTTTTCGCAGAACAGAATTCGTGTTATTGATGTCATTTCTGTCCTTATTCAGGAGGAACGGAACATTATACGTTAGTCATTACGTAGGAGTTCCCCACAAGTACACCTCACAATTCCTGGGATACAGAAGAAGACAGATCTACCAGTATCTGCGCTAAAGCAACTCAGCTTACACCTGTTGTACGAACGGTACGGTAACCACGCACACGTATACACCGATGGATCGACTACGTCCTCCAGTTCTGGCGGAGCGGTGGTCGTACCAGCGCAGGGGATAACGCTTCGACTAAAGACGTCTAATGTCACGACGTCCACGGCGGCAGAACTCACGGCTCTACGTCGTGCACTAGAATTCATGCGTACTGAGAGGCCGAGGAAATGGGCTGTGTTTTCGGACTCGAAGGTGGCGTTGCAGTGCATACGGTCAGCTCTTAGGCGCGGATGCCACGAGCAGCTGACGTACGATGTAATCGTGCTTCACCACCAGCTCATAAAAAATGGCCACGAGATTGACTTTCAGTGGGTGCCCAGTCACTGTGGAATCAGCGGCAACGATTCCGCAGATGGCGCAGCTCGCACTTCACATCATGAAGCGAACATTGTTTCAATTCCACTCTCAAGGACAGATGCTGCAATGCAGCTTCGACACCTGGCACGCCGTCTCTCACTGGTTGAGTGGAACTCACCAAATATCAGACGAACGCGACTGTACCAGTTAAACCCTTCCTTGCATCTCCGCCCTCCATCAGAACTTCCTCGACATGAGGCCTCGCTTCTTTGTCGACTTTGGCTGGGAGTTGCCTTCACAAAGGCATACTCCGCATTAATTGGAGCGATCGACAGTGCAACCTGCGAGATGTGCGACACCGACGAAACCCTGGACCATCTGCTGTGCCACTGTCCGCGATTCGTCGAGGAAAGGAAAACACTTGCTGAGACGCTACGCCACCTTGACGATCGGCCACTTTCCTTACAGATGCTACTCGGACACCACCCTCATCGCTCGTCGGCCCACAAGGCACTAAAAGCACTTTTGCGCTTTTTGAAGATGACTGGTTTGCACGAACGCCTTTGACAGTTGGACTTGTCCTACAACGTCTTTTTTCATTATTCCCCTTCTCTCTCTCTCTCTCTCCAATCTTTCTATTCCCCCTTCCCATTCCCCCAGTGTAGGGTAGCCAACCGGACGCCTTTCTGGTTAACCTCCCTGCCTTTCTGTTTTCCCCTTCCTTCCTTCCTTCCTTCCTAGTCATTGCGTATCGTAGTATATGCGCTGACTTGGCGCTAGTAATCTGTAGTGGTCTCTAGTTCAAGAATCGCTTTATTGCTTCGTCACTTGCAGATCGATTAATGTGCAAGAAGTCTATATTCAGTTTTATTGAAAGGCAGAGAATTTAGCCGGCGTTCAAATATCGCTGACGCAGAGTGGCAAGAAAATGACAGAAAACAATATTCATCCACATGGAGCGTCTAAAACGTTATCAGCGGGAAAAATTTACGTTCGGGAATAGCTCCACGGAACGCTATAGTAACGCAGCAAACTGTATACCCTTCTTCTGTAGCAAAAAGTTGTTCATAAACAGTCAGCCCAATGGTTCTCCAAATTAAAGAGCAGCAGTTCACAGCTGCATCAAATGCAAAGTTGTAAGCGTGCAGCATAAACGCATTCGAAAAAGAAAATAATAATAACGCGGAGTCGTAATAGCGTACCTATGTCCGAAGACCGGGCTGGGGTTAATAGTTTTAGACAGACGCCAGGTATCGACCATGTGTTTGGCGATAGACACCTGCTACCAGCGATAAAGATTATTCGATTTTCGCCCTGAGTTTGTTCAGTAGTTTGAGGGCAGAGTCGCCGAGCACATTCCATTCGAGCAGCCTATATAGCGAGTATGGATCGGTAAAGTCCGTTTCTTCCACGTCAGTGGGAATCATAAAAAAATATTTGGGGCAAAACAAGAAGGAGAGAAACATTGAGAGGAGGAAGGCTGTAAAATAAACACTAACGGTCAAAGCACTGATGGCACGCCGGTTGTTTTGTTCCGGAAACAGACGTGTCACGTGGCCTAGCGAGCCGATCAATGTCGCCGGGGAAAGACGCGAGCCAGGAATGTAGCGTAGGGGCCTGGGTCCATCGTCGTGGGTCGTCCTAGTTGACCAACCACGGAAGAGTGAGGAGTCCCCATCTATGGAATTGCAACCGATAAGAGTGCACGCATCCCCACCTGACGGTCATTCTACGCATTCTTTCCTGGTGCGCATTCTGAACTGAATGCATGCTGCTGCGACGTCGAGAGCAGGCACCCGAGTTCGATTTTTCAGTCGCGACGATCCAGTGGCGCAAGCCCAAAAGATGCAAACACTGCTGGCCATTCTCGGACAAAGGACGCTAGGGGGAGGTATGGTCGCTCAGCCAGGAGTGACGTCATGCAGCCTCACTTCCGGATCGTGTGCGTCGTCTGCTACGTTCAGGTCTGCGTTTCACGAGCGAATGTAAGCGCCGAAGCACCCGAAGCACATCATATACGCACCCACATATCCACATTTTCCCCCTGTAACTCCCGCAGGTAATTCCTCTAGGCGCTGCACCCTTATAGGAAACGAGGAACCGCTTGAAGAGGACTAATAGGTCATCATAAAAGATTGCTTCAAATATTAATGCAGTAATTAGTGGGAAGATGCGCTATCGACAGAAAAGGCTTGCCATTGCATTGATTATGTATTGGATATTCCGTTTGAACCAGTAATAAAAGCTCTCCTTTGCTCGTTTCAGTTTCGCCAAGACTACTACGTTCCAAAGGGCATGTGCCTCGCTGGATTCCCTCATTGTTCTCGACGTTACAGATGCACAAATGAAAAATGCTGCATAACGATAATCACTATCCGGATATACGCATCTAGTGTTAAAAATTAATCGGCGTAATTAAATGGCTAATCTAGCTCAATCGATAAAAAAAACCCCGAGTTTGGGCGTGAACATGCAGCGCCCACAGTAGCCCGAAAGTTACACTTAATTAGCGGGCCGCAAACTGCGGAGCGCGACGCTTTCTTATTAACATCTGCACACGGCCACGCCTGCCTCTGAATGTCCACTTCGCTGTCGATCTCTATTATCAGCTTGCGCACTCATATCGCACTGCGCCTCGCAGTTGATCGAAACGTTGCTCCCGGGCCGGAAGTGTGCATCCCACCGCGCACTTGTTTCCATCAGATAGCTATCGGTCTGGGGTTTCTTCATCCACATCAGCAGAGAAATTCTGCTAACAATTGGGGTCATATCTGGTTGGTAATATTGACCTATATCTTACCTTTGCGCCGCCTACAAACGAAAAGAATCAATTTGAAATTTTTCTCCCAAGCTGCAATTTTGAAAAAGCCGGTTCATCTTCAAGATCATAGATGGCGCTGCCAATGTCAGGCGTCTCTTTTGGGCACCAATTTTTGGGGTCACTAAATCGTAACATTTTGTGGAGGTTTTCACAACTGATGCGGTTGCAGAGCTTTAGTATCGGTGTTCAGGCCGCTTCCACTCGCATACTCCGACGCACCCTGGGCTCGCTCACCGCCGCCGTCACACCCTCTCCTGTTCATCGCGGCGAGTCCCCGGCCGGGCGGCCATCGCAGATTACAGCGGCCATCGACGTGATGGGTGCGCGCGGAGGCTGCGCGCGGCTCTCCCTGGCCTTCGGCTTCCTCGTATGGCAAGGTGAGCGCCATCCAACAACTCGCCTTGTTTATTAATAACCGTGCCATTTAGACTTCACACACCTGAAAGCATCGAAAACGGGCAGCCGGTGCTCTTTACATTTCTCGCGAAGCGATACTAAGGTGCTCGCATTTCATCTGGCAATTGGCCTTTCGGCTGTCCGAGTCGTCACCCTTCCACGGAGGACCATCTGTTTACGTGCCCCACTAACCAAGTAACTAGACAGTTCACTATGCAGTAACTACACCCGTTCAATTAGCGAATATATGCAGCCCGGAAATTTTAAAAGGCACTGCCTCTCACGCTTGATCATGCTGGGCAAATAGAGATGGCGCGACCGCGCACAGCGGAATAAGAACTTAAGTTTTACAACGTTGGCTATTTCTAACCTAAAGGCGGGAAACGCACGCGCAGCCGTGGTCGATAAACCACTTCCATCCAGTTTTCTCAAGCCCGACTGGACAGCTAAGATTTTGGGGGGCATGACCCAAAAGAAGCGGCGCGTTTGAAACAGTGCGATGTCTTCCCGGTCTTGATTTCTGCAATGACGCCTTTCTTTGTGCATCGAAGATTCGGTCAAAACAGGCTAACGAAGAACCCATTTGCCATACCAGGTTAACATGTCACGGTTACCACTCAGCATTCTTATAGAAAGATGGTTCGTAAAATGACTGTAAGCATCACACAGTTCCGATTCCTCGGATAAAAGTTGGTTGCAGCATATTTTAAAAAATGATAAAGTGATTTTTTTTCAGTTTCAGGACGTCAGAAATTGTGAACCCGGGTGGAAAGCAAATGTGTGAAGAAATGTTTGTGGACCTGTGAGGGCTAATCCACGCAACTTGATCTTTTACGTAGATAACATCCTAATTATCTCCATCTCATTAGCTGTTTTTATAATTGTACTTCTAGCATCATGACTGACTGAATGTTATTTTTTGCAGCTAATTAGATGCCTAAGTGCAAATGGCGGAAACGGGTGCAGGTGCCATACGTGTTATGAAGCAAATGCTTGTCATTTAAGCACGCGTGTATCAGGAACGGCATAATGGAATGCAATTAGTAAAGTACAGGCGAGATATATAATAGAACTTAATCGCTTTAAGCTCCTGTTCCTAAAGTAACTCGTAACGTATAGTGAAGCTTCCCTCTGAGAAGGGTTGTAAGCGTATGTCCTGAGCCAGCAATGTCGCACTTATTATTGCATTTGACGCTGATGTATATATCTTTTTTCAGGGGGCTGGAATTTATGCCTTTGTTTTAACATTTCACTTATACAACCGCTGTGTGACAACGTCGACACGTGTGTTAATATCTAAGCTAACAAGCAGATGTGCGTGACGTATATATAAGTCGTGTGACCTGGATACGAAGCTCAGAAACACGAAACGCCATCACGGAATTCGCTTTCAGTGGTCTTGTCCACGCGGCCTTGAAGTCTCTTTTTTCTTGTGCGAACACTCCTAGACATATTCCTCTTTTATTTCGTTGAGGTAGCTTTATCAAGGAGCTTTGTTCCATTCACTGAGGATTAAATTTGATGACACTATTACAAACGATGGTATGGGTTTGCCAGTATACAAGCGATATATATTAGAGTACCAGCTTTCGCACCAAAAATTATAAACTATTTCTATCTGCAAGAGCAATCCAAGTGATGGGACATTATCGCCTTCTCTTAACTGGAGTTTTATAATCGCCTATCTGTCCTCGCACGTATCTACCCCGCTCAATTGTCGGTGGTCGTTCTGGATTTGTATTCTGCTTTGTTGTTAGCTTCAACTTTAAGATGTTTGTGGTTTTCTGTAATCAAATACAATTCATTAAACGCCTTATAACGGTCTCGAGACGCGTATATATTTAATTGGTTTCCTGTAGGCGCCAGACCATGAATATTTGGCCTTAACAGGAAGTTTTGGTGTTGCGGCCACCGAGCGCTGGGGGCCCCATGCTCGTGCGTTTCATTGTTGGTTCGCTGCCCCCGAGGGGAATACGAAAGCACGCAAGAAAGTGTGTACCCAGTGCTCCTTGGGGACCCGAAACTCTTTAATGAAACATGTGGGCGCCGCACTCTTGCGTGTTCTGGACACGTAAGCCGTACTTCACCAATATTTGAGTTCGCTGTAGCACCGCGACTCGGCAAACTTGCAACTACAAATTGTGCTTGCTGATTATATTTCTCGTGTATTTTTCACATAAGATATACTCGTAAAATTTCCTCGCAAACGTTTAGGACAGCTGTGATTCAGCGCTACTGTTAACGTCATTATCGAGAAAGCTTTGAGAGATATAGGTCACAAAGAATAAAGACAACTGAATGGTTTGCGGGAATACTAGGAGGACAATTGCCATTTCCTACACACAATAAATGTCACATGGAACTTAAAAAATAAAAAAAAGAACACCACTGCGTGAAAGGCTTTTGTTCTTGTTATTTTTTAGGTTCTTTAGGGATGACTAGAAAAAAAGTTACTAACGCCACAGGAAAAAAAAAAACTGTGCAAGGGTATGCAAAATGGAGGAGAAACTTACTCGCAATATCACTCATTAGTTTACGGGATTTCTCTCAAGTGCGAAAATTATAAATCCAGCAGCAAGCCGCCGCACTGATATCAGATTCGGAGAGCACACATATGCAGCGGAAATACCTCTACTCTTCTAGAAATTTGGCGGCACACTGATAACGCTGAGAATGCGAGGCTATCCTCAACTGAGCCGAATTTATGAGACGCTAGAGCTCTAAAAAAGCAGTACGAATTATGAAAATCGCGCTTATTACAGAGGAGTGACCTCAAAAAGTATGTGATCACACAATCTTGGCACTGGAAGAATCAGTCTTCGAACAAATTCAGAAACTTCAAAAGAACACCCCCCCCCCCCTTTTTTTTTCTTTTTGCCGGATGTATTAAGAGACTTTCTCATAGTTCAATTTCTTTAATTGATGTTTTGTTTTTATTATGCTGTCACATTCTTATAATGACCGTATGTCCCATTTTCTTTTTTGTACTATATATTTGATGTGCACTCGCTTACAATAATCACGTTTACATGACAAATATTGTTTTCAAGTCTTCATGTGTCAACATATGAAATATATTATTTTGTTTTAGTAGATATTTGTTTTTGCAGAATTTGAACAAAACCCAGTGAGAGATGACGTAATTTAGTCTGAGCCTGATTACTCGAACCAGAGGACATAATTGACGGAAGAATTGATAGCATAAACGGCAAATATAATGAAAATGTATTAGTTACCTACTTATATTAACTCACGGTACATGTCGCAACGAAAAAAATTGTCCGGTAACTTCGAAAAGTGCAGCGCTTTCAACAAATTTTCTGTATTATAGCAATTTCTGGACGTTGATTCGCAAAGTGTGTGGCGAAACACAAGTGCGTCCCAGCTCTTCCTGCTCTGAATGCGCACATTCGATAAAAAAGTGAGCGGAACAATGTCAAATTATTACCGCAAGTTTGATCATGCGTATCCCGAAACTGCCGCCACGCTGACGTTTTATTTCTAGCGAATACGCTTCGAGAACTCTTCAAGACCACAATTAGTTAGTTGCAGTGTGCGCCGTAAAAAAAAAAAAAAATCAATCCTAAAAATAATAAGTTTGCTTGCACTAATTGGGTGATTATCTGTTTGGACCTTTCGCGCATGTGTGTAGGGTAGCAAACCGGACTCATGACTGGTTAACATCCCTGCCTTACCTTCCTTATTTCTCTCTCTCTCTCTCTCTCGCGCGCATGTCCACAGCTTCGGGTAATTGAATTACCAGACTTCAATTATGCTGTCACGGTCGATTTTTTTTTTTTTTTTTTTTACAATTCCTCCTCACCAGTAACGTAGCAGGTATGTGATAGTTTCTGCTTTGCAGCGCAAAAGAGGATGCATATGCACGTTCTTACGTAAATAGTGTTACTAACTGGAAACACATCGATCGTTTTCTCACACAAAGCTGGCAGCGTTCGTTGAAAGTGTAACCCGTCCTTACCCTTAAAAGGCCCTGACTTCGAGAATACATCGTGTATAATATCAAAGCGTGCAAAACTTGATGGGGTGCTAAACTGATTACAGAGTTTTGCTCGTAAATGGCGAAACTTGTGCCTGATTGATATACTTGTGCACTTGGCTGTTGATTTCTGATGGACACCGACAGCGCTAGGCACATGGGCGGGCGGCCAGCAGTACTTCCGCGTGCGTCCCCGCGACACCCAAGCAGTGGAGGGACAGATGACCGAGCTGCAATGTCACGTGGGAAACCTGGCCGGACCCGTCCAGTGGAGCAAGGACGGCTTCCTCCTAGGTGGGTGCCTCACCGCAGCGCTAACCGTGGCAATGTCACTCACACGGTATGAGGCAACCATTCCCTTAACGTGACGCCGTTTGTCGCAACCAGCGTGCAAGTTCCACACCGTGTGAATGTTCTTCGAAATGGAGTTCATATCCCTGGTGGCATCTTCACGATATGTTGAATGCAGCATGGGGAATACACGCATGGCAGATCACACGGGTAGTCAACAGGAGCGAGCGAATGAAGGAATTGCAGGGGCGAAGGAATATGCAATGCCCTTTTTACAGCTATTTCGATTTCCCACACCGTCACATACAGCGACACGAGTATATAGGAAAAAAACTTCTTTGTGCAGCACTTAATATGGAAAATAATGGGGTAAAAAATAACGCCAAGTAAGAACACCTCTATTTAACCGATATACGATCCAACAATGCTTTCCACAATTTAGCGCGCTCCTTTATTTATTTTTTTGTTGTAAACTAATATAAGTTTCTCATGTTAACCACCATCAGTAAATTTTCCCCATGTTCACTGCAGGAAAAATATCTAATCAGAGTAATTTACAGTCTAGCGTACGAAGGTTCCCAAAAAGATTTTCTCTGAAAAGCGCTTTGATCTTTGCAAATGTAGGCCCCTAAACCAACTGATAATCGCTTCGATATTGGACAACCAACGAGGAAAATGAAACTTAAAAGCGAACTACTTCGCCGGCCTTTGTCACTCTGGATACCTTACTCTCCTCTATTTCCCCCCTTTTGTTTAGGTTTTGACCCGTCCATACCAGGCTTTCCGAGGTACACAATGATCGTAGACAATCAACGCGGAGTCTATAACCTGCGCATCACCGACGTCCAGATGGAAGACGAGGCGGAATACCAGTGCCAAGTAAGAAAAAAAAAATCCTGCCATCTCTTGTATTTTTCTCCGGTGGCGAATATCAGCTGGCTTATCAACACGACAGTAAATAATTGTAAAGCGCTTGAAGTGGAATTACTGCCATGTGGAACAATAAACAATCGCAAGAATATATTCAGACCCGTCGAGCTGCGAAGGTCCGGTGTCGAATACCTGAGCAACAAGTGCGTTAATTCTGTGTGTGACCATCGGCCGAGAACGTCTGCGAAAGACGAAATGAGATGGTTTTGCTGCATCACCAACGGGTTGTTCCACCAGACTGACTGGCGTATATCTGGAATTTCACTGTTATTCCCCCTCAGTACATGCCGAAAAGAGATTTTTTTTTTGGGGTGCAAAGCACCTTTAGCGCTCGGGTTGTCGGCGTGTCCAGACGCCCGTCACGATGGGCCGATCGTGGAGGCAGTGCAGCCAGACAGCGTATGTGTATAGGGTTGTCGTGTCACAAGCGATTTCAACGAATTTCTGCTAATGCGCCTATAGGCTGTCGGCGTCGAACGTCGTCGTCGTGGTGGCCACGGTAAAGCAAAGCCCATCAGCAGCGATTGACGTGGTCCTGTGGGAAACACCGGCACATCACCGCATGCTGCGCACCTTCCCAGATTTCACGTCAGCGGCGCTGTCATGATTTCTTGAAGAGAAGCTTTTTTTTTTTTTTTTGTCTCTGGCCTCCTACTCTCGTGGACCTCTGTCCGTGTTCTAGTTCAGCAAATCACGTGAGGTGCATACTTGCATCCCCGAGTGATGCGATGCCTGGGTTTCTTGCGACACCACCGGATGTCGGTCGCGTCCGCGAGCCGCGGCGCCGGTCGTGCGAGGTGTGTTCAAGGCGACTTGCCCCTCTGTAGATGAAGCACACGGCGTTTAATGATCACTGATACTTGCAATTTCTTGTATTTTAAATGTATAGGTTCCATTCAGGGAACAGCGAACGAATATGGGGCATCAACTTGTGGCCGCCTTGAAACACGGCGAGCGTACAGAGCGAGACGAACTCGACAGCCAAATGTCAATGGAAAAATGACAGCGGGTCGTAGGCTTACGGGAGCAGCGCGTCCCGCTCGTCGGCGCCGTCGAACAGTTCGGAAAGCATTTGGAAGGAGGCGAATTGAGAATGACGTCTGCGATAGACTTTGGTTTCGGCCGTTCGAGTGTTTCGTCGGTTGTCGCGGGCAACAAGAATCCATGTACTGCGTGTGGCGCCTCCCAAAGCGGAAATGAAGCTCCTCCTCTTGCGTCGATTCTCGCCCAGGCATAAGACGCACGCTTTTTTTTTCCTTTTTCTTTATTATGTACGTGTTTACGGTGCTGTTTTAATTTGCAAACGACTTCGGTAATTTGTATACCTTTATTATGGCGTTCATTAGTAATATTTTTTTTTCGCATTGCTGGCGATACATTTTTGTGCCTATTGCACCAAAATCTTTAGGACATGGAAGTCAATGACTGCTATACAATAAACTACAATACATAATTGAACGGACTACTTCTGTTCACGAAAATATGCGTCCCGAAAGACTTGATCTCAGCATATCCCAAGTACAAGTAATGCAGTCACTTCAGGTGGTATCTGTTGCTCCAGAGGTGCACTGTTTTTATTCTGGAACTACCAGCGATGTACTTGTTACTGCATTTGGTTGCAGCTAGGCTTGTTGCAGATAGACCTGTAACTACATCTGACATCCCAGCACCTAACTGTGACTGCAGATAGGTATTGGGCACGTGATGTCATTCTCCTGCATTAATATGTTCGCTATTGTGCTCGCAGGTAGGACCAGCCCACAAGAATCATGCCATTTGGACTGCAGCTCGCCTCACAGTGCTCGGTATGCCGATAGAATATTTGGTGGAAGCTATAACAGTGCAGCTCTAACAAAACACTGCATCTGTGCTTACACGGAAAGTGTAGCACTTGATTAGCCGTCATTACATTGAAAGCGGAAGCAGTGTTCTGCAGCAAAACAACACGATCTGATAAAGCAGGCAAGCTTACCAACCGTCTTTACTACATTACTGAAGGCTACGCTTCAATAATAGGAAGGAAAGGAATAAAGGCATTGGAGCGCTTTTATTACTTTTAACATTCGGCTAGACGTAAGCTCTGAAGAGATGGAAACAAAGTCTGTTATGTTCGCGTTAACCAATATCGAGCACAAAATCAGAAACGAATGATCAAACGGGACATCACCAAGAATTGATTGATTTTTGGGGTTTAACGTCCCAAAACCAGCTCTGATTCATAATCGATTCATAAAATTTGACCCGAATCAAACTATGCAGCACATTTCAAAGTGTTTCAAGAATAAAACATTTTAGTTGGAGAATAGCAAGGGTCTAGCTTAGCGCACCCCTGCAATGATGACCTACCTTTATATTCTTACATTTCGCCATTGAGTGAATTCAAGTGGAACAGTCATTAGCTAATCAAGATGGCTTGTTTCTGTTCCTTAATTGCTGCATTCACTGCTGTGCTGTAGCGCTAATGTCTTTTATTAGTACGCCTACATAAGGAATTGCTATATGTAACTTTGTTTGAAGAGTGCGCAGCTCACATTCCTTCGCTCCGGACAGCTAAAGCGATGTTCCCTGTTCGCCGCTTGCATTTTCTTCCTGTTATATTCTAAAGAGGAGACAAACAGCGCTGAAGTTTTTTGACGACACAAAGGAATACTCGGCGAAGACAAGCGTTGCCGTCGTCTTCGTCGTCGAGTATTCCCTTGTAGCCCAAGCCTCAACCCCAGCAAGCTTTATTTCTGTTATATTTTGCACCTTGTGAGAACCGCAGACAAATATAGCTAAACGTTCATAGGCAATTTATAGATTCCACGCCTTTACTTCAACGCCCTTCCAGTTCCGACCAAGGAGATTGAGCTTCGCCACCGGGGAAATGGCAGCGTAGTGGAAGTGAGAGAAGCCGAAAGCCTCGTCATCGCCTGTTGGGTGCGGAACACCAAACCCGCAGCCAACATCAGGTGGCTACGAAACTCCCTGCCACTCGCGCAAGGTACGCCTCCAATGATCATGCCTACAGATAATCCTAAGGTGTGACCGCAAAACCTTGAAACCTCCAAGGCAAGTTACGCACTAAATCACAGTAGTAATTAGAGGAAGCTTGTTACGTAAGCACTGCGTGTATCGTGTCAGCCCCTTTAAACCCCCTTTCGGTCAACGCTAAAACAATTGTGTGTTGTGTGCACTGCGGCGTATTCATTTAGCCAAAAACGCACCGACGCATGGCTCTCGCTTTGTCGGCATTCCTATTGGAGTGCTGCAGAAAGTTATGTAAGTTCGCAACATGACAATGATGATAGTGGTGTCGGTGGTGGCCATGCCGGCGACGGTTTTTATTAGCGTCCCTCCTGCAACGAGGTGTCGACGAGTAGAGCCAGTTCGTGACATGTTATTTTGCAGACAGCTCATGTTCTGTAGTGTGCTTCGAAGCAGTGTTGCATGGACTTGTAAGATCCTCACAAGTGGTTTGCTACTTTCGCATTCCACTATTTCTGCTGCCGGCATCGAGGTAAGGCCCAGCCAGGAGGTTTATGACCCCCGTTTGCCTTACCTCGCGGACAAATGTAAACCATGTATGTGTCATGCCCAAATAAACAACATCGAGAAAGACAACGACAACATTCGTTTACCACTACATCTGCTACAGCCTAGCATACTGGCTGTGGCATCTCTCTCTCTTTCTCTCTCCCCTCTGTTGTTGCTGTTGTTGGTCACGCAAGCTTCTTTATTTACAATGTGCTGTCATCCACGTGCGTAGCGACTCCTGTTGTTTTACTCTCGTCCTTTTTCTTTATTTTTTTTTCAACAGTACTGTAAGCGTATCTCGCTTATATGAATTGTTGACGAGACCCGAGGTAACCTAGAGAAACCGCCATGCGTTAACGCGTAAGGGCCTATTGTTCCTCAGTGTGATCCTATCCACTTTTACAGAGTAAATTCTAGTTCTCATGCTTTCGCGACCCAAAACCTTCCCGTTACATTTTCACTTCAGTCCTTGGAGCTATGTGATGTGTGGAAGTTGATTATGTCGGTCCCAACCTCTCCGTTACCACCGCGCAAACTTCACTAAAGGGGCAAAAATACTTACACCCTTCCTTGTTTCAGAAAAAGTGCTGACGAGAAAGAATGCCTCCGGGGAGAAGCTATTTTCGGTGTACAGTTCTGTCACGCTGTACCCAAAGCTGGACGACAATCGGGCAGTGTACAGCTGCGAAGCAACGCACCCCGCCCTCGAGAGCCCGCTGCAGGCCTCAGTCACCGTCAGCGTGCTCTGTAAGTCACAGCGAGAAACACCCCGTCACTCTGTATGTCGAACCGAACGCGAAGCGAAGAACGTACACGAACCGTAACCTTGGCTGGAAAATCAGTCGAAATTGATACACTCGGAAGGTATCTGAACCTGAACCAAACAAATAATATCGCTTATCGGTTCAGAACCAATTAAGCACAATCAGGACTGTCATCTGTTTCTTTTTGAAACATGATTCCTTTCTCGATCATCATTAACTGAAGCAGAAATACACGTCGGAAAGACATAGTTGAGGAGCGGAAGCGCAAACGGGCCGCATACGCTTACCATGCAATGCAGTGTTCACAAGATGGCCGTGTTTATGAGTACGCCTGTAGAAGCTGTTTTCAATAATTTTCGCAGATATTTACGCAAAAACATTGACGGCTGTTTGCAATCTCCAGAGACATAGCGCCCATTTCTTTTGCCTCCAAACAAAGCTGGCTAAAGGACGATATCATCGGGAACATGCTTGCCCGATGATATATTTGTTTTACTTGGTTTTTCTTTAGAATGGCTCGCATGCGGGCTGGTTGGCGAAGTTGCATGATGAGTGGTTGCAGCAATATTTCAGACGACGCACGAGGAAAGAAAAAATGTGGTTGATACCTCTGTCAATCGTATGTTGGTTATTTATTCTTCCTAGATGGCAGTACCACTGCAGCGAACCTAAGCGAACCAAGAGCGCACTATAAGGGAGGCGATGTTAATTTAGGACTAATTATTCTTGTTAAACACTATAGTTCTCTGTACTAAACACCTTTACCTTAAGTAGACGATGCTTAGATGCAACTTGTAAAGCGCTGTAGTGAAAATATAAGGCCTATCTGTTCCCTAAATAAGCGATGTTTCGGTGAAGTATCGGTAAAGATTTCAGCTCCGTTCGTCGGGTCCTGGGTGAGTGTGAGTTCGAGTCCGAGCGGGTGGAACTTTTGCATTGTAAATGTATAAATTTTTTCAGAGATCCACTGCCGTTACGGAAGCACGTCACTGATTTCTTCGTGGACCCCGCCATAAAACACTTTCGTGTTAAAAAGCCTAGACTGTCCGGAACGGGAAACTTTGCTACTAAGAAGCCTTTCCAGCGCGACAAAAATATTTTGAAGGTGGCGGCTCGGATGTCCTGCTATTGCTTACCGCAAGATTTTCCAATTTCACGGCCGAATTTAAAGCAAATTTTGAAAGTTGTATCCGAAATCATTTAGGTCCTTCAAGTGACTTTGACTTCAAATCATTTCTGTGCGTTCTTTTATTCGGCACGCAAATATAAATGTAAAAAGGTGCCCTAACGAGGCCCAAATGAGGAAAGTTTTGTAAATTGGATGTGTCGTAGTATGTTCTCTATTTTACATAGAAACATTAAAAAATACACATATGCAGAGTGTCTTCCTGGCAACATTTGTGCTAAAGGTTCACTTCCTATATAAGAAACACAAGATGATAAAGAAATAACTGAAGAAGCACGGTCTTCTCAAAAAAACAAAAACAAAAAAGCAAAAAAAACGTCAATTTCAAGAAGCAGAAAGAGAAAACGCAGGTGCGGCTTTTCTCAGGAGTTATATTGTTGCAACTAGGCCGGAAGCTGGACTAGTTAGCATGTGTATAAGATGACAGGACGAAACTGAAACTAAGAATTGAATCTTTCTTACGAAAAAAAAAAGAAGGCAAATCAGCAGCCTACAGCAATCGTCAGGTGCGTGCGCAGAAACCACCAGGAGCATGAGCGCAGGAAGCCTAGTATAAAACCTGATCACAAGAAAATGGTACTCCTAAAAAATCTGACTCCTCTATCTTTTAGGACCTTGTGTTTACTTAGGTGTTCGCCTGCCTACTGATGACAAAAGTTTCGGGCACAACCCTTGCTTACACGGTATATTAGTCACTCGCAAACTGTCGCATTAAGTTCATCGGACAAGTGACTGCGTCTGTATAGGCGACCTCACAACTCTTTATCCATTTCACTCTTCCCTGGCGAGGAGTAAATTGTGTAGAAATATGAAGGAGCGGGAAAGATAGTTGGTATTCATCACCAGTGCTCCAAAAAAAAAAAAAAAAGGACAGACAGCAACACTGCAGGTCAAGAGCTCTATGGCTGTAGACAGGATTTGGCTGAGTGCACTTCGGCTCAACAAGCCTGGCAGTTCTGCAAGTAACCATTTCTTGAGCAGTGAAGAAACCGAGAACCGCATCTTTCCTCTCCGGCAGATCCACCGGGAGCGCCGGAGATCGAGGGCTACCACGAGGGCGACATCGTGCAGGTCGGGGACACACTCACGCTGGCGTGCATCTCGCGCGGCGGCAATCCACCGGCCTCGCTCTCCTGGAGCCGAGATGGGCGGCCGCTACGGGCGCGCTACAAGGCGGCCTCGCGCGAAGCCACCAGCGCCTACACCTTCACCGTGACAGCCGCTGACAACAATGCCGTGTACCGATGCGAGGCCAGCAACCTGGTCACACTGCAGCCATCGCAGGCGTCAGTCACGCTCAGCGTGCTCTGTGAGTTCCACAAATGCTCAGCAGATAGCGTTTACGCGCCTTATAGGATATCCGGCATTGTAAAGTCCTTCGGGACAGCGTTAGTGCATTCTGTAATATAACTGTGTGCATTGCGGAATACCAGAAGACGCAGTGGTGAAATACTGTGACGAGATTGTGTAACGGAATATTGCAGCCCGTCTCTAGTGCCGCAATGATACACTCGCGAAAGTATTCTTCTGCGGTTTCTATTTCCAAACAGTGGGCTGCCCTTAGCAAGAATGTTTGAAGAACAGTACGTTTAGTCAAAAGCTTTACCAACAGCGCTTTTAAAAACTCGCCTTCTTTAAAATACGTGCCGTGATATTCCAGTGTACCGCATAACCATATTTACTGCATATGCAAGATTTAACTTTTATTCCGTGGCACAGGTTATTCCACAGTCACAGAACCTATCATCGTGTCATTTGCTTGTTCGCAAATGATTCAGTTGTACGATAAGAATGACGTTTCACAATAGCCAGGAGTGCCTAAAATGTGGCGGTTCACCACCAGTCCCTAAGTGATATGCGCTTCACGAAAATCCTCGAAAGAACTTCTAAACCAAGGGGTTGCCTTCGCCGTGTATCGTGCCGTCCCTGCGTCGTCTCTCATGCGCTAGATTCTGATCTCAGGACTTTACGACATGCTGCACGCGCAGTTCCCCCCGCTCGCGTCTTCATGGCGGCGCCCAAGGAGGCCAAAGCCGGCGACCTGGTGACCGTCTCGTGCACTACGGCGCCAAGCAACCCGGCGGCCGAGGTGTCATGGCGGCTGGACGGTCGCGCCGTGCAGCCTGCTTCGGACCAGTCGACGGTGCAGAACAAGAACGGTTGGATCACCTCTTCAAACCTCACCATCACGTTGACAAGGCAGGTATGCCCGCAGCCCTGTGGAGCCATGCTCGGGGCTTGCTTGCTCAACTGTACCTATCATCCGTGTCTTGCTTTCGACGAACGAAGGCGCCGCGGTTTCTGTTCATTACGCCGATCGTACATTGTCGGGTGAACTTTCCGGCCAAGCATTCAATGACTTTTCTTATAGGATAATAAACTGGTAAATAAATCTACAAGTGCTCATCATTATTCTGGGCGTGGAGTGCACTTACCTTGCACATTTTTCTGTCTTTATGGTAAAGTATACTATTCTCCGATTCCCGTATTGTAATATACGAGTAAACTCGTTCAGCTCTGTGATACTGAGCACAATGTTCCAAAACATGCATTCTCGATGCGTCTGTTTCAAGTCTCAATGTTTATGTTCGCGTGTCCAGACTCCCATGTCTAAGCCGGCTTATGGCTCCGCCGCAGAGTTTTCTTGTTTTCTGTCTCCAAAGACTCGAATCTTTGTCAGCCAGACAGGACGAGCGAGAAGCCGCCACGTGGCATTGTTTCAGAACACCCAGCCATATTTCTCTTTATCGTTTGCTCGATGGCGCCCAATAAAACATTGACGAGTGACACGCTGCAATGAAACGAGACGTGGACCACACCTTTAGTAAAATACCGTTGAAATCTGAACGCAAAATATGGTAACACCGCTCTCGGAAATCTGCCGCTACGAAATCCACGCGGCGCATGATTACGATAACACAGAGAGTTTCGATGGAAGAGGCGTATATGCATAGTTTTATAAAGTAGGGATGGTTGGTTGAGCTAGTGTGTTAACATAACTAACAAACAGCGCAAGGAAGCGACACAGGAAGATCACAAAACAGGAGAGTGTGCAGTGTTCCAAACAATTTTCTCTGTTCGACAAGCTGCAAACGACAAGTGTTGATATATGGTCAAGAAACGGAGAACATCTGACGCGTTATTCGGTGCTCAAACTACCTTCAAAGAACGAAGAAAGATTACTTGCGTCCGCAAGTCATCTGAACCGAAGGACAAACATTTCCAAATGCTTTTGTTTACTGCAGAAAATTAGACAACCATTATTCGATTATTTTATTTTTATTTGCTGCGCAGTGGAATAGATGAGATACTCTTGGCCTCGGCCTCTTTACAGCAACTCATATATTACGAAAAAGAACTAACCAGTTCCCGAAGGCATCACACCTATGAATTCAGTTTTTAGAAATTCCTAAATAGTGCCCTTTGCCAGACTTACGTTGCTACTTTCTGATCGCTTCTGGCGGTCACTTGCCTGTTCTAAGGCTAATGCCAGCTTATGATGCAGTACCAAAGGCGTTCAAATTTTCTTCAATTTTAAACGTCATTCAGGAATGCTGGCAAAAATAAAATGGGCAAAATATAGTATAGGATTCGCGGCATGGTCAACTGAAGCTCATAGGCTTAGTGAAGTTCAGCCTTGCATACGTATGCTCCATATTTCTCATTTGGTGTGGACCTACTCTTGCCTGTGTAATACCTAGTACGTGAAATAAGTTTTCTATCTTCTATCAGTCAATCGCATTTGTTATGCGACGCCAGAATAACCCTATAAAAATAATAATCGCTCCCAATTCTTTCGAGTAACAGCTAGTTAGCGTAGAAAACGAACCGTTTTTGAGCTAGTACAGCTTGTTGCGAAAGTCTGGTGAGGACCTAGATTTCAACATGGCGACACAGTAAATATTTGTACGGTGTTGTACAACAGTAGTTTGCTCAACAACGGAAATGCATGGTCTGATTATTCAGCGCAGAAATGTCGCTGAATATAATGATCCCAACGTCGTTATTATTATTATTATTATTATTATTATTATTATTATTATTATTATTATTATTATTATTATTATTATTATTATTATTATTATTATTACAGTCGAGCCCGACTATATCGAACCTGTTTATATCAAATTATCCCGTATATCGAACGATTTCTAAACACCGTAAATTTACATTCAGAATATATAGCTAAAGTTACTGTTACATCGAACGAAAATAGCAATGACAACCGATATATCAAACTCCATGTGCCTCAAAAGTGCCCCAGCAAGTTGGCTTTCCCTCGCGGTGGCGGGGAAAACTGCCGGCACCACCCTAGAAAAAGTGGTTTAGACCCGGCTGTGCACGGGCGAACACCCCCCTCCAAAAAATGATCCTGGCCTGCTCGCAGGGCTTACAGCCAATCAGAGGCCGTCGTGCTTTCTCCGAGGCGCGTAGGCGGTACAAGCGAGCGCCATTTTTTCTTTCTTTTTGTTTGTGTGCCTGCTGCTGCCTCTTTTCCTCGAGTCCTCATTCAGCGTGGTCCGTGCTGGTGGTGTTGTCTGTTGGCGCTCTGTGAGCTTTCTTGGCGCGCTCTCGTCATGGCTTGTGCAAAGAGGCAGATTTTGCCGTTCGCCGCGAAACTCGAAATCATAAATCGAGTCGAGCGCGGTGAGAAGTCCGACGTCGCCGCCGCGTACAAGATTCCAAGGAGCACCTTGAGTACTATCCTGAAGAACAAGGCAGACATCAGGGCCAAGTCGGACAAAAGGCCAGGTGCCCGTGGCGCCCGACGTGTGCGCACTGCTGTGTACGAAGATGTCGAAGCGGTCGTCTACAAATGGTTTGTGGACGTTCGGTCGCGAAACGTCCCGGTGTCCGGCCTTATGATCGAGCATAAAGCCAAGGACCTTGCTTTCTTGCTTGGAAGGAACGATTTCCAAGGACGTTGCGGCTGGCTCCAACGGTTCAAAGAACGGCACGACATCGTTGGCAAAGCTGTTACGGGTGAAAGCAGAGCGGTGGACCTGGACAGTGTAGACAAATGGCTCGAGGAAAACTGGCGGGATATCACAGCAAGGTATCAAGCCCAAGATATCTTCAATGCGGATGAAACCGCTCTATTTTGGCAAATGTTGTCAAACAAGACACTTGCGTGTCGGGGCGACAAGACTTGCGGCGGCAAGGCAAACAAAGCCCGTGTGTCCAGCTGGCAGCTAATTTAGACGGATCGAAAAAGCTTCGACCTCTAGTTATCGGGAAAAGCACGGCACCGCGGTGTTTTCGAAATGCGCTGTCGCTTCCAGTTACCTACCGAGCAAACTCAAAAGCGTGGATGACCGGGGAACTTTTCAGCAGGTGGCTATCGTCGTGGAACGATGATTTGGTAGGCGAAAATCGCAAGGTGTGCCTGCTCGTGGACAATTGTTCATCGCACCACTGCAGTAGACCTTCAGCAACATCGAGCTGCGTTTTTTGCCCCCAAACACTACGTCTGTCCTGCAACCACTGGATCAAGGCGTTATACGCGCACTGAAAGCCGGCTATCAGAAGTGCCTGGTGGAGAGGCTGCTGCAGAACCTTCGTGTCGGCAGGGAGCTGAAGACCGACTTGCTCGGAGCTCTTTCTATGCTGCGTAGATCGTGGGCAGATGTCACGAAGGAGACAATTCAGCACTGCTTTAGGCATGCCGGCTTCCGCATGCCTGGTGGTGACACCCCAAATTCCGATGACAGCACTGAAGACACCGCAGGTGTTTCCGCCGAAGTTTGGAGCGAGCTAGCAGTATTCCCGGGTGCTACCGACGGATCGACATTCGACGAGTTCGTCAGTGCGGGTGATGATGTCGCCATCATGATCCAGCTACAAGATGAGGACTACGTTGCAGACGTCGTGCCGACCACGAGCCAAAGCGACAGCAATAAGGAAATTGACGATGGCCCGTTGCCTACATCCTCCTAAGTGATTAGTGCACTTGCGTTGGTCCGGCGCTATTGCGTGAATATGGAAGGTTGCGGCCTCAGCTGCTCCGACTCGTTGGACAACGTGGAGGCATGCGTGCTGTCGCAGGCAGCGAAGTCGTTGAAACAGAAGAAAACCCAGGACTATTTTGTTCCAAAGTAGGGCACGCAAATAAGCCACCATATTAATAAAGTACTTTCTTATTGGTATGTGCCTTTGCGTCATCAAATCCTATAGCAGGCCTATATCGAATTATGCCATATATCGAACTAATAAACGTTTTTTGGCGAGTTCGCTATAACCGGGTTCGACTGTATTATTATTATTATTATTATTATTATTATTATTATTATTATTATTATTATTATTATTATTATTATTATTAGAAGATGCACACATATTGATGTGATAACAGTGATAAAATACGTCATAAAGGCTACCCACACATGCGCTGTGTGCATGTGTGTGTGTCATGTGTGCGTCGTACATGTGTGCCGCCTCCCTGTCCTTGTCTCTTCACGCTGTTCTTCGTTCACTGTAAATAATAACCATCAGGCCTTAACAAAGCTGCCTTCGAAGGCAGATTGCATACGCTTAACATGCTTATCCAGGTCGCTGCCCTTGCCCAGAGTTTATTCGTCAGAAATAATCTCATTAGATGTTATAGTGAACGAAGACATATGAACGCAAGGATCAGCTATAGTCAGGAACAGGGAGACGACATAAATCCGCCCGAGTGCTGCTGCTGGCACCGTAACCTCACCGCTGAAAACGAGGCGTTCGGAAATGGAGCACTCCGAGCTCGGCAAGGTGGAAAGACGCGTCCTTATGGAAATAATCACAACCCAATGTCTGATTCCTGTGTTCGAGCTAAGTCATGGCTCGTCTCGAAAATTCAAATTTTGTGCTCATGCTGAATGAAGGAAGAGAAAGATATCCAAGGGCTCTTGTCTTCTCGGGTTTTTTTTTTTTTTTATGGCACACCCAACTCCAGCGAACAAGCAATGAAGCCAATTAAAGCATAAGAATCGTAATTTGTAGCGCTTAAATGAGGTGTGGTAAGTGCTGAAATGAAAAGATATGAAAGTGGATGCAGGATGAGTTTGCGCCTGTGGGATTCAAAGGCCTTTCCACCATTTAGTATCATTGGTAGTCCTGAATGCGTAACTGTAGGAGCCTGAAGAAGCGCCACCCGCAGTCGATGATGATGATGATGATGATGATCCTTCAATTTTGGCATCTACCCACTTGTGGGGGATTAGCCAAGACTCAGGCGTATTTGAGTCATGGCGTCAAATCCGGGACTTCCCCTCTCTTTTTTTTCCTTCACGTAGCGAATGATTTCTTATGACCTGGCAATTGACCAATATATCCTCGCGTGGTGGCAAAAGGTATCTAGCATGCAGGTTCTGGACCTAATCCGTATTAAAAGAATGAGGGTGGATGAACGTAGGGGCGATTTTTTTTTTCTTTTCATGTAGGACATGGCAAATGAAGACAAGGAAACCATAAGTACAATATTCCTATTTGCGCTTGAAGCATAGTAATCACAAAAGTAAAAGGAAGTAAAAGAAACATTGCTCCAATGAGGCAACCTTTGCGTTGCACGTAACACTAACACTATACCAGCGGTGCACGAGCAGAAATAATCGAGAGATTGGATGGGTGAAATGGCGCGGCGGCTGAGTTAACACAGCGTCGCATGCGCGCGCGTAATTATGTCCCCACCGGCAGCATTTTCTCTTTTCCTCGAAAAAATAACAAACGAACGAATAAACCACGATTCACTGGTAACGCACGGAGTTTACATTTCGTGAATTGACGTTCCTGGTGTTTTCTGCAATGCACATTGAAGTTTTCGAAAAGCGTATTTTCTTCTCCGCACATGATGACGCGGTTTAATATATAAGCAGAATAAGTAATTAAGTGACGACGCTTCTATATGTATATTTGCGGGTCAGGCGAGACGACCCGGAATCGAAAAGCAGCAATGTAACGAGCGCGGTAAAAATGGATCCCATCACTTTCTTGGGTGTAATGAAGTTTATGCTAATTTGCAACTCAGTATGAAGCCTTGCCACGTACGCCAGTTGCTACTCGCGTAATAATTTTCCCCACGACAAGAAAACCCATATAACACAATATATTTCTGTGTGGCTTAAGTGGCACAGATCTCTCTATCGTCGCTTGAAGTTTATAGTTATTATGCGAGCTCGCATGCACTGTAGTCGCTAACAGGCTTATAAAAAGCTACCGTAGTACCTATGGAATCGCGCTTTGGAAAAGATCAGTTCACACTGTATGGTATGAATTATACTATAAATAAGCATCATTATGGTAATAATCGATTTTAAGCAAGCGGTATATGCTTGTAGAAATAAATTCAAGTTGAAATTGAGAGCGGAAGTGCGAATTTTTCTTTTAGGCACAAAATTCGAAGCAAGACCTTTAGATGTCAATTTCTGAATCACAATGTGTCTATTACTTTATTGTGGAGCGCTCAACTTGAAGTCTGTTCACGCACATTTGATGAATCACAGCACTGGCACACTTCAAGCACATGTTAAGTTCCAGGCATATTGGAAGTATCGGTGGCTTGACATTGTCACTTGCATGTACCAATATTTACAAGAAAAAGTAAGGAAAACACAGGAGGTACGCTGTTGATCATTATGGCTGTTCAATATAATGGGAGTTCACTAGTCGAAAGACTTCTGGTAAAATAATGGTTGTGTAGAAAGGGGTCCACTGTTAAAGGTATATCATTTGCGCGCTGGGAATTCCAGCACTACGCTCTCTCGCTGAAGTACAATTGCGTGTATTTGCAGCAGATGATTGTGTGCGGCAGTTCTGACCTCTTTCGACACACCTTCCTCCTTGTCCGCGGACTTGTGCAGTTAGCGCGCCATCAGTGCAAGAGGTGCAAAATTCAAGTGTTCCTTTTAACAGGGGACACCGTGCATGTCTGCGTCCACCACCATTCACAGCGCATGCCTTTTTATTTATTCCTTCATTCTTTCTCTCGTAGGACCCCGACGTCAAGTCTTTCACGTGTATAGCGGAAAACAACAAGCTTCAGGCAACGGTCGTCCAAACGGTCACGGTCAAAGTCATATGTAAGACACGGCTTCTTCCATTGCTATCGTTTCTCTCCGAAGCTGGCCTATCTTTGTCGATTGATTCATGAAAGTTGTGTCGAGTTTAATAAGGTCTTCCACCTTCTATCTTGAGCCATATCGTAGAGCATATTGTTTTGAAGTTCTCTTTGCCACTGGCCCTAGCTAACATTGCGATTGACACCGCGATTGCTTGGTGTCTGCTCTTACGCACCGTCCTGACATCACGAAATCTCCCTGCATTGCGGCAAGAACTTAAAAAAAAGAAATACCCTACAGGCCCAAAACACTGAGTAAGGGGGGTTAGAGAAAAACTTGCAGGAACAGGAATACATTGTCATTAGTCATTCTATTCCCCATAAAGCAGAAAATTCGACGTTCCTCCGGCGAGCGTTGGTTTCACGTCCCGATGTCCAGAAAGGTCAGGTGACCAAGCGACAACATAGGTGGCACCCAGTTCGAAAATTGAGGAGACCTATGCGCAGAACGGACCTGGTCCATTTCGCACCTCCTCCCCCCCCCCCCCCCCCCCCAAAAAAAAAAAAGTTACTTGGTCCATCTCGACAGTACCCTTTGCCTAATTCTAGCCCGTGAACAAGTGATCATGTCACGTTGCACAATCGCATGACACTATCAGGTGATTATCAGGCTGAGGTGATAATATGACATGACGTGTGCAAACTTCGATACAGTCGGCACGCCTCGAACCAACGTGCTTTCTGAATCAGTGCACATATGGCGACAAATGTTTTGTTTTTCATCCCTTAGTGGCAGGCAGTGAGCGGGAACTGCTTCTGGTTAACGTTCCTTTCTTCACATGCTTCTTTTCTTTGGCACTAACATTTTGCCACCAATAACCGTTCGGGCAAAGCTCCATAAAGTTATCGAGTATATTTTGTATAATCAGGCACATCGAAGGGCTTTGCATTAATTTTTATCAATTGCTCTTTCTATTTTCGAGGCATAGCGCTTCCATTAATTGCGCTTGCTGGACAATCCATCCATGTAAGCCCGCACGCACAAAAAGGCCACTTCCTCCTAAAGGGGCCCCGCAACACTTTGAGTCAGCAAACGGTGCTGATCAGTCGTGGAGGTTCCTGTGAACATGTAGGCCAAATATTGCACAGCAGGCATTCGGGAATTTGCAGTTTCGCAAGGGGAAAGCGCTCGCTCTTTTGATGCACTAACTGCATCGGTTGAGGCTGAAATAGCATTGCTGATTCCATTATTGCGGAAAGATAATCTGCTATGCTCTATTTGTTCGTTTTGAATTCAAGAAGCAAATAAAATGGGTGTATCTCACTTAAAGAGGAACCAGAAAAGTCAAGCGACGTATTCAGTGCCTCCAGTGACGTCATTTGTTGAAAGAAGAGCGGGCGCTTTCCAAAGCCAAATTGCAAATTGCCTGGTGCGCTCAGTGCTACATTATTTGGCTGACGTGTTGACAAGAGACGCCACGACTGATCGTACCGTTTCCTGACTACATTCAGGGTCCCTTTAAGAGAAAATCCAAGCAGTTCTGGTGCAGGACATATCGTAAGCGAAGGCAGTAGACCAATGACAAGGCGCACTTACGTAAGAAAGTTTTGGGAATTTGGGCCATGGTAGCTCTGCGATGGATACATTCCCTGCTTGCCCAACCGTCTGTAAAATGCAGCGCTGATATCCTTTTACATTTTGCGGGGCCAGAAGCTGTGCTCACAGGGGTCCCGACGCGTGCACTGGAAATGCTAAACGAATGTCCGCGGCTTCCTAGAATGATTGTCTGACCGCATGCATCAGAAAAGTGATGTCGATGTTCTTTTTGGGGCACACATAGATGACACAAACCGGTTATTGGAAATAACGGTTGTTAGCCGGTGAGCAGATGGCAAATCATACCAAAAGATCTCCTTCTGCGTTCTTTTGCGTTTACCTTAAGCTTGTACTTCTTTCTACTCGTCTTTCTCTCCCCAAACTCCCTCCCCACGCAGAGTAGCATGTCAGCGATATTTCAACGCCGGCTAAATTCTCTGTCGTTCAATAAAGAGCTCTCTCTCTCTCTTTCTCTAAGCTTGCGGCCAGTTGCTTACATTGGCCGCCGTTATCTGGAAGCCTTTGCACTGCGTGTACTCTCATCGAATGCGAGATTGTTTGGAGGATAGTATCAGCCGCGGTACATCAACCGACAGTGTTCTCAGAAATTAAAGGCTGTTTAGTGGGACTTTCTTGACTTCTCGGCTTCTAATTACCATTTTCAACACATATATGAGAATGGACGAAGTGAACGACGACTTTATTATCTAACTAGCTAATCAATGACTGCGGATCTTCCATCCGAGTGAACTGTGCACTTCACGCTACGTTCGAGAAATCCGCTCGAATAAGTGTATTGAAGCGTTTAGCTGCAGTACGTTAAAGTGCATGGGGCACGAGGAGGCGCATATTTCTGTCGGATTAGTCGATGCGCTACCTTAAAGAGCCTAACCTAACCGATAAAGACCCAGTTTTACGTTTGAAAGTAGACTTAATGAAAGCCATGCACCTATAACCCATAGTACCGGTCACATTCTAAAAAGCTTCCGACATGTGCCGCTGAGTTCATCATTTTTCCAAGCGTTCGTGCGTTGGTAATCTAATGGGGCATGTTTCTCCTACAGCAGCGGTGTTTTTGACGAACCGCTGTGCCCTATACTCTCGTGCGCAGATCCTCCCCGCGCGCCTGTGATAATCGGCTACGACGAAGGCACCCCTATCGTGGCCAACTCGATACAGCGCATCAAGTGCGTCTCAATCGGGGGAAACCCGCTGCCATCGGTCAAGTGGTACAAGGGCACCAAGGAGGTAACAGTGCTGCCTCGTCGACAGTCGGCCAGAAGCCAAACGCACCCGAGTGTGCCGCGTGGAAATTCTCTAGGCGTTAATTGCTTTAAATATTCTACTGTTGTAGTTTCACGTGCCTCATTTCAGAAGGGTGTAATGATCGCAAACAATTTACGCGTCTGCCCTTAAAGCAGTTGATATATATTATAGGAATGAGTAACGAGTTTGTGGCACAAACCTGAAGAAAAAAGAGACAGGCGATGGGACAGAACGCCATCTCCCAACTGAGTTGAAAGCGTTCTGTCTGCCTTCCCTCGTTTCTTCCTTCTTCAATCTTATGCCACAAACTCATTCCTAAGCTATGCACCAACTTGTCCAAAGTTGCACTCTGGCATGTATCAGTTTTCGCTTGTTGTTTCGTTTCAATTTGCAGACACGTCGCCTAACACTAGCAGGCTTTAGATTCATGGCCTTTCAGTGCGGGATGCTGCGCAATAAAAGCATACATGACACTGAGTGGAGACTTGACAATTTATGTAAATATTGCGCTTTTCGCAAATGCTGAGTATTAAGAGGGAGATAAAAATGCGCTCGTGGCTTTCTTTTATTTTATCTTTTAGATGCGGAGCATCTCTTGCTCGCGGGTATGTCACGCGTCCGGCGTCCGCACTCATACTACGCATGCGCGACTCTCCTCTCTCTTCCTCTCTCCAACAGCTGCTGCAATAAATAAAACGGATAGAGAGCGCGCGCGCGGCGTCCGTCCGCACTCACACTACGCATGCGCGACTCTCCTCTCCCTTCCCTCTCTCCAACAGCTGCTGCAATAAATAAAGCGGGTAGAGAGCGCGCGCGCGCTTCGCTTCAGTAGTATCTCCTCCTTCTCCGATGAACGAAGTTGGTGGCGTTGTGTGATGGCAGCAACAGTTCCGTCAGCGAGTGGGTTGACGCAAGTACGCATCAGCATCAACCCACACTCTGACAACGGTCACGCGATGCGTGATAACGAACCAAGTTAACAACGTAATAACACGCAAGGTTCACCGCAAGGTTCATCGCAAGGTTCACCGCAAAGGTAACACCGAAAACACTGCAAACCTGTAAACACCGCCGTTAAATGCACCATAGAAACTCCCAGCGATGCTCCGCATCACCCCATGGTCCCCTTCGGGGAGATGGTGTAATTTTTTTTATGTACGTTCCTTCCTCCTCCCCTTGTTCTTTCACGCAGCTCTAAACTTCCTCAAAGAACGAACCAAGTAGCCTGCTAAAGATAAATTATAACTCGCATCAAAATTCTCAAATGCGAACCAGTTAGGGGAATATAGCGTCGAAAATGCACATTTTTCTAAAGAATCTCAACGTGAATCACTGTAGACTACAACGTGCGAAACCCTCCATATTGCGACATGTTTTGTCCTCTTCCTTTCAGTACTCATCGCTGTCTACGGTCACAGGAAGTGGAGTGTCGAGTGTGTTGGAAATCATGGCTCAGCCGGACGACAATCAGGCCACGTTTCACTGCAAAGCCTCCAATTCGGCCACAACGGAGCCCCTTACGACGTCCGTTAAGACGACGGTTCTCTGTAAGCGTGATTTCCTTCGACTTCACTCATCTTCGGCGAATGTCAGACGGACACACGAAAGAGAGAGAGAGAGGGAGAAAAGAAAAGAGATATCAAATCTCTTGAACGCGGCGCAAGTACCTACCGTCAGATAAGTAAATGCAAATTCCGAAAGCCCGAATTTCTACGCTACGTGAGCGCTATTGACCTACAGCTGTAGTTCAGGAACTAGACTGCGCGGAAACCTACTTGCATTGCCATGCTTGTTCCCTTATCTGATAGCAGCTGCCTGTAAGTCATTAGGTACATAATAAAAGTGAGCGCATTGTGAAAGACTGCTCCCTCCTACCACATAATTTCTAGACCCAACTGGATATTTGCAGTTTGAACTACCTCCGTTGCTGAGTTGCTAGGGTGCTGCGCTGCTAAAGGCAATGTTGCGAGCGCGATTCCGGCAGAGGCTGCTGCATATCAATGCAATAAAAAAAATTACAGCATATCCATGGAGTGAATGATGATGAGTGGGCGAAGCTCGGGAAGTTCATCGTAGACCGTGCTGAGTTCCGGATTAATTTAGTTAACGCGCACGCTACGTATCCTCATGGTTCAACTATGCACAAGTGAAATCTCCCACCGGCACTTCATTGCAAGTCAAGATCCAGTGCATATATATATATATATGTGTGTGTGTGTGTGTGTGTGTGTGTGTGTGTGTGTGTGTGTGTGTGTGTGTGTGTGTGTGTGTGTGTGTGTGTGTGTGTGTGTGTGTGGGTTGCCGGTGAACGCTTCTCCAACGCGAGCAGTCGGTATTTCTCAATCAAGAAACTCGCTAGTAGACGCTGCCTGCGCCAACGTTGTCTCTCGCGGGTGAGGGCGCGTTCTCCTTCTTTGCGAGCTGGTAGAGCGTTTCCATAGCCAACGCGTGCCTTTCGCTCTCTCTCTGTCTCTCTCTCTCTCACACAAGACAGCAGAGGCACGCGCCGGGAGAGAGAGAGAGGCACGCGCCGGGAGGCAGGCGGGTTACGACTGACGCGTGACAAGGTTAGACTAAGAGGAGCTTCGCCCCTAAAAGCCAATATGCTTGGCTGTTTCGCCGGAGTAGACCTCAAAATAACACCATCAATTTAGTATTCGGAGCACTTAACCACGGCTTTCCGCCTAATTCACCGCGCAGTTTCGAAACGCTAAACCCTGCAGTTTACATGGCCCCTTATGACTCCCCTCGCAAAAGCAAAAATAACTGCAGCAATTTATTGTAGTGTGTGTGTGTGTGTGTGTGTGTGTGTGTGTGTGTGTGTGTGTGTGTGTGTGTGTGTGTGTGTGTGTGTGTGTGTGTGTGTGTGTGTGTGCGCTTTTAAAACATGAACGCCTGGTTGAGAACTAACGCATCTTTTTTTATATCGCAGTTCCCCCCAAAGTTGTTTCTATAACGGTGGTTCCACAAACTCCGAAAGAAGGAGACACGGTGAGTGAAGCGAATTTTTTAGTCCACATAAAAAGACCTTTGCCTTATCTAGCTTGAGTGCCTGAGGGTACTTGTACACATCCTGCGGAAATCATTCGACGCGAGAGGACACATATATCTCTGCTAAAGAGCGAGCATTCTTATCTTCGCCCGATGCATTCGTTGAAGAAATGTCGTTTTATTTTGATGGGAGGTGCGTGGAGGTGCCGCACTTCTCAAAATACGGAAAGCTATCCGGCGCAAACGCATTCACGATTTACTCGTTAGCCGTCGATTCCAGATTTTCTGGGTGGCGTTACTGGACAAGCTCATGCACTTTTTAATTGGATGTGTAAGTACTAATCGTGGTGCGAGGAAGTAGGCAGCGAGAAAGAATCTTACAAAGCATTTTATTCAGAAACTATTGAAAGACTGTTGGTCAATATTGAGAATTTTACTGAGGAGCCATTGGCTGTCCGTTGAAATAGTGCATTCAATGTTGAGACTTCTTGAATATTGGCCACCGAAATATCATTGAAAATCCATTGAGCAAGCAGTGGTTGAACTGTTCTTGAGTTATTATTGAAAGTACGTTGAGCACTAAAATTTATTGTGGTGCCTTTGCCAAATACTTATCGACCTATAATTGAAGCAGCACTGAAATTTATACGCACACGATGTCTTACGTTGAAAAAATAAAGATGGCGACGCCCTATCGTGGGTGTTCAGTGCACTCTGCATATTTGAACACCCGTCCCTTCGTCGGCAAGACACCCCTTCGTCGCCAGCATACGAAGACCAGTGTTTGCAAGAATACGTGTATTATAAACGCACATTCCACATGTTACACACCCTGATACATCATTATACAGCTAACAACATCAACAAACCTGAACACAGGCCGAACACAACCTGAACACAACATGAACACAGTCCAATGTATACGACGCAAAAAAAGCTGATGCCTGGGCGAGTTTTTTACAAGTAAAATGCAAATGCATACGAGTTGAGTCAAATAGAGCTCAAAGAATTCGCAATGGAAATTCGACACTTGGTTTCATAAGAGACGCGCGTCCAAAGAAGCCGCATCGTCCGCGATAAGGTTTCAAGCCGGACTCACACAGCCGTCGTCCGAGCCATAGCGGTTCCATTGAGGATAGCCACGACAGTACAATGAAAAATCAATGAAGAACCAATAGTCTTTAAACGGAATGTTATGTAACTCGGAACAATGGAAATTCGATTGAGATTTTGCTGTAGAAGTTCAGTGGATGTTGAAAATCCATGGATGCATGCGAGTTGAGTCAATTAGGGCTCGACAACTTCGCAATGGCACCATCAAGCAACATAAGGGGCGATAGTACAAAGAGGCCGTATCATCCGCGATAAGATTTCATGCCGGACTCAAAAAGCCATCATCAAGACAATCGCGAGTCAAGCCTATGAATTACACACGGAGCGGGCATTATGCAAGTTAATTGGTGCGCCGGCGTATTTGTTGCTTTATGTTTCCCGGCCACTACAAAAGCCAACTAAAGCTAACATATGAGGAAGCGTGCCTTTGTGCCTCAATTAGTCCGTAGGACTGCCCATGATATCATCTGTGCTGTGAAAATGTTTCCTTTCCCATCCAGACATGCGCTCAATTAGGTATGCTGAGCTCAACCACAACCCAACATTAAATCAACATTTAATCAGTACGTTGCTCAGCATACACTTATCGTTGAAAGGCATCAACGGTATTTTTGTTGCGTATTCGTAGAGGGAATTCAATGACTCTTGAAATTTAGTTAAAAATCTATTGATTCAACGATTTTTCAACCGCTTCTCAACGATAACTCAATAGTCATTATTGTAGCGGGAAGTCTATCTGAGGGCCCGTGCATATGGTTGTCACTTCATTCCCAGGCTCCCGTCGTGAGTTAACGTTAGAATAAATGGAATTTACGAAGCCTCCAGTATGAACACGTATAGTGAACGATCATTTCAATTACAGGGAGAACTCTACATTGACTTTAAGAGCGCCGTTCCAAATGTACCCTCCATATTTAGGTGTGTTATAAAAACTACGCTCAAATTCGAAGTACGGCAAGCGTATTAGAGCCCCTTGTAGAAACACTATGCCTAAAAGTTTGTTTGCATATTGATGGAGAAGCGCAAATATCGATGACACAAGGAAGGAAATAACAAAGGACAACGCTCAACCATGCGCTGTTTCTACAACTTGTCGGCGTCTTCCTTTAGCTATGAACGAGAGTATTCCGGACCAGACGAGTTTACGTCGAACTCTTGATTGCATGCATGGACATCGAGAGGGTGTGTAAAGTGCGCGTTTGACGATCCTTGTATGACACGAATACGTAACAACTTTGCATGTAGTTATGAGAGGGGTGTATTTTCCCGCTTTATTGTTATTGTTTTTCTTTTGTTTCAATTCCGTGCTTTGGTGGTGAGTAACAAGCTGCCGCGAATTTCCATTCCCAATTGAATGGTATCCCTGTAAAGCTTGCTTCTTTACATAGGAACATCTCGGGAGGAGAAGTGTACAGCTGTGACTGCTCACAGCCAAGTTGATCGCACACACACACACACACACACACACACACACACACACACACACACACACACACACACACACACACACACATATATATATATATATATATATATATATATATATATATATATATATATATATATATATATATATATATATATATATATATATATAGCCCGGCAGGGGTTGGCGCCCGGGGCGGGCGGCCCCCCCTACGAAAGGGAAAATTCTGTACATGGGTCAGCACTAGATAACCTAAGAAGTTTTGGACATAAACTTTTTTGGAAGTTACAGAGTTGTGGAAATGGCGTTTAAGGTGGTTATATTCTGAAATAAGGACTTCTATATTGACTCCAATTCATTGTGTGTGCTTTTCACTCCACTTTTTTAATACGAGAAGTTTTGTTCAAATCGGCTTATAAGTTGTCTTACGGGAGCGGTCTTCTCTTCCCGCGTGGAACTGAATATCGACGCTAAATGAAGGCGGGACTAAATCTATCTGAAAATTTTTCCCTTTATCCTGCAGCTGAATCTAATGAAGGTGTCCCCTGCTCACGCATCTCCCTATTGTGTCGACAGCTGTTCTGTCTAGCATACGGTGTAATTCCCCTTTGGTCGTCTTACAGTAATACATTCAGGCTGAAGGCCCACGTAGTGCGAAAATGACACTTTATCACAGCATTAAGACGGTCAATTGCACATTACGTGAGCTTAATAAAAAAAAGAACACATGCGGCCTCAAGGGCTCTTCTTCGAGAATAACAGGCCTCCAATCATCAGTATAAGATCGAGAGAAGCGCTCCTTCTCCTCTTTGTGTCTATAAAAGTAAGACTGTCGTGCGTTGGGCAGAATGTTGGTAGAAATGTATCGAAGTAACATATAGACAAAAAGACATGTCTTCGTCAACCAAACAATTGATGAAAAGAAGATGTTCAACGATAGGCGATGAGAGCAACGTGATTTACTGTTTTGTCCTTTCGAGACGTAGACATGCCAAAAAAAAAAATAATAACCGGGGGTATAAAAAGGAGGAGCAAGAAAACGGAAATGTAGGGAGGCTAATCACTGATATAAGAAAAATGACAATATAGCAATGCGTACTCAAGCTTATTGTGACCCATCTAGTACACCTTCCGGCTCTCGATCCCACGCCCCCACACCAACACCCCTCACATTACCCGGTAATTCATTCTACGCGCCACAGAAGCATGAATTCCCTGTAATGGCCACGATGGTGTTGTCAAACACGGGAGGTCTGACGAAGACGTCACCAATGAACTAAAAAGAGAAGATAAAAAAAGAGCGGGATGCACCTGAACCTTTTCGTTCGCCGGTAGGTGGTGTTGACGTGCGAGTCCGGCAGTTCGAACCCGGAGAGCAGCATCCGCTGGGAGCGCGACGGCCGTAGCCTGTCTGGCCAGCACCAGAGCCGCGTGGCCGCCCAGCACGGTGGCAAGGCGACGCGCAGCCGACTGCGGCTCAACGTGACGGCCGCCGACGACGGGGCCACGTTCACCTGCCTCGCCTCCAACCAGGTCCAGCCGGCGGCTACCAGGAGCGTGGCGCTGCGAGTGCGACGTAAGGGACCCAACCTGCCGCAGTAAACGAGCCAATAAAAGACCTCGTCACCGAAGCGAGGGCCGATCACTTGCTTCACTTTGTGTCGGCATACAGCCGGCACGCAGCACGCGAGTCCTTTCTTGGTGAAATGTAAATTCTTGTAGGCGCGGCAGTCAACGAGGTAAGGTCCCTCGCCACAACTATACGGTGGATGGCATTGCGAGTGCGCGAGAATGAGAATTGGAGGCATAATGACAACGATAAGCAAATTACGAGCAAACGCAATAAATGAAGCTTGTGCACGAGTACTTGTACGTACACTTTGTTAACTTTAGAGCTTGCTCACGATGAAGGGACGACCCCCGGGCATAGTGTATTGGCCACCGTATCGGCGCGTTTGCTTCGAAAATATCCCACGAATGGGTCACACGAGAAGTGGTACGACAGGAAGCTTTTCACTGGCATGTCCCTAGTTCTTTCTTTGCTTGCCTTCACGTGTGGCGTTTCAATGAACACTAACAGTTCTTTCTTGAGAATGACAACTCTTGGCACACTTGGGGTGTCTGAGAACCAAACCATTCAGGTCAAGGCAAGTTAAGAAAAACCCGGCTGCAAAACCCCGATAAATGCAGTAATCTTCGCTTCAGCAGCGCAGCACAGCCCCTATCCGCACACACACAAACAAAAATTCTTAGGCGAGAGGTGGTGGCACGGGCAAATTTCAGTTGTGATGATGGAATGCGACTCCGGATTCCACTTAGTGCTTAAAGGGGAACTTTTCACCATGTTCTGATATCGATGTTTTCTAATAGTACTGATAGTCCTGTAGCAGCCATGGTGGTTGAATTTGTTCAGAAGCTCACCAATAACTTTAAATAACAGAACAAACGATGTGCTCAAACCGAAATCGAAACGGCTAGACGCTTCGTACAACGCATGCGATGACATCACAGCCTCCCCATCGTCAAAAATATGGAGCTGGGGCCAAAGAAATGACAGTGGCGAGGTCATCCGACGACGTAGAGTTGTGCCAGCTTTTCTAACTTGACTGCGACGATTTGAGCACTAGGGTATCGCCGTTTTGCTTCTAACGGCCTGCCTGCTCGGGTAGGCAGCGTTGAAGGTAATGACGTTAAAACGCAGGGTGGCCTGCCTGCGAGTCCGCTAAAATTAAAATATATATATTTTTTCGGGAGAACTAAATGACTTGAAACTGCCTGGATTGGCAACATTATTACAGTACCAAGGAGAACATATAGTGAAAATTTCATTGAGATCAGTGGGCACCGAAAAATCACGGGATTTGCCCTTTAAAAGTCCACAATGGATCGAAGCTGCCGCGATCTCTAGTCTGACATTCAACATACATCTTTTTTTCTCCATATTGGGTTCAAACGGACCATTTTCCGAAACTGCATTTCTTACGGGACATTATTGGGGATTATCTTTTCGTGTTCCTTTTGTTTTGTGTAAAGTGATAACGTATTGCCCAGAGGCGTTAGAATGAACAACGAAGCACAAGTTTCCTTTTAAATATAATATGAAGGGGTCGCTACATACCCAAGCCTTTACTGCATTTCTTGCGGCTTCTATTTATAGGATTTCACCTAAATTGTGGACAGCATAGATGTGGATGCATTTACGATGGCTCCTTGCGGAGCTATTCTTCTTCCGACGCATTTAAAGATGTATGTATATCTGGCAAAACTATCTAATATAATTTTTTAAGGTGCCATCAAGCTATGTGGTGACAGCACGTGACAATCTGCACAAAGTTTACTTCGACTAGATTCCGAATGGATGGAACGTTACATGCATATGTAGAGCTTACGTGTGGTTTATGTAAGGGCTAGGCACGTTTTTGAGAAAATAAATTCCATTCTGTGCAATCCTACCTGCGCGGTATCTGCTATTGTTAAAGCTCGCATCAATAAAGCTGTGTATACTAACTCTCCACATGGAGAACAAGAAAATTTGGTTGCGCAAAAGTCCTCGCGGTTCACTTTAAAAAATCGCGCAGTTCAGAAGAGGTCTGACTTCGTATTTAATGCTTATTAACTCATTAAGAGTATTCTGTGACGGCAGGTTGGGCACGGACCTGACCGCACAGATTTTGTCTGGCAAAAGGCTGAAATAAGTCTTCCTCCGCGAGGCCAGTTTGAACTGTTTTATCTGTTCGTGACTGCCGTCACAATGAAGCAATCGCTATACTCAGAGCTGGGTGCCGAAGCAGTTGGCAAGTGTGGACGCCAAAGGCGAGAATGTGTCGCTACTTGCCTTGCACGTCGCAGTCCTGCCGTTTCAATCGGCAAAAAAGTCTCCTAACTGCACTTTCGCAATGACGTACGCAGGCGAGGTTTAACACTGACGCGCCTCTGCTTTTGGTCTTCCCAGACAAGCCACTGTTCCTGCACCCGGCCGTGACAAAACACGAGGTGAAGCAAGGCGACAGCGTGCTGCTGAACTTGTCCGCGAAGGCTTACCCTTCGAAGATAAGCTACGCTTGGACCAAGGAGGGCGTTCCCCTGACCCAGGAGTCGTGGCGCGAAACGCGTAGGGTTTTCCACCGCGCCTCGGCTCTCGTCATCAACGAAGCGCAGAAGGACGACAGCGGACGCTACGAATGCGAAGCCAGGAACAGCGTCGGATCCGCCAAGGTCGCCGTTGTCGTCAAGGTTCATTGTGAGTACTCAAGATGCAAGCTTCGCAAATGACATAAAGTGCAAGCGAACCGCCACTGGTGACAATGCTTGGGCGGCGCTTTAATGGCGCAATTAGCTATACTCGCTAAAAGCCTGACAAACCACGGAAGCTGCACCGACATGGCAGTGAAAAAAATAAAAAGAAAAGGTGGAGAGGAGGTTCTGAAAGTTGAATTTGATCATGCGCCAATTTTTAAACCATCACTTAAGCACTAAAGGGGTAGCGCCATTTCTAAGCATAACTCTTAAAGCGCAATAATGCTTGCTTTCAGCGTTCTGTGCTACATACCGAACTGATAAGAAAGGCACAATAGCCTGAAATTCCATTTGCAACAGTACAGTTTAAATTTTTAAATTATATTCTGGTGCATCGCGTGCAGGAAACCACGCATTATTTCTCAGCATTCACGCCTTAGCGAGCCACACTAGATCAATCTTTTCCGCCCGCGGTTCTTTTGTCATGTATGCAATCACAAGCCTTCATATATAGTAAAAATGTTTTCTTGGTGCCTCAAGTTTATTCAGGCCTTTAATTTTATCTTGAGCTGTCGAAAAACAGATCGATGTTTCCATGTGAGCAGCACGTTAACTAGAGAGTGAGCCTCAGTCCTTGCCTAACTGCGAAAGTTGCAGCCGCCTCTGAACTGCTATAGATCTCGAGAACATGCGGTGATGAAAGAATTCGGTGGCTTGCGGTTTCTCAATTGAAATTATTTTGACGTCAAAGAGCTCTGAACAACTATCTACACAAATGAGAAGAACAACGGGGCATGCGCTTCAATGTAGCGAGCGCAACCTTCCCCCCCCCCCCCCCCCCCCCCTTCCGAGATTCTCTAACTAGTCACTCAAATCTAGGATACATTAGATTTGATTTTCTGAAGACGCCAGGCAGAGATGGACACGTCCACGAGGTGCATGCAGTTACACAATAGCTACCCCTGGATCTGTGCCGTCGGGCGAGAACTTCCTTTACTTTCATATGTTTAAGGAAAAATAATTCACTGGTGTTGAAGATGGTCTGTCTGGTGGAGCAGCATAGGCTGCACGCGCGGCAAAACACGCTGCGACGACCGAAATTAAATCGCCTGATGCGGTGTGGTTGGTGTGAAAGGAGCGAAGATATAAACTTGGTCCTTACGTTGCGACTAGTCAGGCCAGACGAATAACTAATTAAGCTACTGAGCACTCTCACCCAGGTGTCTCACGGATAGGCGATATTCTATCTATCGATTGACGATCGAGCACTTGAGCCCAAATGTTCTGTAACTGCTTATGAAGCTCCCGCGTGCTGTGTAAGCAGCTTTAATGCACGTAAACGCATACTCTGCAGAAACCTAGCACTTGCAAATTGCAACTATCCTGAATTTCGCAGCGCGAACAAGTAGCAGAGCCGGCCAAACATCCAGGCTGGAAGGCAGCGGATCGAAAAAAAAAAATCCATCGCTTTTCTTTCACTACGTACGTTTTCGGCATTGCGATACTCCTTCCTTCGTGGCGTTCCTAAATGCGACGAAGCCTGCGGTGCAAGAAATTTCGCGGAAAGTGCCCATTGGTGAGTATATTAATACAGTATAGATAATGCCGGGGCACCCACGCAGTCTTTAAATGAGGCTCTACTTTTGTACTGGACGAAAGGAATGAAGGGCTGACCGGTGCTTTCCGTGCGCCGCTCGGTTAAATGAGCGTGTCTTTATTCCGAAATTGGGTTATCCACAGGCTTCGTCGTGAACAGCACAATAAATCCTAGTAGCGCACCTCATGAGGGCAGCCATGTGTTGGCCCCCACCTTCTGGCAAGCTACTGCAGTCATCTGGATCCGAATTCATAAAGCTTCTCTTTCATAAGTGCTTTTCGTGATTGATCAGACTGCTTTGCTAAATAATAGGTCTAGCCCACTGATTGGCTGAAATGTTTTCTTACGAACATCTTTTTTGTACGATGCTTTTACGAATACGGGTGCTAAAATGCAGATCGATGTCACAGCATTGTTATTCCGATAACATGGCGTCAAAATCACATCACCAGCGAATGAGTGGAAACCCGCAACCGTTTTCTGAAAACTACAGTAGAATAGCTTTCTCTGGTCTCACACGTTTCTGCGTATATCGTTGGCTGACTATAGGAAGGAGGATCGCGCAGGCGTGGGGAGGATATCGGTCCGGCCGCACAGCCGGCAACGGAACTGTAGTGTGACATATGCGCCGACGTGTCCGATCGGTCCTCTTTCCCTTGCTTACCTTGTGGTGAAAGAGGCGGCAGGCATACGACGTGTCCTCAAAGAAAAACAGTTCACAAAGCGACGTCGCATACATCCATGGACATCGTACTCATATATGCAAGAGTTGCACTGAATGTTAACAACTTCATTTTCTCCGCAGAGTAGTTAGCGCCGACGTGATTGACGCACGGCCGTCTTCTCTGCTTGTAGAAACGGGGCTTTCTCCGACTTTCAAAAAATAAAAGAAAAAGTTTCAGTGCTGGGCTTTGCCGCGCGTCGCATTACTTTGTTGGGGAGAGTTCTCTTGGTTTAATGAAGGCGCGTGACAAGGTAAGCAATGTTCGCGAAACCCGAACGTTTTCGACCGATAGCGAATAGCTAATGGCGGCCAGGCACGGAATCGAAAATGATTTATTCGTCCTTCCTGTACCTAATCGCACATGAACTCTCTGTACGTGTCATATTAAGATAGCGTTTTTTCGTATATTGCGTGAGAAACAAGCGCAGTGAGTATGAACCCGGAAAATTTAGGCCAATGGTACTTTGTCAAACGGCAAATTGGAATGGGACATATCGCATTGTGAGCGTCACAACCCAGGACTAAAATAAAATTAAACCCCGGAGTTTATGTGCAAGAACTGTGATCTCATTATGAAGCACGCCATATATAGTTGAGGTTTCGATCCGAACCCCCAGGGTTCCCATAATAGGCATTAATCTAAGTACAGGGGTGTTCTTGCATGGGTGCCCTGCAATCTTTCTTCACTGAATATAATTATTCAGGAGAGAAAAACAGTAAGAGAACATCGCAGAAAATCAGACGCTTGCTCACACAATCTTTGATGAAAACGCAGAAGCTGTAATAAGTAAAAGTTTTGCTGTCGTACACGAAGCAGTACAAAGCTTCAGAAAGTACTGCCTCCTTTATTCAGAAACATATATACGAATAACAGTGAAAAATCTGTATCAGCCGCCGTCGAAGTTCGAGCTACAGAATTAATGTTCTTTAACAAAACGCGCATTTTGCCTAGGTTTTTGGCAGTCCACGGGATTTCAACCATGTCGAGGCGCATAATTTATACAATTAATGACGCTCTTACCCTGCGCTTCCAGAAAACTGCCGCATTTTCAATAAAAGCGCGGAAAGTCGAAACTGGAAAAATAAAACGCGCCGCAGGTTCAAAGGGGGAGCTATAATCCTTGGTCAAACACGAGTCAGCACTCACTCGAACAGTTCATTTAAATGAAAATGCTTTCACTTACAGGTTTCGTGTTCCCGTTTCGTGGGGTATTAATATTGCGATTCGAAGAGAAAAATTAAGCACTATGCAAACGTACGCTATTTGCGCTTATTCAACGAACGCAGTAACAGAGTTCAAGTCCACGTGTTGTATGTATGTATGTATGTATGTATGTATGTATGTATGTATGTATGTATGTATGTATGTATGTATGTATGTATGTATGTATGTATGTATGTATGTATGAGAAAGGACACTATAGCAACAAACAATCGCATACTATGTCGCTGCAAAAAGAAGCTGCGGCATAGCAGCATACTGAACTGTGCCTTTTCCTTTTCTGGGCCTGTATTCGCAGGTACTCCTTACGCTAAAAACAGCTTGTAAGCACCTATGTCAGCCAATCCTGTCATTATCAATGCTGACGGGCCAATGACAAAAGCACTTTCGAAAGCGAAGCTTTATGAGTTTGACCCTTATGGCTATCATGCGTCAAATTCGGTTTCGGACGCCACAGGTGCGCTGCTTTGCCGTCGACTGCGCAGACCCTGCCCGTATCACCAAGATAACGGAGCAAGTGCTGGCCGGTGCGGGTGAGAACGCTTCGCTCGCATGCGCCGCGGACGCGGACCCTCTCACGGACGACGTCGTCCGGTGGCGGCGTCCAGGGTTCGACCTCCGACACCGCGCCAAGCTGCTGCTGGAGCGCGGCCGCGCCTTCCTCACGGTGCTCAACGTGACCCGGGAGGACGAAGGCCTGTTCGAGTGCGTCGCCCACAACGGGCTCGGCAGCCACGTCGCACGCGCCGCCAGGCTGGTCGTGAAGTGTGAGCTCGAAGCTTTGTATGTCCGGTGTGACACGGCTGCTTGCAACGCCAGTGCCCGAATTTAGTTTATTGCTCTAACTACGGCGCAGTTATAGCCGTATGGAGTCAGTAAGTAACGAAGCATGGTGGGCGTTATTTGTAGTTTGCAATCGAAGTGTACTGTATCGAAATTAAAGTGGGCGAAAATGGGCGTGGCAGCTTAGCCACTATGGTGTTTCGCTGCTAAGTTCCAGAACGCCTGTTGGATAACCAGCAGTGCGACCGCACTTGAATGGGGACCGAATATAGTATACACGCGCAGTTAGATGTAGGTGCACGTAACTAATGAGATCCAAGAATAGAAATACTGTTTGATTGTAAGAAACTTGCGAAGCAGGAGCATGAAGGAGGTCTTACTCAAACAGGAATGTAGCGAACCATGCATCTACAAAGCAACGTGAGGTCGAATAAGAACATTGCAGTGCGACTCATAATTATGACGCTGGCACGTCTTTTGTAGCCCTAGATTAACGTGCAGCAAAGGTTTAACAGGACAGTACAAAATAACGAAATAAGCATATTTGCTTTCTTGTTTTTAATGTAGCACAGAATGTTTTTCTAATTTTCCTTTGCATCTAATTACGGAGCACGATAACCGTATACAGAATGGGAGTACTGTCAAAATAAATGCAATTAAAATAATTACCTTTCGGCATTTTAGGAACCATATGCCATCGAAACATTATCTGCGCCATATAAATAATGTGTACCGTTTTTCTTGGGAATATTACAGCTTGCAAGCAGACGAAGGGATAGAATGATGATGATGATGATGATTGTGGTTCTGTTAGGAAAGGACGCTAATTTCTGCAGCCCATGTAGGGAGCACGGCTAAGCGTCCGTAGGGGTAGGGGAAAGGGAGTGAAAGAGATAGAGAGGAGAGAAAGGCCGTAGTGGAGGGCTCCGGAAATTTAGACCACCTGGGGTTCTTTAACGTGCACTGACAACGCACAGTACACGGGCCTCTGGCATTTTCGCCTCCATCGAAAATGTGACGGAGGCGAAAATGCCAGAGGCCCGTGTACTGTGCGTTGTCAGTGCACGTTAAAGAACCCCAGGCGGTCTAAATTTCCGGAGCCCCTTTCCCTCTGCCATTTTATGGGCGAAGCTCCTTAAGCTGTGGGTCGGTTTTGACGCGTATCGTGTAACCTACACCACTCACAATACAACGCCATGCAACGCCGGGAGGCTCGCGCTCGCCCTCGGCGCGTGCCTCCCGGCGCGCGAGCTCTCTCACTCTTCCATTTGCTGTCTTGCGAGAGAGAGAGACAGAGAGAGAGAGAGAGAGCGAAAGGCGCGCGTTGACTATGGAAGCGCTCTTTCTTAGATGAACGCTCTACCAGCTCGCAAAGAAGGAGAACGCGCCCTCACCCGCGAGAGAACGTTGGCGCAGGCAGCGTCTTCTAGCGAGTTTCTTGATTGAGAAATACCGACTGCTCGCGCTGGAGAACCGTTCACCGGCCACCAATATATACATATATATATATATATATATATATATATATATATATATATATATATATATAGGCACTGGATCTTCACTTGCAATGAAGTGCCGGTGGGAGATTTCACTTGTGCGTAGTTGAACCATAAGGATTCGTAGCGTGCGCGTTAACTAAATTAATCCGGAACTCAGCACGATCTACGATGAACCTCCCAAGCTTCGCCCACTCATCATCATTCACTCCGTGGATATGCTGTGAATTTTTTCTAATGTGTATTACTAACTCGCCTATGTTGCCACGGCCACCTTTGAGAGCTGTATCGCGGTGTTCATCCTCGTGGCGCAGTCAAGGTGACCATGCTTCAGGCCCGCGAGACGATGCTGGCAGCCGAACTGGGCCGGCCACTGTCGCTGTCCTGCGCTGCCCAAGGTGCACCGGGTCCCGCATTCGTGTGGTCATTCGGCAAGGTGGCGCTGGACAGCGGCGGCGACATGCGACGCATCGTTCGCAGCGAGCAGGAGGACGTCGTGCGCTGGAGGTCCACGCTGACCGTCGAGAGGGTCGAGTCCGGCGACTACGGCCGCTACACTTGCACCGCGCGCAACGAGCTCGGCTCCGACTGGTCCCGGTTCACGGTGCTACCCAGGGGTACGTCGAGGGCTCCTCGTATTAATGCCCAACGTAGTGAGTTTGTCGAGGCATACTACACTAACAGTGCAAAGACAAAGTGCCACGAAGGCGAGCCACAAGCCGAGCGCCTACTCACAAGCGAAGGTATACAGAAGAATGGAGAATTAGCGGGTTGGTGGTTTTCCGTAATGGCGAAAAGCAGGGCTAATAAAACGGGACCGAGAAAGAAGGGGGTCACAGGGCGCTGAGTTTGCAACTCAGCGCTGCAAAATTCATCGCCATATGTGTACCCGCTTTATTCGTGCTGCTCTATAAGGGCTCTTTTTAACCATTATGGGATGTTTTTGCTATATTATACCATGCATATAAAGGAAGTAAATGACCATATGCAATCCAACGTAACGCGCACAGAACGATAAAAGACACGCAAACATGGTGACCAGTCTTTATAAAAGAAACTAGTCGTAGAAACTTGCTTACTTTAAGTGTGATAATATTGGTAACTTTCATATGCACTTAACTTGCCCTTTTTAGTTGGATACCATGTAAGAAGCCCATTTTCTGTATTCTTTCTGTTAGTAAAATATATGTACAGTCAACAGCAAAAGATTGCGGGACGCGAAACAGTCGAAAAGTCTATATTACCGCTTAGCCTGTGAACATATATAGCCTCGAATGGGTGTCACCGCGCATCGCAAAAGCATGTACCAACTGAAACATTTAATTCGAGGTTATGTTGCGACGCTAAATGGTTATATAGGCTTTTCCGAAGTTTCGGATCCCGTAAACTTTTGCTGTTGACTGTATACAGCAGTGTCGAATCGGTCAATTTACACGCAGGCAAACCCGAGCCGCCCACAGCTGTGCGTGCTCTGAACGTGAGCCACTCGAGCTTGCTGCTGGTGTGGTCGCCAGGCTTCGACGGAGGGCTCGAGCAGCAGTTCCGCGTGCGCACGCGGAGGCTCGGGGGCGGACCGGGCTCCATACGCTACGAGCACACCGCCGCGGCGCAGGGCGTCTCCGAGCTGCTCGTGACGGGACTGGAACCCGGCGCAGAGTACGCATTCAGCGTGCAGGCGCGCAATGCGCTCGGCGAGAGCGCATTCAGCCACGAGTCGCCGACTGTCACGACGAAGGGTAAGGGTTGACTTTCAATGAGTAGCTTTCAATCAGTACGCTGTATTTACCGAACATCACGCGTTAGAAATGCCTGTATATAGTGCTCACCGTGCGATTTACCGTAAGACTGAATATTGAATACTGAATATTTATTGAAGGTAAGACTGAATATTGAAGTGTTCGCGTACTGTATTGACGAGGGTATGCTAACTTAAGTTCCATCAGACAAAAAAAGAAAAAGACACCTACTATACCACAGCTCGAAGTGCTTGAATACGTTGGTATGCGCGGGACAAACTCTTCTGATCTGTGCCGAAGAGCAAGATCAATAGCTCTGACCAAACGTTCCCTCGGTAAAATTGCTATTCGATGAGGAAAACAACAAGCGCTATGCATCAACTGCTGACACGCCTATATTCACGTCCGTCACAACCGATGCACGTGGCCTGTCCTCGCAGCGTTCAGCTGGCCTCACAGCGGTGCCGTGATGGACGCACTCGGTGGACGCCAGGCGACGGTGGCACAGTTCCTGCTCGTCACCGTTGCTGCAGGCGCCACGCTGCTGCTCAATGGACTTCTGGCTGCCTGTCTCGTACGCCGGCGTCGAAGGAGGAGGCGGCGGCTAGCCGGTACGCTGTACAAAAAAATGCGGCACCCCGCTCGATCACTTCCATGTGACAGCAATAAGCCGGTCATTCTGGGGCGCCTGGCATTATGGGCTGTCGTTGGAGCATGCTTGTCCAAAGGAGGAGTGCGGCAACGGACAGGATGTGGGCGCGAGCGATTACGTCAGCCTCGCAACAGCGCAGTCATGATGGCTGAAAACGGGGAGCCATGCAGGCTTCATGCCCAAAGGCGAAGAGGGTGCCTACAGCGGTTTATTAAGCTCGAATTTATGGCTGGACACCGAGATGACATAACCTAACAAATTATGCTGCATCGCATAAATTTCATTGTGTGACACTGGCAGCACATAAACACAAGGCGCCATTGCAATTTCTCAATTTCGTCGTTTCCCGGCTTAAAAATGCACTCTGCTCGCCAGGAATGGCGATCTGGTTATCACGCAAACCTAATCTTTCAAGCTTGCTCAACTTCAAATTTGTTTTCAGCGTCCATTTAAGGTATCTCACGAGGTGCTTCGAAAATTCAGCCGGATAAATAATTGCAATAATTGCAGTTATGCATATGTGTTATACACGCGAGGGTGTACATCCGCCAGCTTTCATTTGTCTGTAGATTCTAGAATGAAGCGGGCGAGTATTGGTCAGCTTCCCTGCTTCGTGTTGTACTTCTCTCTGCAGCCACACCTTCACTCCTAACTGTACAAGAATTGTATTTGTGCTGTCACTGCGTCGATGTCTTCCAGTTTGCATTCACATAAAGGGCTACCTGCACTTAACATAGCGCGTGAGCATTCTGTAGAACATATACACATAAGGAGTGCACGACACTGAAGATACGACCTGTACAAAACTTACATCATGTTATGCGTGGCATAAGAGGCAATAATAAATCTTAATTTGTTCTGAGTTTACAGCGTCAATCAACCGCGTCACAAAATGTTCCATTCGCATAGCTTCCAGCATGCATGTGCAAAATATTGTATCTGCATACATTATTCTTGCCACTTATTTTGCCTTGTATTATCCGTGCAGATGAATTTCGCGTGCTTTTAGATATACTAAAATTATGGGTATATAACGGCGTGTATACTCCGCCTCGTTAACTTCACTTCAATATACAGTTTATGTGTTTACTCTGCGAGTTCGTTCGTACTGCTTTTGAGGCTTTTTTCTTCCGGCCATTTAAATCTTCTCAGGCTGCCGCCGCCTACAGCGCGCCGATTGCATTTATATTTTCTTTATGCGCAGCGTCTGAGAAGAACTCTGTCGGTCCTTCGGCGGACATGCAGTTTTGCAACTCGGCAAGCCACGAGTCCACCTACGATGGACACTCCATGGCGACGAGTGATGTTTACGTCGGTCACACCATAACAGTAAGGAAAGACCAACGTTTCAAGGTCTTCTCTGCCGCAGTACCAACCGTAGTGCAACAACATCGACCAGCCTTTGCTGTAGCAGTTCGGTAAATCTGGGTGACCTGAAAAGTCCACTTCGTAAAAGTCCTTCCAGCAGACGCTAATTCTCTAAAAAGGCAATACTTTGTGTCCTTTGTCCTCTTCTGTCAACTTTTAAACAACGTTTCTGCTATTCTGGCCTATGTCACGATGGCTCGCCAAACGAGTAGCCTATGTAGACGAGAAGTAAAATGAACAGGTGGAAGGTCGAAGCAAAGGTCATCAAGCCGTGTGGCTATGCAGTTGACAGAAGTGAGACATTCGACAAACATAAGTAAATCTCTGAGGCCGGGTCGTTTTCTTATTCCATTCTTGCTTGCGAAAACAGTCATGAAGCATATGCAACGACAGGGTCCACCACAGAGAGCGCCGTACAATACTATTCACCGATGTTTACTCTACATGAAAAAATTTCTTATGCCTTCTTACACGCAGGCTGCAGTTTGATCTAAACAGCGCAGTGTACACGAATCTTCTGTATAGTAATAACACATCGCGCTATCTGTCGCGGGTGCTGCATGATAGGTCTGTCCCTTTGCAACAACATCTGTACGGGAGCGTAATGCGTTGTGCATTGCTGTTACTAGCACTCACCTTTTGTGACATGAATATAGCTTATCACATCATTCACGAGGTTATTTACGCGCAACGTGCTTGTGAGCCTTGTTCATTCAGATCATACGTCCTTCCCAATGTGAGGACCCAAGCTTAGACACTCGGGAGTTATATTGAAACAAAAGAAAAAAGAAAAATACACCAGTACACAGTAGAGTCCTTGGAAGGGCGTGTAGAAGAAACTTTTCATGGACCATGACTTCGTGCTTTCGCAGGAAATACCTTCTTGCGAAGAGGAACAACCAATCGGTGGTGAGACCGAGCAGTGTTGCACCGGTGTCATCTATGCGCCATCGGCAGCAGCTCCTCCTGACGAGTTGTTTGACCCCAGCGAATCACTGCTGCCCCGAAGCTCAAGTAACGCCCCGTGTGCGCAAGACTCCATTGTGAGAGCAGTGCCCAGCCATCCGCAGACTGCGGCCGTCAGCTGCGTTCTCGGAAAGCTAGGCAGCCACATGGTGTGACCGTGAACGCTCTGCCGAATCAAGCGACTGCGCAAGCTTTTTTTTTTTTTTCTAACAGTGAAGACATTCGTACAAAAGTGCAGTCAAGTCGCATCGCGAGCGACTACCACAAGTGGATGGAACATCATATTTTTCCCGGCAGGTTTTCGCGAATGACTGAGTGAACTTTATACGTACGTAGAATTCCTAACGTTTTGCCGCGCAGACAATGTGATTCAGAGACATGTTACCCTGACGCCGTATACGCTGCAGTCCCTGTGATCTCTTTCAGACTCCTTGAATATACCTATTTCATACTCGTTCATCGCGCAACCTTGGGCCAATAAGCGAACGTATAACCTCGAATTTATGAGGTGAGTGATGGGGTGTGACAATACCTCCATGTTCTGACGCGGGCTTTAGCCGTCCTCTATAAGACACTGCAGCCACTTTCTGCGCAACCCCAGGCGCTATCCCATCGCTCTTAGCACATTTTGTTGAGCATGCAAAATTTTTCGATGTCTTATTTTTCTCCCAACTCAAGAATTGTTCGCCGTCGTATAAGGAGTGCAACAGGACTTTTTCAAAGAGAGCAGCGCGAGCGCAATGTTTCGGCTTCGGTGCAGGTAATACCCGTTTACGGGAATTCGACAAGCGATACATCGCATCGCATTTGAACTCGTCGTATTCAGCTGGCAGTAATGCACTGTTTGGTAGTTTCTGAGCTCAGTAAAAAGAAGTACAAAGACAGACTCAGTGAACACACTGTTTTCAGTTCGTCCTTCTTTGTACTTCTCTTTACTGAGCTCAGAAAATGCCATTCAATATGAATCAACAAGCCCAGCTGCCCAAGCTTGCGGTAGCGCACTACAGGAAAGCGAATATGCGCTCGGAGAAGCTAGCTTGAAATGGATAAGCTGACTGGGGCTATCGATATAAAAATCTCATACAGGGAGCGAGACGGCTGGCGGTGTGTACCCACCTCTGCTCACCAGTGAAACGCACCATCCAGAAACAGGCTCCGATTAGTTTCCAACAAAATAATCTCATACAACATGTAGGCGCTGTACTATGCTAAAAATGTCATACCCTGCTGCCACATTCAGGTAAACGCGGCTGTTGGTCATCGATGTGGGCGCTACAGCCGTATACGTACAAGCCAAATAGCGTCATTTGTTTATTTACCTTTTCATAGCATTAAGCGTATCACTTTCTTATCCTCTCCCTTTTTTAGGGGCGAAGCTCCTTAAGGTTTGGGTCTGTCCGTCCGTTGTAGTAGCGCGTTACCTACTAGGAACGCGCTACTAGGAGGGCGCGTGTGGGAGGCGCGCCCTCGGCGCGTGCCTCCCGGCCACGGTGCTCCCGGCGCGCGAGCTCTCTCACTCTTTCATCTGCTGTCTTGTGAGAGAGAGAGAGAGAGAGATACAGAGAGAGTGAAAGGCGCGCGTTGACTATGGAAACGCTCTTTCTTCAATGAACGCTCTACCAGCTCGCAAAGAAGGAGAACGCGCCCTCACCCGCGAGAGACAAGCTTGACGCAGGCAGCGTCTTCTAGCGAGTTTCTTGATTGAAAAATACCGACTGCTCGCGCTGGAGAACCGTTCACCGGCCACCCATATATATATATATATATATATATATATATATATATATATATATATATATATATATATATATATATATATATATATATATATATATATAGGCACTGGATCTTGACTTGCAATGAAGTGCCGATGGGAGATTTCACTTGTGCGTAGTTGAACCATAAGGATTCGTAGCGTGCGCGTTAACTAAATTAATCCGGAACTCGGCACGATCTACGATGGACCTCCAGAGCTTCGCCCACTCATCATCATTCACTCCATGGATATGCTGTGAATTTTTTTCTGCTCCTTTACATGAATGTTTGTAGCCATACAGGGATGATCCAAAGAGATAGAGGCGTGGTTGCAAGCGCGTGATCCTCACTCCTCAGTTCGCCGCTCAGCAAATGCAACAGCGTCGAACGGGTAATAACGCTAAACGTGGTTCTATAGCTACAATAACTGAATCAAATACATACACTGCAATTTTATCATCGTGAACGCGATGAGAAGCTATGAGCAATAAGGCCCGCTGAATTGTACCAGCCGCGTATGGTACCATGTCATAAAAGACGAAGCGAGAGCATCTCCGCGCACTCAGCGAGAATGTTGTATAGTCGGCAATGATAAAACGAAACTTAACCGGTCACTCCGTCTAGCCTGGTATACATGTGTCATGCTGGTCATGCCTCTAGGCCATTACCACATATTTTTCGTCCGAAGCGTGTGCGCTCCGTATAGCAAACGGCCCAGAGTTTGAAATTTCCTGGTAGGTATATGCTCCCAAGCTTTCGTTCCAGGTGGTGGAGGATCCTGTGTATAGTTACGGGGTGACCTAGCATTGCGACACGCTCAGCTTGCACAGCGAAGGAACTGTGGTGGTTCGAAATGGTGTGCGATTGGCTTTGTCGGCAGAACACGACCTCAGTTTTGATCGGGAATACAATAAAAAACAAGAAAGGCGAACAAGGAAACGGAGCACGCTCTTCAGTTTCCTGTTTCCTCTTGTTCCTTGTTGCGCTGTCTATCTAGGTCTAAGCAGTGGCGGGCTTGTTAGAAAAAGTAATGTTAAGCAATTAAACATTGATTCGAGTAGGGTTCTTACGTGCGCATCGGACAAATTTCTTTCGTAAGTGACGTATTCTATGAACACACGTCTAATGTGCCTCGGCAGGAAATGTGATACCTGATGCTTATGGTGGAAAACGTTTGCGCATTGTCATAATATATATTCTCCTGGCTACAACTGACTATTCGGCTGTGCCACTGCGCGGTGTTTTACGGAAATCCCAGCAATCAGCAAAAGCCTCGTTCGCCAATCTGCAAATTATATACTGTCCCTCTGTCTGTTTGCGCAGTATGGTCTCCACTAATGGTATGAGGAAACCCAATATACATGGAAGCTCTGCTATGTTGTGCTATACATTCTACTCGGTGTAAAAAAAAAAAAAGGAAACTATCTACGCGTTTATAAATACGATGTTGAGCCGACAACTTTGTACATAAGATGTTTGGATAAGTTTATCACAAAATAAACATTTTTATATAAACTTCGTTGCTTCTAGCAGATTCTTTTACTTTCGTCCTTTTCTTACTTATTGTGGATTATGTTTACGCACACTATGGCACAGTTCAAGACTACAAATACGTGTTTTTAATAAGTGTAGATATTGGCAGAAGATGGTATGCATGCATTCTTTTTATTTGACGATCATCTACTCGGGCGTGACGCAAGGGCGAGCAAGAACGGTGACGACAACTTCAGTCCGACTGACTTTTAGACGTTTTCCCACATTCGCCGCGTTTTAAGACACTGTTCTAGGACTCCGGTCCATGCTTGTGCCTCACATACGTTTGTATCGTATATGAATGCTTCAGCCACTCAAGGTATGTTTAGGGCATCTCTTACGATCTAAACAGAACATCGTAACCTCAAGAAGAAAAATCCAGAGTAAGTATCGACAGATGGCAGCCTCGTGTTATGCTTTGGTTTGCCGCCATGCGGCGGTGTTTGAAAACGTTGTGTGATCCGTATGTGCACGTCAGTTTAGGTGTCTATAAAAAGAGTGAACTATGTATGTATGTATGTATGTATGTATGTATGTATGTATGTATGTATGTATGTATGTATGTATGTATGTATGTATGTATGTATGTATGTATGTATGTATGTATGTATGTACGCGAAATGAAAGAAGGAAATGGAGAGAGCAAGCCCTAACTGACCTCGATTGAAGTCGCGGGCGCCCGCTTGTCAAGCGATAATTGGCTTTCGCCCGCTGATTTCGCGAGAAAGAAAAACGGCCAACACGCTTTTGCTATGCCTGCATATAAAGAGGTCGCGTGCGGGCGCTCTGACTACTCTGCTCCGCAGAGCTGCGATGGAGAACGCACGATCCTTGAGGGGTAAGTGTATCCTCAATATGTATGCGGTCCATATTATATTTGATATGCCGCTGGGCTCATGAAATTCACTACTGCCACTTAAGTTTTCATAAATTGCCATTTTGCAGCAGCAAGTAGGTTTTTAATATTAGATGTGCTTGACGCCCTTGGAATGCACAAGCTCGAACGGCATCTGTCATCCATCGTTAACTGTGGACTAGTTTGAGGCCTAAAGGCAACGCCTGAATTGAGCGAGAAAAAGAAAAGAAGTAGTAGTTCAGAGAAGGCGGGGAGGTTAACAAGTTCTGGACAACCGGTTTGCTACCCTACACGTAGGAACGGGATGGAGGAGATTGAAAGATGGGGCGGAAAGAGAGACAAAGAACGCATAATACAGAGCAGAGACAGACGATTCACAGTGCGTCACTCTCGCATGGCACGTGGCTTCACTGTCACAGCCGCTTGTCCAAGTCTGTTACATTTAAAACACAAGTACTGCCTTCGTTGCCCTCAGCTGCAATGTCTTTTGTGTGCATCTAAGAATGGCTTCAGCCACGGATTGTAGGAACGTTGTATTCACGGCAGTCGCACGGAATGTATTGTAGCGTCTCTCGATCGCTGCCACAGACATCACAAAGAGCGCTGTCGGCCATTTCAGTGCGAAAGGCATAGGACTTTGTGTGCACGCTACTCCTAGCCATAAGCGGAAAAGCAGGCTGACCTCCCGCCGATGGAGTCCATTTGGCATAGAGAGATGCATCAAAGAAGAGCGAGCTTAGAGCAATGACTATATCGGCCACAAAAACCCACATACGAGGAGAAATGCCTTCAGATCCGTGACGTGACAGCGATGCACAGGCGTTGTGGTTTCGGCGTGAAAGTCGTAATTATGTACAGAAACGCAGCCTTTTCCCTGTCTTTTTGGGTAGTCAAACTCTTGACCGAAAGTGAACGAATTAATGTACAGTTTCGTCAGGATAAGCGAGCAGTCGGAATTAGCATTTTTAAAGCAGGGCTACCCGTCTTTTAATACTGACCCACTGCAACCCGCCATTACACGTGTGAGAGAACAGCGTCTGAGGCACGCCTCACACGGCGTGTCCCATTCCTCACGTACAAAGGATGCGTGCACTTGTCAACGCTAACTGCTCGCGCGTAGGGCGTATTGTGTTGCAAGGGTCCATAAATTGAGGCTGAGAAGCAAATCGATCTGCAACTTATTTGTTCCGCACTTGCTGACGAGCGCCTATAGCACGTGGTAACTGTTGCAAGCGTGTCGTATGAGGTTTGCGGTTTTCGAAAAATTCCCAGAGTTGCGTTCTCTCGCTATTCGCGATTTTGCGATCCGAGTGCAGCGTTGTATTCCGGCTGTGGTTATATGTTGCATTCTGGGAATCGGCTACGTACATGCCTTGTCGCCGTTTAAGCTTATTGTGTCTGCTTAACAAAGCTGCCTGCTTGAAAAGTGGCAATTTCAAAGTTATCGTGTAAAGCACCAAAGCTACTATTCATAACGGTGGGGCAACTTTCCCAAGACGCACTGTATCATTTCGTCTCATTAATGTCTCATTTCGCGGCATTTCAAAAAAAAAAGAAAGAAAGAAAGGCACAACTGGCGCGGCCACTCAAGGGAGCAACTTTCCGTAAACGTCAACACCTCAAGACTACGAGGTGCAATGTCGCTCGTTGTACAAGCTGCGCGAGTGTGTTTCCCCAAATCAAGCCCCTCCGCCAACTCCTTCCAGGTTAATTCTCCGCGAAAATCCAGCATGACTTCCTGAAAAAAGATTGTCTTCTCATTCATTCCCTTTCTATTTTCCCCGGTCCGCTTTGCAAGTGAGATGCAACTGACGGCAGGCACCGTGCCAACAGCAGGTTTGATAAAAATAAACAAATTTGGGCAATTTTGCTTAATGGGTAGCATTAACTATAATACAAAGGCAGAAAGCGAAGCCGCACGTGACGGCTGTCAATTTCGTTTCAAGAGGGCACTCGGCAAAATTACAGATACGAGTAAGCTTGCCCCATACCAAAAATGTCTGATGTCAGTCACTTAATGGTGCAAGCTTTGAATCTGAAAAAAAAAAAATCAAGAAACGAAACCTAAATTCTCGAGCAAGTTTAGTAGTTCCTTACAGTACAAAGGGTCCAGGAATGCTATAATCAGGTGGACAATGTTACAGTGGCAAATATAAAACATACATAGCCGCAGAAACACGAAGGAGCATATGTCCTAAAATGTAAACTGTAGGCGGCACCTCCTAGACGAGGGATGGGTGATTGCATCATACACAGCGTTAATTCGACGGCAGCCTATACAGCATATGGATATGAGTGGGCTACCATAATTGCGAACTTACTAGGGCGCGTACCCGTTCGCGTGAATGCGCCGAGGCCGAACGCGGCGCTTCCATACAGAACTTTAAAGGCACTGTCTACCGCTCGTAATTTCTGTTTTCTTTTTCGGTCGTAGTGGAAATAAGAACATCGTTTCTTGCATTAACGTAAATGAGCATGCTTTCACCCCATAAAACTAGAATAGAACTAGTAACTAGGCCCTAAAGGTGGTGAAAAAATAGCCGGCGGCGCCATGCTGGTGATCAGCGTTAATCTCCAAGTGTAACGAAGAACCGAGAAATACCCATGCAGGTTCAATTACCTTCCTTAAAAGCGACGATGTATTACTTAAAACTGTATTTTAAACACATCTGGTGTGTTCTCTAGCGATGGAGAGCAGCTTTATTTTTAGACTAATATTGCAAACATCCAGTAATCAGTGTAGCCGGCGTCCCTACACGTACAGAAGATGCGACAACGAGGATAAAAAAAATTCGTTTCAAACATTTCTGCTCAATTCCCAGCGAAACCATTGCAAACTTTCACACTTCCAGTGGTACGCTTTCTATTGTGATCAAAAGAAGTTCCGCCAGAAGAGCGAAGCAATGAATGCAATAGCAATGCATGATATAATATGCTAAGAGTAGCATCTTTAGGGACAATCTGAGTTGTAGTGAACGTGGCCTTATTAATTAAGCGTGTAGTTGCGTAAAGTACCATGTGACGGTCGAGCAACAGCGACAACGGCCCAGCAGAGCTGCGAGCTAAGTCATGTTGGTTTGATGTCTTCTGGCCCGCGCTTCACATCGCGCGACCGCGCTAAGCGGCGTGCACATTGTACCATCGAGAAACTTGGCCCAGCCCAGTGGCATCAAGCGAGCACGCTCCTTCCGGCACTCGGAGACGCATTCGCGTGAGCGCTGTGTGGCGAGGGCATTGCCGTCAGTGCGGCTAGTACATGCGACGCGCCTGCAACGGAGCACGTCAAGGCTGTGCTACGCAGTACGCTGCACATCTGATGGCTGCCGAGGTAGTGCGCGCGACAGCGATGGCAACCGCGCGAACTCCACGCTGGACAGCCCTCCCCCCATCACCCCCCCTCCACCCTATCGCAACTTGTGACGCTCGTTAAAGACGGGCGGGGCGTTTCCCCTCCGCTTCGACGCAGGTCTCCCGAACGGTGTGATGTTATCGCATGCGCGCTCCGAGCGACGGAGATGGGCTGGGGGCTCGTTTGATCTCTGCTTCAGCTTCGTTCGTCCCCCCGCTCGCGTGCTTTTACCCGCGGGTAGAAGGTACGATGCGCGGCAGATATTATCAATTTGGACTTCATACGGGACATGACGGCAACAGCAAAAACCCGCCGAGACTGTCCTTATAATTTCTATCGCAATAAAACAGAAATATAAGACGGACGGTAGACTGCAAATTTATTACGTTATGTGGGCGCAGGTACCACTTTTCGAAAATTACGTTACTCTTCATGCAGGCCGGCTGCGCATTGAAGCGCTCATGAGAATGTGCTGCTGCCTAGCCCTTTTCGGAACGGCACAGGGACAGTTTTTCTCGAAGACAACCGACACCATACCTCGTATGGGCAGACGGGACTTCGACTACACCCTGGTGAGTGACACTGATTCTACCGCGACGTCCGCCCCTTGGTGTACACAAGTTAAAATAACAATAAAGAGACCTTGAAAATTGTGTTGCATGAATTGTGAATCACCTTTACACAGTGAACAGTTGGCCTGTTAACGAGATGATCGATCGCCATGGTTTTACGCTACTAATCGGCAGACATAACTGTATCCAAATAAGCCTCTGTCGACTCTCACGTCACTGAAATGTGGTCTATAGATGGAAGAACCGAGGTTGAGCCGCATGCTCGGCCTCTTCCGGGCGGACCCGGCACGCCAGTCGGCAGCAATTGCCGACTTGGGATATCTACTAGGAGCAGACGGGGTCATGCAGAACAGAGGCAGAGCGAGACAAGCCAACGGTACGCCCAAGACGTTTATTTATTTATTTATTTATTTATTTATTTATTTATTTGTTTATTTATTTATGCGGTGCGATCGACCTCATGGGCCCGGGCTATCGGCGTCTAACGTATTCGTCGTCACGTCCGCAAACAAGTGCTTAAAACAGGGCCAAAACAAGTGCATAATTCATCAAAAGCGAACAATGCTCATATTAAACTAAGATTACTCAAAATAATTTAAGCTACAGGAATAATGATAAGCTAGTTACATTAATTTAAAGCAATTCGTTAATATCGCTTCTGACACGACAACCCTACACGCCCACTGTCCGACTGCACTGCCTCCAGGATTGGCCCACATTTTCTGTCAGCAGGACAAAACTGCGTAATTGATCAAAACCGCTTCAGCGCAGCGATTGATGTGCTCCTGCGGGAAACACCGGCGCATCACTGCTTCGCACTTCCCAAGGTTTCACGTTAGCGGACCTGCGTTAGCGCGGGAATCGCACTACCCAGTATCATCTAATTAATTAATTAATACAAATGCGCTTGTCCACTTGTAACCAGTTAACAAAACGGATCGTTCGCGCTCGGCTCCCTTGGAAACGCTTGTAACCAATTTCGCATTTACCACCCCAGGTTGCCATGGAAGCCGCTGCCGAGCTGCAGTACTGCCCGCCCTGCAAGCCATCGACGGTGTGTAACAATGATCCACGATGAATCGGCTCCCCTTTTTCGTGTATTATGCTGTTTGAAAGTGAATAAAATTCACAGGCGCCTCCTTATGAGGCATCAAATGCTTGATGCATCGTTTAATGTCACAGGCGTAGCGTCCGAGCTCGAACGAGCTGCGATTTAGCCCGAAGATAGCCTGAAAAGTGCAGTAGTCTTAAGTCACCGATTTAAGCAACACTAATGATCTCTGGGATTTTTCGTAACAAAACTACGATATGATTATGAAAGACGCCGTAGTGGAGGGCTCCGGAAATTTCGACCACCTGCGGTTCCTTAACGCGCGCTGACATCGCACAATACACGGCCTTCAACTTTCCGCCTCCATCGAAATGCGGCCGCCGCGGCCGGGATTCGATCCCACGGCCTTCGGCTCATCAGTCAAGTGCCTTAACCACTAGACCACCACTGCGGGGCATTCAGTCCACACTATAGCACGTGGCGACAGTAGAAAAACGAGGCATTCTATGCAAGAGTGCACACTCCCGTTCATTGTGTGGTTCATACAACAGCTTTTCCGGCCTATAAACAGCTATACTATCAAGAGAAATTCTGCAGACCCGAAGGTCGCGGGATCGAATCCCGGCCGCGGCGGCTGCATTTCGATGGAGGCGAAATGCCGAGGCCCGTGTGCTATGCGATGTCAGTGCACGTTAAAGAACCCCAGGTGGTCGAAATTTCCGGAGACCTCCACTACGGCGTCTCTCATAATCAGAGCTGGTTTTGGGACGTTAAACTCCAGAAATCATCAAATCAAGAGAAATTACCTTTATCATGTATCAATATGTTATCGGAGGGTAGCGCAGTGGTTAATTTAAAGCTTTTGAGAACGGAGTAGCTACAGCGAGGAAGCAGCTGGACGCCATTTTGTCTTCCGCATCTCTTCAGAGTGGACCTTGTGCCGCGCCGCAATTTCAGAAACTGAAGGCTTGCCGAAGCATGTTTACTTATATGTCTGCGTCTCATACAAAATGTAGCCTATTAGTTTTTGCCATCTTTCATACAGCGTAACACTGCGCCTATAACCGACGCCCCGCTGCAAAACATCCAGCAAATAATAATAATAATAATAATAATAATAATAATAATAATAATAATAATAATAATAATAATAATAATAATAATAATAATAAAGAGGAAACTACAGAAAAGGAGCTGTTCTGCTGTTGAAAGTAAGGTCGCAGGTTCGATTACCGGCCGCGGCGCGGGTGTTTAGACCGCTCGGAATGCGTATATGATCGTGCACTGTAATTCAAAATAACGTACAGAGCTCCATAGGGTCTGTATTATGTCGGAACTCTACTTTGCAGTAGCTCAATTTTTAAAGAACACTGAATTTTCTAGGAATGCAAGGTGCAGTTAAGGTTTCGAAAGTTGCATCGCAAATATTTCTCCGAGCCGCTAAGGAATCTATAAATATGGAACGTATTGTTTCGTGCTGTAGACTCGCTTGTCTCCAATTAAGGAACGACCCAGCAACCTGTATGCGGCTGTCTGGGTACGCGAGCTCGTCAGATGAGCTGCAGAGGTATTACGCGCACTGTGCTTCCAAACACGCCGTTATCTGTGCACTAAGGCTGTTATAATAACGGGGCATAACAGAAAGACGCCAGGCGTGGTGAGTGAAGATGGTTAGAGGCGAAGTGGAAATGAGGAGCTGAGGTGTACGTAATAAATAAGAATTTTCATGCTGCATGAAATGCGAGTTCAAATGCACGTGCTTGCGAAAACTCGGCGGGACTGTGTTCTGTATTTTTATGAAACGCGACAAAAGGCATTTCAAAGGTCGGCATTGTAAGGGTGCTTTCGTAATGGTGGCTATATACGTATGGTGCGAGTGCTCCTAATGATAGTTACTCAGTCCCAGTTCCAAAGAACTGCCTCCTATTAATAAATGCGTCTCACAGCTTCTACAAATACACGTTTCTAGCATTGCGGCACTCTGCGGCCCGCTCTGCTTAACCTTGGGTATGATGCAGTTGGATCGTTGCTACAAAATACCAGAAAGTCTAAAGGACTACACTCCAGAATGCGAGACTGCAGGATCATGTATTCTGCGGCAAGCACAGTGCCCACAGGCCTTAACGATTTCTATTAGAGTGAAGCTTCCATGGTTGCTCAAGGGGCACTGGTTTCTAAAACAGGACACCGCGCATCGTAAAGTATGCAGGTACGCCTCCGCAGGTATTTCGTTTAACAACGCACCGAAGCATGTGGCAAGCTCTTTTGAGCAATAGCATCAGCGTTTTCAAGTTTTCTGGGTCGACCACGCGGACAAGAACTGCCTGAATGCAAAACTTTTTTCGCTTTCGCCTAGCGCTGGACCTTTGCTACGACATCTACAGCGTGCCGGTACTTAAGCCAGAGGCATTTTGCACGAATAGCTTCTTTGCTATGGTTCTCCGGAATAAAAAGGTCTGTTTCGTGGTGTAAGTGGAAGCGATGAGAATCGAGGAACATGCCTTTAGTTTTGTAACTATCACTTGATGCCAAGAGAACACATAAAGGCAAGTCGTGCACAGGAAAATATCGTGCCGTCTAAGGCATTACGGGTATGAGTAAGACTTAACCGTATCGTCTAGAGATAATGAATGTTAATTATAAGAGATATTCCCATGGTGGATTCAGAACGAACAACTGGTACATGACAACCATGTGGTTCTCAGTCGGTTGCTGCAATGAGCGTATTCGATTTACCGAGTCCCGGACCAGTCGGCCGGCGACCGGCGGGCGCCTCGCTGACAGACGTGACGCCATTATCACGTGATTCAAATGTCCCCGCTGTGTACGTGGCCCGCCAGCTGTCCGAACTAAATTCCCGGGCAGCCGCCCGCGGGCCACCCTGTACACGAAAAATTGACATGCATCAGACTGGTCCGGGATCAGTGCGTGGGGCTTCCGGAAGGTCCCCGTGGAAAACGAACGCGTCGCAGGCGTCCGAGGCCGTCCGGGACTTGGGAAAACGATACGGCCAATGTGTCAGCTCAGCCACGAGATCTTGGTTCAAAGTCCTGGTTAAGAAAGAGAAAGAAAGCTACAAGTCTCCCCTGGGAGTCGTCTATGTAATAAGTTATCGTCATGGTCGTCAAGGTGTTTCGCCTTGTTTCTATGACGTCTGCGCTACAGCCTTCCGTGTTATGTTCTTGTCGGGCTGCAGCAGCGCAGCGTCTTTCATCATCTTTTTAACGTGCCCCGTTGCGTGAAATGGCTCAAGAAAAGGCACTTCCCCGGTTTGTGGTATGCTTAAAATTAAGTTTGCACAAAGTCAGAATTTTCTAATACTTACGATTTTGCTAGTCGGCTTCAAATGTCGTCCTATGCAGAACACTTTTACTACACCATCAAGAACTATTTCAACAAAGCCTTCTTTTCTTTCATATATTTATTTCCTTATATCGATTTGTCTTATGTGACGTACACGTATCCTTCCTCGTTCAGATGCTATAGAAACGCTTACGCTTTAAGAAACACAAGAAAAAGCTATGGGGCTGTTCCATTCAGTATAAGATCTGCTCAAACAGCGGAGCTTTGGTTCTCCTGTGTTTGCCTTGAGATCGATTACCTATGGTTTTCTGTTTTATGCGGGTCGAGTGCGGTAGTGGGCCGAGGTCACGGTAACGCTCCGCACGCAAAGTGACGAACACAGCAGCGGTGGGCACTGACAGCTTCCAAGATTGTGCGCGACAGTCGCTGATGTAGCACACTACCTAATGCTGGCTTATTTACAATAACCGTGCTTGCGCGGGGAAGCCCACATATACATTTTCAAAACGTTCGAGGGTGATTGTGAATAGGCTTTCTAATGAAGTTGCACGTGAAAATTACGCCTCCACAAATAGTACAGCGACGATGTCAATGCTAAGTGCAAATAAATGTTAAATGAAGGCTAATAATGCAGCCTAGACACAACGCTGGCCGTCTCACATGGGGGTGGTGACAACATCTTTATTTCATGGTCACGGAGGGTGGTCCTCAGGGTGGCCCATCTTGGGGGCGACTCCCTCGGCCCAAGTGACCAGTTTAATTTGGTCTCCCAGATCGATGGCTGTCCTTAGTAGGGCCTGCCAGGTAAGTTTAGAGGGGGCTTCACCTGAGAGACCGTTCCTACGTTGAGCGCCAAGCCGGTTCAACCAGTATGGGCTTTTCCCACAAATTACGCAATGCTTTGAAAAACAATGCTCATGTTACACATTAAAGGGACCGTGATATGCAGATATCGTTCTGCTCGAGAGCAGATAATCCAATGTGCTATGCATTGGCATAGCCTTCTCCAAAGCGTATTCGTTTAGCACTGGAATGTTTGATAGCGCCTCATGCGAACTTTGTGAGCACAGAGAAACAATCGCAAACCTTCTCTGCGAATGCACCCGTTTCAACTCCGAAAGATCAGCCCTTTCAACCGCGCTCAGTCAGCTTGGCAACCCCCCATTCATCAAATACAAGATCCTACGACACTCGCCTACGAAGTCTTCAACACGAGATGTGTGGCATTGCTGCTATTTCCCCGAGAAACCGAACGTTGTGGCAGATCGTGACTCCGACCTGACATGCGACATTGACATTGATGTGTCGCCAAAGTCTATTCTCTTCTTTCCCCCTTTATTCCCCCTTTCTTCTTCCTCAGTATAGGGTAGCCAACCGGCTACATCCTCTGGTTAACCGCCCTGTGTTTCCTCTCTCTAAACGCGTGCTTGACGCTCGCGTATAGAAACAAAAAGGTTGCAAAGTTCGATTTCCAAGTTGTCATTCAGCTGTATGTTGCCACTGAGGTAAGCGGGCTCCTGTGAGGAACCATTCATGACGCAGTAAATGCTGAAAGCACCAGAACTGAGTGATATAATCCTTCACTGCGGGGGAGTGTTCTTGATAGCGGAGGACTGCTCGACGCCATCGGGGCTGGGCTCTCGCTTGGCGCCGTCGGTGGCGTTGCGGCTCTCGGAGGTCCTGTGCGCGGTCTTGGTCTCGGTCGACTCTTCCTCGCCCTCCTTGGCTCCTCCCACCTGGCCGGGAGTACCGGCGGGTCCCGGTTCGACAAGCGCCATGCTGCTAGGCATCAACTCGCCGTGCGCGTGGATACGCACGCTGGGACGGACCAGCGAGCTGTAGTGGAACACGCGACGCGTGAAGAAGCCCTGCTCGCAGCGAACGATTCCGAATAAAACACACAGGCTCGGTTACTTTCACTGTCAACGCATACTGAGAACCGATTGCAACAAGACGAGCTATAGTGTAAGAGGTGATCGAGCTGGCGTAAAACAAGCAAGGCGCGCTATATGCTCGCCCATGTGTAAAGAAAGAGTACGCTCAACAGTGGTTCCGTAGAATGTTTTCACTTGAGAGAATTCTCCGTGACAACTCCGTAGACAGAAAAAAAAAAGAGGGGGGAGGGGGGCTTTCAGCAAGGAACTCAAGCAGCGAGTAATCGCCAAGAAACGCTTATCGCAAAACCGCTTTTTGTTTGCCTCTTTAAGTCTCTCGCTTACTCCTGCTTCAAAAAACCAGGGCCCGTATTCACAAAAGCAACTTACGACAAAAATGCTCGTAAGAGAAAATTTCAGCCAGTCCCGATGCTGGACATATCATTACAGAAGCATACATAGCATTACAGTTTTGCATACAGAAGCATACAGAAGCATCATTACAGAAGCATACATAGCATTACAGGACATAGCATTACAGTTTTGTGAATTCGGCCCCAGGGGCCGAATTCACAAATCTTCTCTTTCGTAAGTGCGTTTTGCCATTGGTCAGTCGGCTTCTGTAATGATATGTCCAGCATCGGGACTGGCTGAAATTTTCTCTTACGAGCATTTTTGTCGTAAGTTGCTTTTGTGAATACGGGCCCAGGAACCTTAACGGCCGACATGGCACAAAACAGTCTCGCATATCAGGTCAGTACTACGTATTTCCATCTATTCCATCATGCAGGTTCGTCAGACAGCCGGCCACCGGCTCTAATCTCTACAATATAGCACGCGATGCAAAAAACGCACCTAAAAGACCTGGAATAGGACGTCAAGCTAACCGTTATTTCAGTATACCACAGAATACCCTTTTCTTACTGTTCTCTCGTTATCTGGCAAGATGCTTGATTATTTTTCTCTTCTTATAGACCACTGCCATACTTTCTCTGAGCTTAGTGCCAAGCGAAAGCCTCGCAGAGCTCGTTCGTTGCCCAAATCCAAGTATACACATTTTCGAGATGCTGGCGCTGGCAAGCGAAAGCAATGCGGCGACAGTAAGCTCTGATTCTGTGGTCTGTGACTTACACGTTCTCCTTTGTACATCTACGCGTCGCCGCGTTTGTTGTCGAAATGCACTACGCTTCTCCTGCCGGGAGACGACGAAATGTTATTTTATCCACTTGCTTAACGTGCACAGTCACCCGTCATTACGCACACTTGCAGGCCTGTTTGCAAGCCATGTTTGTTGCCGAAATCCAAGTATACACTTTCATTTCACTTTCGCTGTACCGATGGCATAAAACGACCGTAGCTTCTGAGGCAGAAGAGTTTGGTTCCGCAATTGAGAGAAGCTAGTTTCTTTGTAAGCCGGCGCCAGTGAATCTTAATACAAATCATAACTTACGTTCTAGCAAGGTACGTCGAATGTTCCGTGACGCAAGCACCTGAGCACTATACGTGCTATTCCTATACACCCACTGCGTGCTCTCAAAGGTTCGAATCATGCACTTACGTTCAAAAGCGTCACGAATTAAAGCACAGTTGCGTGTTTATTCAGGGACAAAGCGTCGGTCTCGGATGGAAGTACACCGCAATTCAATAAATTTCAAATGCTGCGGCAATGGTTCGTGAAGGAATAGGCGAGGGGGGGGGGGGGGGGGGGGATGAGCATCTTGCGCAATTCTCTTTCACTGCAGCGGCATTCCTGTCGAGCAGCTTGTTTCTCCGCGCATCTGCCGATGCGCGTGCTCTTTCCCACGAAGCAATGGTGCACGAGCACTGCAAAGTATTGCAGAGCGCGTGCAAACTAAGGCACACACGGGTATTCGAGAAGCTTTGCCTCATGATAACAAGAAGTAAGCTTATTTTCATCGGGCAGTCGCCTACCGCTGCACGCATGCTTATAGTTTAAAAAAAAGAAAAAAAAAAGTTCAGTCGAAGCGTAACCTGAAATCACGAGGCTAAGTAATCGTTCTTGCAGCAACTGTTGTAAGAAGATTTACGCTTACTAGTGTTTCATCTTCATGCAAACATTTTCACAATACTATAACTCATTGTTCCGTCAACACAGTTCAGTAAAGCACTTTGTCTTATTCATTTAAACGGGGAAAAAAAAAGTAAATCACTGTCGTACGTCTACCTCACAACCACCTGAGAGACATGGGCAACTAAACATATGCAGAAATCGTTCAAGAAGAGGTGCGCTTTGAGGAAAACGTAGTCTTGCTGAGAAACTTGGGTGACCATTAAGCAAACTCTTGTTGATTTGAAGAGCGGAGGGAGTAATTTTAGCTGGCCTTTTCCTTTCAGATGAGAAAAATCAGAGTCCAATCGATTCACATAAAATTGTGACTGAAAAGCCCAGTGATAACAAGTTAACTGTCACAAGCAGAGTGGCTGCTGGGAGTGCTCTCGCTTTTGAACTTTATGTCACAGCGAGCGTTTCCCATGTCGCCATTTTACGGTGCCACATTGCATGCGCTCGAAAAACGATCTATCCCATCCGATCTTTCATTGCATATTTCTGAAAATATATTGCCACTTCCTTTTTCTGCGCAGAAATAGAAAACAGGGGGGCATTCGCAAGTTTCCGTACAAAGGGCCAATGAGCTAAGTATAGACTCTGCGTCGGTCCCTGGTTCGAACCACGGACCAGGACGAATCTTTCGGCAACCAGGAACCTTTCATTTGTGAGAAATCCGTATGGATTTTTGGTAGCCTTGTGCTACAAAACGAGTGGATGCTAATTTTCCTTTTTTTTTTAAACGTTACCCCACCTTGCGGGTTTCCGCAGAACTCATTTGCCAAGGCTTTATTATGCTTTACTCTCTGCCCGCCTCCTTTCCCTCCTCCTCCTCAACCTCACTTCCCTTTCGCACCTCCTTGCCGCACCATAGTACACATGGATATACTTTGCTATTCACACCGTACAGGGGCTTTTTCCAAAGCAGCGTCAGCCGCTGGCGTGGCTCTTTGAGAGAACACACGCCTGCCACGCAGACAGCCTAGGTTCGATTCCCGCTCGAACCCAGCTAGCGCTATTGCGATGTTAGCATAAAGGCTCGAAGGAATCGTGAAGTATGTTGCAGTTAGAGCGTTTTGATCTGATTGCGTGAAACGTTAACTCGGTGCGAAAAAGAATTGTTTAGTTTAACTAGAGAGAACACTGAGGCTCTGGCGCATAGGCGATATGCCGAGCTTTCAGGTCGCGGCAAACATTTCATTTCTAGCTAGCGCTCTCGTTGTTAGAACCGAAGAGACGGGTCCACGGAGCTCCACTACCGCAGTCATAGCCTCCTCTATGGTAGAGTATGCTGTAATAGTCTTAATCGTTTGCCAGTTCTAAACAAACACCTTCTCTATTAATAATTTTAGTGTTGCTCCTTCGTTCCATTTGTCGAGCTTCACCGCAGCGCTCCAACGTGTATAAAAAGGGTTACGAATTATACGAACCACTTTTGACACTTTCAAGTAAACGCGCAATTTATGCAACATTTTAGGGGCTTAAAGCGCCTTCCGACGTCCTCGTAAGAGAAGCAGAATTTTAAGCGCATGTGTCTAAATTATTTTTGGTGTTACCCAGTTTACGCAGCTTTCTGTAACGCTTAAATACCGAGAGCAGCTTGCTATATTTCGTTTTATTTGTTATGTATCCCCCTTTTTTTGCATTTGCAAATATTGGTATTTAGCAAGGAAACGATACCAGCTCGGCAATCATGCACGACCCTTTATGGTCCACAACATGTTCAGGTTTTCCAATCGAATAAATGAACAATTATTTTCTCATATAGATTAAAAATATAACGACAGGTCATAAAGGCATCAGTTGTTCAGCGCAAGCAAACGCCACGTTTATGTTTACCTGAATGAGAAGCGTGAGGCCCAGGCAGGACAGGAAGGACGTTATGAGGGTGAACTGCAGAACGTTAAATTGTCATTAAGCATCCGCAGCACTTTATTACAGGCGCTATAACACAATGAAAGGCTTGGTGGTCTGGTTCCGGTTCAAACTTCAAAAAGCACGAAACAAAAAATGACCGTAAGGAAACAAAGTAGGCTGGACAACGCACATCGTCCTTTCCTTCTCTGCTTTCTCGCAATCAGGCGCGCGCGCGCGTGTGTGTGTGTGTGTGTGTGTGTGTGTGTGTGTGTGTGTGTGTGTGTGTGTGTGTGTGTGTGTGTGTGTGTGTGTGTGTGTGTGTGTGTGTGTGTGTGTGTGTGTGTGTGTGTGTGTGTGTGGTGTGTGTGTGTGGTGTGTGTGTGTGTGTGTGTGTGTGTGTGTGTGTGGTGTGTGTGTGTGGTGTGTGTGGTGTGTGTGTGCGTGTGTGTGTGCGTGGTGTGTGTGTGTGTGTGTGTGTGTGTGTTTCGCGCCATTTCAGGTATGGAAGTTACAATCATCCACAACGCTGGCTACAGCACCACTCAGCAGCAGGTGGCAGCGGATAGTTCCGAGATTTCCAAAGCAAAGACGTGCGAAGAAGAAACGAAAGCGAATCCTGGACTATAGTGAGGATATAGGAAAAACATCTGCGTGACGCATTCATGGCACCAAAAGGACACCGCCGTATTCTTACACAAGCAACGAGTAAGCGAACGCCAAGAAACATTACTCATCGGTCATACACTCAGTTAAAAATTACCTTGCAGATTTATTACAACTCAGATAAGCGTGCAGCTTCACAAGGAAGCAGTGTATATACTGTCCCCACAGGAACCACCAACATCGACGATAATTTGGCTACGAAGAAAGTACTTTTCGCGCACGGTATAAGAGCATCACAACAGCACATGCTCGATTGTCCCCTGCGAGCGCATGGAATAACTACGATACACTGGCGTCAACACAATCGTGGTATCCTTAATTGCCGACGAAAGGTGATCCTAAGTCATGGAGATTTCTGCTGACATCACACGTGTGAGGCTCAAGCGCGGCTTTCGTCGAGAACAAAGGAGGCTATACAGCCTTACAGCAATAAACATTCGGCAAAACTCGCAATTCTCTCCAGGCTAGATTTTAACCGCTGACTCACGCCACGTATTTCTTAATTCAACACGTTACCTTCTCGTTTTCCTTATGAAAAACAAAAGTGCGTATATTACGGCGAAATGCATAAACATAATCCGTCGGCTTTTTCAGTAATGATAAAACGGGAGCTACACTCACGTTTTCGCTAGTGCCTTTCCATAATCCTACGCCCAGAATGGTGAGGACTTCGAGGAAGATGCGAAATGAGTTCCACCATATGAAGGTCAGCATGCCCAGCCTGCAGTTCTGTACGACAGGGGAAAGAAATCAAGGCGCGCCTTAAACAAATTCCTCGGAAGCTGGCAAAAAAATATTGAAGAATTAAAGAGCACGCGGCCATCTGTGGAGCGAAAAAAAAAATGATCAGCGTTACGTTAAGAGAAAGGAAGGCAGTGCTGTGAACATAACGCCGAAAAAACGGCGCTAGTTGACGCTCCAGTTGCGTCCCTTCCTTGCCCCTGTTTTTCCCGCGCAGTTTTTCGGCGTTATGGGCTAACTCAATCAGAGCTCTGTTCATCTAAGCGTTGGGACCAAACGACCCCAGCACCCGAAACTAAACAAAGCGTAAGAAATCACTTGGCGACGACTTCAAAACACACTCATTACCTTAACCCGCACATTTATCTGCCCAACCCTCTTCACATCAACATGGACCCTCTGCAATACACAGACTGCTGCCCTGCAGCACATCATCTGGAGATGCAGGAAGGATCCTCGCACTTAAGAGCTGCTAGGAGAGCCACCGTCAAGGAGAAACATCTCTTGAGTGCAGGCCTGGACGCCCAGCTCCGGGCCATTAAACACGCCGACGAGGTGGCGGCCATGGCACGGCCTGGGCGCAGTTGTGTACTACTGCTAAACGCTGTGGGCTAGAGAGAGCACGGTAGTAGCGCATAAATTCAGTTGACCTTCGCTGTGTAGGGAAAGTAAGGCGTGCTTAATAGGCTCTATTAGGTCTACCATATTGCAGTACCAGAATAATTGGTTGATTTCTGGAGTTTTACGTCCCAAAAACACAATGTAATCATGAGAGAGGCCATAGCGGAGGGCTCTGGCAATTTTGAGCACCTGGGGCTATTTGACGTTCACTGACATCGCACAGGTATACCGGCAGAAAGAAAGAGCAGACTGAGAAGGCCAAAAATTTGGTGTTGCAAAGAAAGCAGGAAATAATTTACAGGCATAAGATTGGGACAACGCCTCAAAGAGCCGTGGTAGTTGGAAGACACTGCGAGACACCGTCTTGCCCTGTAAATGATTATTATGTCGATAATAGAACACCTTTAGAAAGCTGACACTACCCAAGCCTATAGCCAAGTCATACCCAAGTCAAGATACTCAAGTCAAGATAAAACGGGCCTTTTTGCTACCGCTAATTGTCACAACCACAGCCCTTGGCTTCACAGGAACGAAGTCGTGTTATTTACCAGGGTCCGTCATAGGATATGCATGGTCCGCGCATTTCCAATGCATAGATTTCTGCGGTGTAGTTACGGACTGACCGTACGTCCGGCAAGACAGTCCATGAGATCTAGGCTGAAGGGTCGCCTGTGCGCTGCAAGCCCGCATGGAAAGTTTCGGAAGGTATAGTAGAACATGTGGGGTTCGGGCCATCTTGCTGTCAAAGATGGTGCCGCCGGTGCGCTCCGCACGAAAGAACATTTATTAGCAATAAATTGAAGAATACTAAACAGAAAGACTACGCAAAACAAATACTATCCGGCACACTCACTTGCCCTTATTCTTAGCCCCGGCGGCGCACACACCTCCCGCGCACGTCGACTCACACACCACGCGCACACCACTCGCGCCCGCCCACCAGAGACTCTTCGCGCGCAGCCTCGTGCCCGTCAAATGCCGACTGTCCCAGCAGCGCTTCGGCCGTTGCTTGTAAAGCAAGAAAGTAGAGAGCTTTAGCAGTGCCGGCTTACCGTACGGTAATCCGGCACTGCTTACCGTACCGCTGTGGTCGGCAGGCGGCTAAGTCGGAAAGACCTGAACTGCTGGGTGAGCACGGAGACGTCGCTAGATGATCAAAATTGCTGGTAAAGGTCGCAGAATCTAAATTTCCTACATGCCGACCACGAAGGTACGGCATTACTGTAATTACCGTACGGTAAGCCGCCACTGCTAAAACTCCCTATTGTCCCACGCGCATCGCCGTTGCGCAGCACGTGTCGATGATCAAAGGCAAGCCTGGCGATAGGCGTTGCTCCCACAAACCGGAGTCGTGTTATTTTCAGCGGAAAATGGGCGGATGAGAAAGTACCACCCAGGACAGGCATTCACGCGCCCGGTCACCCAGCCACACATCCTGCTGCACTTTATAGCTCAGAGACGACTTAAAGAGTCACTGGTGCCTTTTCAACGCGTCCTCGAACGCACATCTTATGGCCACTTCGCTACACTTTTTAACGGCATCTGTCACTTAAACGGTGCCTTACACCTCAGTGCATGATGGTGCACTTCCGGGAGCCTTTTGTGCAACGAAAAAAATTTAAACAACAAAACCAAGTGAAATAAAAGTGCGACGCCATCCAACACCCGTTAGCGGTTTCGTATGTGAAAACGGCATCAGAATGGAGGGACTTCTAAGTGATCTTGCAGCCCGCAGCTTGTCGTAAATTTCCTCTGACACATACAGACACGATTCCACAACACAGACTCATTACACATGCCACTAAACGAAAAAAAGCGACATAGCGCATACGTGACGACAATGTCAACTTGCATTCATCTCATGTCTAAGCACGAGTCCATTCGTAGTTTAATTTTTACCGGCGCCTATTCTGTTCGGCCGGCCTCATGTTCCTTCGTGGCACAGGAGTCGCTTTGAAGCTAGCGTGTATCTCAGATTGTACAAGACTTCCTTACTGCAGTTTCCTCGTCTATAACTCAGGAGAGCACAACGACGAGTTATTTTGTCAACGAATAGTTTAACATTTGTAACATCCAAATACTTTAGTAAATTGTGTCATCTCGTGCATCGTTCTTTTCTTTGTTGTTGTTTTTTTTTTCTAACAGCTAACCTCTGCCCAAATGACCGACTCTGTTCTAATGCTCCTGCGTTAACATTCTTTAAAAGGATCTTAAGCGTAAAACGTGGGCATTCGGACAGTGTAAAAAGCTGAAACTGGTTCTTGCTGTCTCACTGTGTTCGGTAGAGAGAAGATAAGGCAACTGCTCCTGAAGTACAAACTGAAAACTACAACGCGAGCCGTATGTTGTGATTAAGCATTCTATACTCACATCTTCAATGCCGATGATGAGAAACAAGTCAGCAAATATCGTTATGTAATAAAGGACGAAGCGTGATCCACCTGCGATGTGAAGCTCTGAAATAAAATCCATTGAAATGATTGAGTGACCAAGTATATGGTGAGCACGGTATCAAAAAATGTACGTGCGCTCTGCTGTTTGCGCTGTATGGTTGTGCTCGCCGCTGATACACTCGCTCGTATTATTGCGTTTTTAAAACCCTTTGGCGATGTGGTCGGTGGTATACTTTGGTGTCAATTTTTCGTGTCGCCAACGGTCAGCGCGAAATGTGGACACTCAAGGATATAGTGTGATCTCACACAATGACTTTTCTTGGGCGAGCTGGTACTTGCTGCAGGACATGATTTTGTAGTCCAACACTTCTTTTTTTTTTAAGAAAGGCTAAGAGGAAGAAGCGAGGAAGGCGCCTAAAGAAGCCGAGCGCAAGCGCCGACGCCGTCGAGACGCGACACCATCCGCCGTCGAGACGCGACACCAATCATGCCATCAGGGATGAGTGTCAGTCAATTTTATATTAAGGTGAATGCCCTGTGCCTCATGAGACGCCCAATATACGACTGTTCGGCGGCGTCGACAGTACGTATATGGTATACCAAATCTAAACTTCGCGTCTTGTCCACTTAGTACATGCAAAACTTGGCACGGCAGGGTACGAAATTAACACGAATAAGTCATCACGTCAAGTGAATCCAAGGTAAATTAATGCAATCCAAGTGAAACAATGTTTATGACAACGCTGAATTGGCGTCGCCATCAAGTCGTCTTCTTAGCATGCGATAAGGGACCGGTGAATTTTCCCTATCATAGGTTGAGGGCCCGATCAAAGGTAAGAGGCTAACTATAGCCGAGTTGTTACATGTTCCAGTAATAGAAGCAACGCGAAGTAGCGAGGAATAGAAACAAAACTGACGCAGCATACAAATGAAATGTCCTTCAATGTGGGATTGTGAAGTCGCGCGTGTACATGCTCGGGGAGTTCGATACAAACGAAACCGACACAGTGGTTGATATCCTGCCAAAATGTATTGTATTGAAAGTAACACTTGCTGTCACTTGCTGTGAGTATCTCTCCTTTTTTTTTTCCCTCGCTACTTGTACTCTTCCTTTTCTCTAAATGACGAAATGCCTCTGTAACTACGCAAGAGAGAGCTCCCCCCGGACATATGTCAGGTTCTGAAATGTGCGCCGTTATTATTATTATTATTTTTATAGGTCGGTGCGGTGCGAGTATACTTGTCTCGTAATGAAATGCCACAAGTGGCAAATGAAGGCTTAGCATCCGCTGCTGCGTAGTACGTGCGTACCCGTGACTGTCGACTCGATGCCGTTCAGCTTGAGCATGACGATGGCATCGTCGGCGCTCATGGCCGCGTAAAGCACCGCAACGAGGTGAATGCTGTTCATCGCCTGCGCGAATGCGTCGGGAGCCCGTAAATATTCACGACAGTGATAAGACAGCCAGCACCATACGTTCGTTTCTTGAAGACTATACTGCGACATGATGAACATAATTATAGCATAGTATTTTTTCTTAGCAAAGATTGTTTCTATACTCACAATATATCCCTTCCCATAGCTGCGAACACTTGATATTCCTTAACGTCTTCAGGGTTTCTACTATCAGTCTTGGTGAGCTCGGAATCGCGATAAAATAAGCATAGAATGCAGAAGCAAAAAAACAAAAGGGTCGGCAGGTCCCCAGAGGCTCATGTGATGTTGATACGGGCCCTTTATTTCTAGCGAGATGCATTATAGACGGAGTAGTTCTGTTACTTATGGCAGTAATTTTGGGTAGATAATGGAGCCCAAAAGATATGCGTCCGTTGCGACTGCGCGAATTCCTTCGATAGCTTGTATTCGCGTCTCATACGTTTCATTCCTATCGGATTGCAGCTATTTAATTGTTCGTGCTGAGCTGACTTACCATGAGCCTTATTTATTCATTTTCGTTTTAATTTTATTGCCTTCTGTTCCAAATGACACGTATACTGCATTTAGCAATCTGAACAATTCACCTGCATGAAGCTCGCTTGATAAACCCTATGCAGTAGTTTCTATTATAAGACAGAAATATTAAGACAGTCCGACACTCACAAAACAGACGCTGGCCATCGTTTGGATGCTGGGTCGGTCCCTGAAGAGCAGGAACTGATAGCAGCTACCCACCATGACGAAACCTCGTGGAAGGTGGAAAAAAGCCAACGAAAGGGCTCGGTCAAAGCATAGGAAAGAAGCAACGTATGCCACAATCTGGCAATCCTAAGACCTCCTTACGTACGAGAAGCTATGACTACGTATGAGATAGCTACTCAAAAAATTAGGAGCGAAATTCTGAGCAAGTCTACAAACACGGGCTGCGGAAGCTTTCACAGGACCGACTACCGTTGTTGTTGTTGTTGTTGTTGTTGTTGTTTCTGCAGAAGTGGGATCATTTATAGTCTTACTGAAGGCGCACCGATTAAGTGTGAAAAATAATATTGCCTCATCGGAAGAAAGGTGCATAAATAATTCGCGATATTCATAGCGGAATGGACATCGTGTTGGAATGAGCAAAAAAAGAAAAGAGGAATTGACAAATACATATGCATTTTAAATGCGGAGCATTTCTTAGTCGCACGATGTCGCGATTCGGCGTCGGCGGCGCCGGCGCCGTCCACACCCCCACTGCGCATGCTCTGCTCGTCTCGTGCCGGCCCAGGAAGACACCCGCAAAACTGTCGCTCCAGGCGGGCGTTCAGCAAGCCGAGCATGCGCAGTGGGGGTGCGGACCTCTCCCCCGTACTCCTCTCCCTCGAACGCGGGCGGTGTGTATATAAGCGGCGGAGCGCGCGTTCGGAATTCAGTCAAGGGCGTCTTGGCTTTTGCGCAGTGGGGGTGCGGACCTCTCCCCCGTACTCCTCTCCCTCTAGCGTGGGCGGTGTGTATATAAGCGGCGGAGCGCGCGTTCGGAATTCAGTCAAGGGCGTCTTTACTTGGCTTTCGCTTGACTTGACGCTTTGCTCAAGAATAATAAAGACGAAATAACAATTAAGCATTCCCAAACCATACCCAATTACGCAACATTCACGCGATACCCCCACCACTCTGCGACGCATTTACTCGAGTTCCCCCCGTGGGAAGATGCGGGCGTAATTTTTTTGGTGGGGCAGACAACTGCCACACGCCTAGGATACTGCCGTTCTTCGTAGCGGTTAAACATTCTAGTGGCCGTACCCGAACGTAGAAAAAGATTCGTGGGAACAGCGATGCGCGCTCATTAATATCGAAGTCAAGTTTGCGTATGGATACAGCGTACAGAAGAAAACGCCTACAGCCAAGAAGCGGTCGATTCTTTCTAGTTTACTGCAACCTATACACGAACGAGACACCGCCAAAGCCGATTTGTCTACCGTTCAAGATATAATGCTGGGACTCGACAACGTAACATCGTTGATGCAACCTCTACATTGCGTATCGGGTGCAAATTGAAGCTTCAGAGGAATAATCACACCGGTCTTACTCACCTTGCTCGATCTTCTTCTTCCACACAGTATGAAAGATGACTACGTTTCACGCTTCTTCCTCTTTCCCCGCAACCGCGGTAGCCGCTCAGAAAGGTTGCATTGTCTAGAGTGGGCGAAGGCCTGTTATTCTGCGCCGAATCATGAAATCTAGTTTATCTACACGTATACACCACGCACGTAGTACATTTTTTCGACGTTCTCAACACACCCCACTCAAGCAACGCAATGACGTATGCTTGATTTGCAGATATTCCTGCGTGCTTTCTTCTCGGTTCCAGGTCTGGGTCACTTGCTGTCCTCTTCAGGCGGCTCCTTGCCTTACAAACCTAGACATCGTAACGTCTCGTACCGCTGCTTGCCGACATGCAAGATATATACCCTTTGGGTGAGGACAATTCTGGATTTGCTTGCTGCGTGTGATCGACCAGATAAGCCAACAACGGCACGCACCCACCAATTAATCCGGTGGCGGTAACGGATATCTGCCGACGGTACGACGGAACTTGAAGACAGAAAAGCTTTTATCTCCCGTTGCTCTAGAAATCACTGCTCCCCGTAAGTCCGGAATGATCGAGTGGCGAAGAGAGAAAGGCGCGACGCACCGAATTAATGCCGGCGCCCTATGTCTTTCTTGATCATTGGTCAACTCTCGTGTCTAGAACGAAGGAGCGTCGTGCTCGGAACTGCGCGAGCGACGTCTACAGTTTGAAACGGGCCACATCTAAGCATGCACAGCGCCACTGACGCGCCTGCCTTGTATTCTCGACCCTCGGTTATCACCGCGGATTCAACAACCGCTTTGGCTGTCGGCAGGGCAGTCAACAGCTTAGCGCAAAAAAGAAAAAAAAGAAAAAGAAAGAAAAAGAGGAAAGATAAAAGAAACGAAGCGTACTGTTGTCTGCTCCCGATGCAAGCTGTGATGCATTCTGAGTCTCCGTTCGCGGTCACGTTGTCCCAAAAACAGATTTACGGCCACTTATAAACTGTATGAAGCTTTCTGTGTTTTTTTCGCGTCAGGCTGCTCGGAAGCTGGCTCTTGGCCGCTATAGAATTTTGCACTTGCAACTGTGAATAAAGTGTTCCATGGATTTTATAAGGAAGGTCGGCTTGCTGATGCTCCCCGTCGTCGGCCTGAATGGGCTACAACCGACGAAGAACCGATTGATCGTCGTATGTATGGGCAATCCAAACTACATTTAGTCGCAGTCAATGCATCGTTGGTGTGCTACAATTAATAGTAGGTTTACGGAATTAAATGACAGCACACGGCAATAAACGCAATGCGCTATATGAAAAATTCACAGAGCGATGCGCAATATACGAGTACATTGTGCGGCGCATTGCCGGTATATGATACCGCAAACCGAGAATGAGTGCGCAGTATAAAACGCGCCGATCCGGGTGACTGCATTTTTTTTTTTAATTTACGGCGCTATACGGTTGACAGCGCTTCTGCCGGCCAAAGCAGTTGTCGCGGCCGCGGAGATAAACAAGGACGGAAAGTGCAAAAAAAGCGCGTTAGTGACGCTGTTTCAAACTGTAGATGTCGCTCGTGCAGTTCCGAGCGCGACGCTCCGTCGTTCTAGACATGAGAGTTGACCACTGTACTCTAGTCGCATCGTGTTGGCAGTAGAAAAGTTTAAGGCGCGCTAGATGGTCAATCATTGAAGCATATGGCAGCTCATACCGGATGAACGAACAACAAGACACGCTGCTTGTGAACACCCTTTACCTTGTGTCTCATGTTGTTCGTTCATCCGGTATGCGCTCTCACATGCTGCACTGAGAGGCACTCTCCGGCCGAGGGACGTGCGCCGTTATTTTACCTGGTCGATCACGCTTCGCGAATGTCCTCACCCAAAGGGTACGTATTCTACATTTACAAGCGACGAACAGGACGTTAAAAAAACGGTGAAAAACGGAAAAAGTCGCTCTAGCAGCATTCCCTGTTTTTCATCGCTTCCTACTTCAAGCATTCATCTTCCCCTAGGCGCCTGTTCAGTTTTAATTTTACACCTTGCTATACTTACGCAGAGAACTTGCGATGGTGCTGGTGGGCCGTATAGTTCACATGCAACTTACTGTCACTCGTCTGATCCACTGGCCATTTAATCGCTCCAAGCACTAGATAATGTCACGTTTATCAACTGTAAGCGATGTTAGACTCGGTGTGACCGCTCGTTGGGACATACAAGGACGTCCATCATGAACGAGAACACGCGAGTGCGTCCCTGTGCTGTGCGGCGATAGAATTAACGTATATGCTCCCTATAGCCTCCTCGCGAGAGGCCATACAGTAACTCTCTGCGGCGACTGTGTGCAGCGCCAGCCAGTGGAAACAAAACAAATTACATCCTCGTTTTACGTCCCATATTAGCAACCTGGCAGGATAACTATGTCTGTCGGGGGACAGATTGACGCTGTTTGTTTACCGTACCCGGTTTTTTTTCTGCGTGCCGGTAGAGGATGCCAAAGCAATGAAGTATTTCCTCTTGGTGCCATATTCTGGCGCTGTAAGCAGCCGTCGCAGGGTACAGGTCACGCGCTCGGGTCTTCCTATTCATGAATGACTACACTGTAGATTATCCTGCAGCACGCCTCAAATAGCCATGATTCATTTTTGTCTCTCAGCTTGGTGACGGTTTTGTGAGGGTATAGAGTATCTTGCTACGCATGTGAATGAAGAACCTTTCTCGTATCGCACCGATAGTGCCAACATAGTTTCAGCATTATGCCAGGCAAAGGCGTTTCACACACGGACACAAGAGTAGAGGAGTATACAACACGAACTCTGGCACGTCTTCGCTTTGTGTAATGAACCCTTAGCAACTCGCTAAGCTTTCTGTCGTTCTATAGTTTCGGCATATAGCGTGGAAGTAGTGACGATTATGCTCTCTCCCGCGCTTTTTCCATACCTTGACACTGCCTACGACAGACACAGCTGCAGGCCTATCCTATCCGGTGAGGTCTAAAGGTCTTTTTTTCTTTCTTTCTTTTTGCAGAATGTTATCATCATGCTTCGCGGTAATCACATGGATACTGTCCTAAGATTGACAGTGCCAGGTACTTCGATCTGTGCGCGCAGTGGTGTAGTTGTTCTGCTGACCCGGAGCCAGCGTCGATGAGAAGAGAATGAGGATAAAGAGGGTGGAGGAATTGCGTCCCACTCCCCACCCCCTTCCCAGCAGTTGTAGTGAGGTACAAACTCAGCATTTAGAGCGACGTACAAGCAGTATGTTTATCAATGTTTCGATTAAAATTTGGAAGTTTGTATTGTACCAGGCTAATACTAATAAACAGAGCTCCAGCGCAGGAAAAATATCAATCTTTTATACTGCAGTGAACAACCATGACACAAACTCGGTAGCGCAAAAAAACACGGACGAAGAAAAGAAGGAACACAGACAGGCGTCCGTGTTCTTTTGCGCTACCGAGTTTGTGTCAAGAATGTACCAACTAGCCCAAACAAGAGTGTTCGTGAACAATCACTTTATTTCACTCATAGTGACTAGATACAGTGCCAATCACTCAGGCAGCCCGTTGGGCGTCCCAAGTCCTCGCCTCGCTCCAAGCAGGATCAGAACGGCGTCCATACCGCAAGCGCAGGCTGGGTGTGTAGCCGGCCTTGCGTTCCATGGCGTGGCCGGAACTTTCCTGTTCGCCTTTGGCCATCAACTCGTACAAATCACGAAGGTCTGCGATCATGGGTGAAGAGACGACGGCTGTAAGGTACGCAGAGCTTTTATAAAATGTCCCGAAGTAACAACTCGTGAAACGAGACCTGCTGCGTGTTACTGTACACCGCGGGACCACGGAAAATTCTCAAAAACGCAACAGACCTAGTGCAGAGTCCTGTGATCGGTCTTGATAATATATCGTTAGTGGAGTCGAAGGTTTTTCACACGAACGTGTCTTATGCCGGGGTCGATCAAGAAATCACTGAAGTACTTCCGTCACTGTAGTGGACTTCCGAAAAAATCAAGACGCATTTTAGGATTCGAACCCACAACATCCGGGATACCATTAGAGGAAATGGAAGCTCTACCGATCCCACCACCAACACATGGGAGGTACATGGAACTAATGAAACAAACAGGACTTATACCTTCACTACACCTCCTTACAATTTGCATCTAACTGATGTCTGGTTCAAGCAAAAATGTTTATCAAGCAAAATTACTCTTAAATTAACGTCGGCTCCCTTCCACTACACCCTTGGTTCGCATAAAGCCCTTATATCTGGTACAGGGGCCTGAGGTTCGCAGCAGTGGTACCGCCATCTAGGAAAGATGGAGCGAAGCAGATTGTCGTGCTAACATGCACCGGCAGTTGGCGCTTGGGTAAGAGTCAGCGCGTCAATCGCAGAAGAGATTAGCGGCGTTGCGGCATCCTGCCGGCGCGATACTCGAACAAAGTATAACCACGACCGCTACAAAATTTGCCTTGTGTAGCCAGTTGTGCCGCGACACGCTCTGCTCCAGGAATGCTAAGACTGCCGTCTACAAGACAATGATGCGCGTTTCGCTGCAGCGGACTGTGTGTTCACAAAACGATCCACTGAAAGCCCCTCAGGTTTCGCTTGCAAGATTCCACCGTTTGCAGACGCTCCCGGGTTTATGGCAGGTTTGCTCAGGGCTCTGGCCCGTGCAGTGAGGTGTCTCCGGAGAAATGTAAGTCGTTCGAGAACTTCCGCTTTTGTACAACTGTCGAGGAACCCTGTGCAGCGTCACGATGTTGCTGATGCCTACATGCAACGGGTTTATATTTCCACGGCATCCAACTCATCTCCCACCCCTCAATTCGCCAGATTGCCTCTCATGTGTTCCACAGCTTCACAGAACATATTTTACTTTCGTGTTATACCGATTCCTATGGCGGAGGGATCAACCACATTTTTTTTTTTTTTTTGCAGATATTTGACTTCGTAGTTCACTATGACATTTTACAAGAACGTTTTCAAGACGTGAGAGTTAACGGTCTTTTTCTTCTGGGTATATCCAGAACGATCTGAAGATCTGAATGCACTAGAGATACCGTGGGCGTCGCTCACAGCACACATTAAGCTCGTTCGTGGTCATCTGCTCCGACGTGCTTTTAAAGGTGCCCCTTTATCCTGATGTAATGTGAGCCTCTCGCCATTTGTTGCCTTCCTTCGGCGTAAACTAATAAAATTGTATTATTGAGGTAATAATAGAACTGTGCAGCGCGACTAACGCGGACTTATTTAAGACTAGTACACGTACGCAGCGCTGACTTTCAACTGCTCCTTAGAAGCATCATTGAAAAAAAAAGCTCGTAATCATTACCATAAAAGAACCATAAACGAATAGTAAGTGCAACGTCAGTCGATGGGAGATCGTTGTGGTGGTTATCCTCTTCGACGATCGAATACATCTGTGTGATGCTACTCGGCTTATAATATACGCACGACACGTCTAAATTCAGTAACGCGACACCGAAACAGTCTCTCGTGTTTTCATAGTGTTACACGTGTGTCCAGGTGTTCCTTTTTAGTTGCCTCTATAACGTCGTTCCTGTGTATTTTCTAGTGGCTTCCACTGTAAATATTCATCCATGCAACAAATGGACACATGCAACAAATGGACACTCCCCGCCCATCTATTTGTCTACTTTCGCATTTATTTTATGATGTTTCTAGGGCTGTGGGGCGCGAAATTACCATTACAGGTAGACTTGCCCCACATAGGGAAATACTTGTAGCGTTTAGGGTGTCGCTTACTGTACTGATGCCTGGCGTGCACCCGGCTTACTGCAGTCCACCGGGCGCGGGCCCTTCTTTTTCAACTAACACAGCAAAAGGAAACTATACGCACTGATTTTCTTATATATTTGGTATTTAGAAGAACTTCTTGCCAAGATGCAGCTGGCACGTGAAAAGTACTCATAAAAATTACTGCTAAAAATGGCTCATAATATATTAAATATCTGACTCATTTGCAGGAGGACATCTCCAAGAAAGAATAAAGAACTTGCATCATTAAGCGTTTTCTGCTCCAGCCGTAATGTCTATGCGTGGCGCATGAAATGATGCAGCGCGTCTCTGTACGATGATCTGTCTCAGCCATTCTCTGCATCTGAACAAAGGCTATAGTATGTGCGTCTGTAAATCATTAACGAGACCGTCCTAGTAAGACAAAAAGGGCCCGCCCCTAGTGCACTACTAATCTCCTCATCACGTTTTCATTAAGTCGGCGTCACTCGGAGGTCGAAGAACCATGGTTTCAGAGTATATGATTGCTTCATTGATTTATTTATCTTCTCGGGAGGCACGGGGGAGAGGGACATGACTGACATGGCCCATAGCTTTTAGTGTTTTGCACTGAGTAAATTATATGGAGCCGATTTTGAAATCGGACATCGTTACTGAAATACTGCACGCGCTCGCACCTTTGTAGTCGGGAAAGGCAAGCGCTGCTTGTAGCAGGAGCAAGAGCACCAAGCAGCGGGTGGCGGCAGGACTGGGCATCTTGTCTCTCTGGAAAAAGACCGCACCGATGAGGGCCGATTCGTTCGTGCGTTTAGATAAATAATAGAAATGAAAGCAGGTTTCCCTACTGTAATGTTGAAGCACTTACCACATTGCAGACCACAGTTTAACGAGAATGATGTTGCCCCACCAAATTTCATTATGCAAGTTTTCAATCTTAACGGTACTTCCATTGACGAAAACGCGTTTTGTCACCGTTGACCAGTTTCTAGTGTTCACTAATCTAACGTTTTCTTACTGGACACAAATCCTTTTCACTAAGCATGCACTTTAATAAATGTACACCTTTCGCGAATAGAGAAAAATGTTCTGTTTCAGATTCACATTCACGGCTTAGAAACCTCGCATGCTTGGATGGCCCACTAGCAGAAAATAATTTTTTTTTTTACTGCCCTAAAAACTGTTTATTGGGCTGACTATGGCACATAGTTCAATGCAGGCGCTTGAATGTCTCATGCAAGGGGTAAAATGGAAACGACAAGATCAGGAAACCGATCTCACCTAGTAGCCTCGGTGACTCGCTGCCGAATGAGCAATGCTGACGGTGACCGTCCTGAACGGCGCTTTATATCCTTCTCCCTGGCCCAACGCGAGCTGTGATCTCTTTCACGGTGCCACAGCACTGATTGCTGCACCGGGATAATCAGTGGGCGCCAGCGTGGGCACCTTGTTTGATCAGGCACGGCCCGGTCGGTCTCCATGTTGCAGTAAAACAAGCGCGAACAGAGCTTTGATCTGTCGGAGCTTCGTAGATTTCCTTCTTCTTCGCGGCGTGTGAATATGACGGTGATAAAACGTCCTGGTTGAGCAATACACCAGGCGTGAGCCCCCTGTCTGGACGAGCAGTACGAATGACCTGCTACGAATGAATGCTACTGTTTGCATGCACGGTGCCGGATTTTCGCTAAAGATATCGCCATCTACTGTGATTACTAAAACTCCTTCTCACTTGTGGAAAATTAACTTCGCTCGGACTAGGTTCATCTTACTTGCACTGGCAGTTTCGTTTTTCCAATATAAAGAGCACTATTATGTACTAAAACCACCTTCTCATATCGTGTTCACTGTAGGCAGAGCGCTGCCTGCACTGATCATCGCGTGGTGTTCTTTATTTTATGGTGGGGCTGTTAGCCTCAGCATGTCGGAATTTTTTTGTGACAGTATCGCCATCACCAAGAAAACTCCCAAGGCGGCCTTAATGGTGTTCACTTTAGTGCACTGAATGGCGCTAGCCCTTAGCTTGGTGTACTTTCGGGTGAGTCAGGCAGACTTTTGGTTGACTGGGATAGACTTTAGGTTAACTTTAGGTGGGCTTTGCTCACACACCTAATGCGGATATCAGCCGCACATGATTCGTTTTACCTAAGCAAAACGTGCTGCGGGACTAGTTGATAATGAATATTTTCGTCTTTGTGAAAGTATAGGAGCGCTTTTTTTCTTTTTTTTTTGGAAGGACATGGACAGCACCCGTCCTGTCATGTCCTTCTATCTCCTGCTTTCACGTATTTCACTCATTAACACTGACAACACCAATCATTTTTTTTTTTTACCGTTGTGCAGGGCCTTGAAACATGATGAGCGCGGTGTGTGTCACGTTTCTATACATACCTAAGTCGCACGGCTTTCACCTTCTGCATGTCACCCTCTGCAAATATCAAAGCCATGCCCACCTAGAATTAAAGTCAGATGGAGACGGTAAAGACATCACACAAATTTATTAGAACTGAGACAGACATAAATATTGTAACTCATACAGCATACTGGTACCATGACATATTTTGTCTAAAGCGTACTAAAACTTAGCACGGGAAGAAAACGCCGTGTAGTTCAATTTTGAGGATTTGGATATGTGAAGGGGATATTCCTTGGTATCAACGTTTCGAGACGACCGAGAACGTTGAAGGACTTATAGCAAGAACTTGTCGGTGGTGACAACGGAGAACGTATGCCTATGTCGAGTCTTCGCACACGTACTAGTTTGTTACTCGTACCGCACTGCCTTAGTGTAGAGGCGATAGATCATAGTGCTGAAGTAACTGTACGTGGCATCACACAACACTAATTTTTGTACTCGCATTCTCTTCTTTCCTTTCCCAACAAAACGTATTAACCTAGGTGCGCTCTTGCTGAAATAGGAGTTCTTCGCTGCTGTTCATCAGTGAAGGAGTCACTTCTCGTTGCTGTGTCACTAGGGAGCTTTAGCAGCGCTGGTTACCGTACGGTAATGCCGTACTGTCGTGGTTAGCACGCAGACAATTGAGCTTGTGAGAACTTTACGAGCAAGTTTTATCATCTGATGACGTTACGGTACTCGCCGGGCAACTAGTGCAGCTGTTTCCGACTAAAATAGCCACGTGCCGACCACGGCCGTACGGTAAGCCACCGCTGCTAAAACTCTACTGACTTGGGCTAAAGCCGCCGTACCGCTGCCACTACAAAACACGATCAAAACGAACATATTGTTTAAGCACTTAGCTTTTATCCACGATCTTCAGGTTGTACTCATAGGCTTTGCTTATAATAACCTCCTCTTTCACACAGAGCACTGGACGGTATACTGTGATTAATTTCTCAACGATGACAAAGTGCAGGTGGGTTTCGTGATAGCCAGAATGAAGCAAATAAATAGGCGATTCTCTGAGCTCTTGTCATTTTTGGTTTGTTCGATGCAAAGGTGCTCGTACACGCACACACTCACGCACACGTAATGGCATTACAGTTTCCACCCATCCTCCGTGGTAAGTCTAAACAATAAGTGTTCTTACATAGCTCAGCGCATGGGTTGGTCATTAGAATCAAAATACAAGAACTGGGGGAGCTAAGGGGCTCGACTCTGATGAAGTGACTACCACAATGTGTCAGTTATGTGTGGTATAGATACCGAGGCTCATAATGCTTCTTTTTTTGCCTTCATGTAACAAAGTTACGGAGTGAATCTCGTGCCCTCTGCACTTCAGATGCTTTACATCAGTCGCATTGCCTCAAAGTAGAAATCTTGTGAAGACAAAAGAAGTCTCGTAGGTTGTAGAAAGAACGCTGAAAATTGGACTTTCGCATATTTAGATGAAAACGCACGCGAATTCTGTAGACACATATGTTTAATGCACCATTTCCCCAAATGCATCAGCACTCAACCTTAACGGCATGCGGCGCACTAAGCCTCAGTCCCTGCTGATCTCTCCGCCTTTTAACGACAGGCTTGCGTCTCCGTCGCAGTGATAGCTGATCACATCGCCGTAGAGCATTAGAGCAATCGTTATCCCGAGGAATAAACTAGAGACACCGAAAAATGCGCTGCTTCTTTCACGTGTTTTCTCACCTCAATATAAAGTGCCATTGAATGGGCCAGGGAATATACATGTGTGCTTCACCACTTAAAAAAAAGAGAGAGAGAGAGAGAGGAAAGAAGCTATTGTTTGCTCTGAAGATGGCACACCACGAAGTTGCCAACATTGCCTAACTGACACCGGATAAAAAAGCAGGTGCAGTTCTGCAAAATATCCGTAGCATAGTACGCCTTACTCGTAGTATTTCTGACCTACGTAGTTCTTAGCTGCTGTAATTCCAGCGCTAACACCTGCGATGACACCTCTCTAAGAGATGATGGCATGACATGCTTAGTTACTATAACAAAATAGAATTGCATGGATCGCAAACCCTCTTGAATGCCATCCTTGAAAGGAGACCCGTGCGGCGGTGCCTCACTTGAACGAGCGGTTACTCTAGCGTTTGTATTCCAGCTTCGTATAAATATTTTTGAACACGCCTCGTGGCAGTTGACCACTGCAAGAGCAGGCCAGCTGGCGTTCTCTAGCCAGAGCTAAACACAGCTGCTGAGAATGTTTCATACCGAGGGCTTTAGATAAAAGTGCTTTAGATAAAATTTCGTGAGTTCACATACATTTGTAAACTGACTGACAAGCACTAAGATGGCAAACTCCATGTCGTCAATCTCGGCCATTATAGACGCCCGCTGTAAGGCGTTCACACAAGTGACGAGAAGGCAACACAGATAAGACGAACGTCATCCAATCGTTGACTGATGCCCGTTTGTTCGATATGGATAATCATGGTTCATGGAGTCGAAAGCGATGGCTCTTCAGCAGTAAGGATGACCCTTGCAGCTAAACGGGCGCTATGCAGGATCCACGCCGATATACCGAGTGCCTCGCAGAGTGGCAGATGATGACGATGAACATCGCCGCAAGTTGAACAAATGAAAAAAGAAAGGAGGCGCGATGCACCAGCGGTAGCGCTCAGCCCTCATCCCGGTCTTTCAGAGTACTGTCTGTCCCGACCTGTCAGGCCTTGTAAGCTCCGGCGAAGGGCTTTGAGGCGTACGTGTTCTTGGAGGCCCCATAAAGACCGTTGTATAGCTTGGCTGTAGACAGGTAGGGGTACGCCTGCGCGTAGGCCGCCTGCAGTCCCTGCTTTCCGTATCCAATCTTGTCAGTCTGGAAGGAGCCCGGAAAGTGGATCTTGTGCGCCGAGTGGAGCAAGGGTTTGGACGCCGCCGCCACCAGATCGGGTTTGACGGCGGCCGCTGGCTTGTAGGCCTGGAACCCAGGCTGCTGCTGCTGGCGGCGGAAGAACAGCGCATTCACCAGGCCTCGAAGGCGAGATCCTAGCGATGGCCTTGCCACAGGCCTCGCCAGGTAGGCGGTCGGGAATCCTTGCTGGTAGGCGAGCCCATACACTGTGGGGTACGATGCTAGCGGCTGTTGCTGCCGGAACGAGGCCGGCTCTCGTTCCGTGGCAGAGTCAGCATGCACGCCATTGGCAAGCGCCAAAATCACCAGCAGGAAGAGCTGCGATCGAGACACAAAGGACAGAATTTTCGTTATGCATTCTGCGAGTGAGACTCTTGTTCTATCTGCCCATGCACATTTCAATTGCTTGATCCACACTACACACTAACACTACAACTGTAGTAGCGCGACTGCACGTTCCTTTTTCATTGCTCTTACAACACAGCAGCCATTCCTGCTGCCGCCGCGATTAAATGTCAATCTCCTCATGCCTTAGTTCTATAAAACAAGTTTATATGTGCGTTAGAGTTGTAGCGAGACACGAAGGGACTCTAAACTTTCGCAATTTGAGCATAAATGGAACATCGGTTATACGTTTTTATCGAGTACGTCCACCATTTACAGTGTCTTCAGCTATTGGCTCTTTTTTTAGGCAGGTAATGTGCGAATCACCGCATAGATCGAGTGGACAGCCGTCTATGATCAGAACAAAATGTCCTAGGGCAGTGCTTGTGACAACACTGGACGCGGACTACCCGGGATTCTGGGATCTACAGGGGGCCTTCGCGACGGATTTTTGATGCTGCCAATTCGTCAGCGCAAACATCTAGGCCAAGGGCAAAGGCGCGTGAAAAGACACGGCGGTGCGTCTTATCACGCGTTTGCTTCAGTCCTAGTTCGCGCTGCCAAATCAGTCAGGTGTTCATACCAAGCCGGCCATTTTTCGCTGCTTATTTAATGGCACAGCATGCTAGGGCTGAAAAATACACGTGGTTACTTTCCTAGCGCTCTTTGTCTCTCCCTTTTCACTGTCTTCCTCTTCTTAAACCCGCACTCCCTCTTTCCGCGCATGGTAGCCAACCAGAGCTACAATCACCCCCATCCCCGCTCATTTCTCTCTCTCTCTCTAATTCGCAGTGCCCGAAAAGTGACAACACCATGCCAAAATACCACACAAAGAATTCTTCGGGACCGAAGGCGGTCAGATGAAAGGCGGTATGCGGTTCCTCCCTCATGCGTCCTTCGTTTCGCTTCCTCGGATTTCGCGGCTGAATTCCGCGTTCTGTGCAGTCACCGTGAACGCATTAGGAAGAAGTTAGGACGCGCTAATCGCGTCTGTTCCCGCTCACCGCCCCGCTCCTGCGTTCGGCGCTCTACACCGTGCTACATCCACGGACGCGCACTTGAACGGCGCACGCAAGGCCCATACGAAGGAGGG